>CM040431.1:92974560-93536157 GCA_022702705.1 Papilionanthe hookeriana x Papilionanthe teres | reverse complement strand
TTTCATCCTTCAAACACAATTTCATCTTCAAGATTTGGTGGATTTTTGCAATAACAATATAGAATATATTGTCATAAATGTCTTGGGGCCTTTTATTCCTGATATCCTCTATTTGCTCCTAGGAGAAAAAAAATGAAGCTTATTCTCATTTATACTTCTCAAAATAATGCAAATCACTACTTTGATTCTACCATATTACTTAGAGAAGAAGCATGTAGTGTTCTCATAACTAAAAGTTAATTCAATGTACCCTTCCCCCTCATTGAAAGATAAACAGATAAAAAAAGGTCTCGAATGTCAAAATACTTCGATGTCCTAAATAAACTAAAATTAGTTGATTATCCAAGGAAAAAAGATGATTTAACTTTCATGAACACGAAAATCGAAAGCATACATTCTTACCTTCACGAACATTATCTTTTTACCACAATATTATTGTTAAATCCAATTACTGCTTCCCTATATTATGAATCCATAATATATCTTCCATTATCATTTAGATCATACTTAAGGGACTATTAAGCACCCTCCTTTATGCATGATGTACATTTAAGGGACTACTTAGTATCTATATTGTTCATTATGTATGTAAGATTTAGCTTAAATTCAATAATTTGATTTTTGCAGACTTTAGAATACTAATATTTTTATAAATCTTTTATTAATTTCATTATGATTTAAGTTCAAAATTTATTAAATATCAAGATTCACAATATTTAACCTATCTAAAATTTTATTTCTCATAAATCCTAATTTTAAAATAATAATGATATATTTTATTTAAATTTGATATTGACATGTCTAAATATTTTAAAATTCGAGCAATTACGTACAATCCATCCAATTCCTATCTATTACATATAAGGTGTATGTATGCAAATCTTCTTTTTAAATTTTAACCTTGAAATTTATAAATGGGCCAGTGGCAAACCGCTACTTTTACTCATCGTCAAGCGAAAACCCTAAAAATGGACGTCGGCGAACCAGTAAACGAATATTGCTTCGTACTCAATGGCCCAGTGGCAACCCGCCGTAATTTACCCGCCAACCGGAGGCATTTCCTTTTAACCATCCGATTCGGAGGTACTAAACCTATCGCCTCTTCCGACTCTTCCCACCAAACCCTAATTCGTGGTGCCTCGCTTTGAATCAAAACGAAACCCTAAATCTCACATTGATTTTCAACCAATTACAGCACGTTAACTAACTAATCCACACTCAGGATGCCACTCGGCTTGTGATTCTTTGATCCATTCCACGCCAGCTGCGAATTCGAGTGATGTCACTGGACGGCTCCTTTGAGAGGAGGGAAGACACACCGTCGGGGAACGGATTAGCGGCGCCCGTATTGGCTCCGGCGCCGCTTTCGTCAGTGAGGGCGCCGTACGGAGATCGTCGGCTCAGGCTGAACCCGAACAAGGCACATAAACCAGATACGTACGAGGATGTGCAGTCTGAATTCGACCCCAACATCTTCAGCTCGCTGGAGCGGCACCTCCCGCCAAGTATGCTCGAAGCACCGAGGGACGCGAAGCTGGAGTTCATGAAGGAGATTCTCGCCAGGTACTTGCCTGAGGGGGATCGCGCCAGGGTAAGCACAAATGATGCGTTTTTGTTTCACAATTTGCTTGAAGTTAGGTTCTGTGATAGGGTTTCCGTCGGTTGTATCTGGTATTTACGTTATGGATTCCATTCTTCGTTCTTTTTATCCCTTTTAAGAAAATAAAGTTATTTAGTATAGATAATATAATGTCCGAAATACCCTCAACTTTTTCTACAATTCCACCTCTCCCCTTTGGTTCAGCCAAGAGGCGGCAGTGGGCTGTTTGGTTTCAGCTTTCAAGTGAGATTTTTGAAGTAAAGGTGGATCTAAAAAATTACAGCTAATAATTTTTTATTGCTGCTATTAATATATTAAATTTTTTATTACTGATTTGGAACAGTGCAAGCTCAATCCGGAAGGCTTTTGTGGTAAGAAAAAAGATTATTTGGATTATTCATAAAAAGATTTGTAATTAAATAGTTGTTGTACTTCAAATTTTAGATATTGACTGATATGCAGCCCTTGGAACTTACCCAAGTAGGTGGGAGGGTGTGTGGTGAGTTGTGGGGTGAATGAAAATTTCTTTATAAAATCACATAAAATTGAAGTGTGAATGAAATCACACCTCGAAGTTGTGTAGAATGGAACTATAAATTTGTGAGAGAGTAAAAGTAACAAATAAATAAAGTAGATCACAAATAAGATGTCCAACTTTTAGTGCTCCAGCCTACCATCTACTTCCTAAACTTGGAAACTTTCATATCCACTTTCATGTACCTAAGTTATGCAAACTTATTGCTTTCTTTAACGAAGAGAGGCAAAACTGGCCCTATACATGCTCCAGGCGAGCCTTCATACTTAAATTTTTTTGACAAGCTTAAGACGAACCTTTGGACCTTTCATTGGGCCAAAGGAAAAGCCAAAAACATGGTATAAAGTATAGGGAACACATAATTTGAACACACTTGGACAGGATATACAAGATCAAAATTAAAAAGAATGTAATATAGTGCATATGCACCAATTTCTTGTCAAGATGAATACCACATAGATATTATGAAAGTATGACATATTAAATTGAATATCTAAGAAATAAAATAAAAATTTATATTAACAAACTGAAATTATCCACGCTTTAATTTTCAATACAATTGCTAGATGTTCTTGAAATGAAGTTAAGCAAATCAAAAGCTCAAGCGGATCAATGAGATTTAAGTTCATGATACCGGAGTTGGAATGAAATGATAAATTTGTGAGAGGGTGAAAGTAACAAGTAAATAAAGAAAGTAGATCACAAATAAGATGTCCAGCATTTAGTGTTACAGCTTACTATCTACTTCCTTAACTAGGAAATTTTCCTAACCACTTTCATGTACCTTCAAGTTCAAAGTCATGCAAACTTATTACTTTTTAGAAGTGAGGCAATACTAACCCTTTTACATGTGCAAGGCGAGCTATCACACTTCAATTTTTTTGCCAAGCTCAAGACCAAATTTTGAACCTTTCATTGGGCCTAAGTAAAAGCCAAAAACTTGGTAGAAATTATAGGAACATGTAATTAAAACGCACTTGGACAAGACATACAAGATCAAAATAAAAAAAACATAATGTAGTAGATTATTGCACTAGTTTCATGACAAGATGAAAACCACATAGATATTATGAAAGTATGACATTAAAATTAGTATCTAAGAAATAAAATAAAAAATTATATTAACAAACTGAAATTATCCAGACTTTTAAATCTCAATACACTTGCCAAATGTTCTTGAAATGAAGTTAAGCAAATCAAAAGCTCAAGTAGATCAATGAGATTTATGTTCTTGATACCGGAGCTAACCCAAACCACAATAAATATATAATATTAAATTCACAAGGTTACAACGGGGACTTGTCAACACAAGAGATAAACGAAAAACCAACACAAACAACATAAACAACAAAAAATACACCCTTTGGTGAATATGAATATAGTGGGTTGTGGTAAAGGGGAAGGGAGGAGTGATGACAACAACAAGAAAGGTGAGGTCTAAATTTGTGGTAGTTGGAGGGCTGGAAGGCTACAGGAAGAGGGTCGGAAGGGCCTGTGTCGTTGCTGGAAGGTGGTTGGAGGTCTGGCCGGCAACAGGGAAGAGGTCGAGAGGCTTGTGCGGTGGTTGGAGGCCCTGAGCGACAGCAGGGAAGAGTCCGGACGCCTAGGTGGCGGCGGCGGGAAGAGGGCTGGAGGACTGTGCGACAGGGGAGGAGGACTGTGTGATAGTGGAAAAGAGTGAAGTTGAAGCGTCAGAGAGATTGCAGCGAGCTGGTGGAGGGAATATGCGGCTGGCGGCAGCAAGGAGGTGGAAAACAATAGGGATATTCTCCACCCCGTATGAGTTACAGTAGGAGAACCTTCTCGTTGTCGGATACAACCCTTAGTAGCGAGAAACACCTTAGGTGCAGTAAATTAAAATCAGAGAAAATATAAAAACCCCCTCCCAAACAAAAGCACAACATACATATAATAGCTAATAGTGGATCAAATAGGAAAGAATTAGAATAGGAAAGGAAAAAGATAGGAATGGACTATGATATGAAAAGATTAGAAAAGGAAGGGAATAAAATAGGAAAGGGGTGAGGAAGATGTGGTGTTTCCCACCCCCTTGGGATAATCGGTCGGTCTAGCCTCTTATTAGACTAAATCCCTGCAGAACCAGTTCGCCGGTTCAGCCAAGCACTAGCTTCAGTCTCCTGGGATTGGGGTCCCACTGTCTTCTGCACTGCCTCCCAAAGCATCGGAGGAACTTTCTCCACTTTCGAGCTTACATCCACATCAATCTACTCACATTGGGGTCCACTACTAATTGAACTGATTGTGTGTGTCTTGCCTATGCTGCTAAATACTCCTAAAGTAATCCACAATCGACTCAATCTGATTTAAAGTGAGGATGGCTTGACCGTCTCTAAACGATTGTGGCCATGGTGGTAAGATATCAACCATGGTTTGCTGAAATGGTCTCAGTAATGACTGTTCCTGTGTCTGATACCATCACCCTTCGTCATCATCAAAACTGGTCTCACTGGTGTTGCTTTGATGGTGAGAGCGCTTGTGATCTCGTGCTTTACTGAAGGGAGGAGGACTTCTCATCCTTGGTGAAGGAATAGGTGTTCCCGAATCCATTGTTGAGCCCTCTAGTTAAATTTCCATGGTCTCCCCAACAAAAGGTGGCAGTTATCCATGAGACCACGTCACATTATACCTCCAATCAATGCTAATCATGTTCTCCTTTTTCAGTGAATACGATTGGGAATGTCTCTGAGTCATGAGACCCAATTTCTCTATCATTTGTGTAGATGTCATGTTTTTGCTGCTCCCTCCATCAATGATGAGACTGCATACATTTTCGTTCATCATGCAACGGTTATAGAATATGTTGTGGCAAAGCCACTGCAAATCCCTCGTATCCTGAGTTTGTAGGAACCATTGAACCATGGGTTTCTCTCTTTCATCCAGTGAAAGATGATACACCTCACCCCTTTGCCCAGCTTGCTATTTGTTGCTAACTCCTCCACAGCGCCCTGCTCAGTAAAAGACAACTTGATTCGGCTCGCAGTTGGAGGCGATGTACCCATATTCATGGCATTTAAAGCATTGTTTGGCGAGGATTATAGTAGATGTGCTACACTTCTCAGGCTTCTTCTAATTAGGGTAGCTTTATCCTTAGTCGAATCAATTTTCTCAACTCCCTGAGGTGTGCTCTTGCTGGTGTCGCCAACTGTGGGTGGCTGCTGACTTATGGTTGCTTCCTGCTCTATTTCTGCCGCCTTCTCACTTTTAGTGCTATGGTCTGGACATCCCAAGTTCAATAAGGTCGCGCTTGTGCCACATTGTTAATAGCGGGCTTTAAGCCCCCAAGTTATCGGAGTACAGTGTTCCTTCTACTCGTTCAGCTCACATTTCATTTGGAAGTCATCGAACTGAGTTGTGAACTCCACTAAAAGGCCTTGCTGTTGCAGGTGGTGGAGCCTCAGACATATGTCCTGGCATCAACGAGATTGAAGATATTTCTTTTGTATTGTTTTCATTACAATCTCCCCCTTAATGATACTATTGTTGCCTTCTCTTTTTTCTGTCGCTATAAGTTCTCCCATCATAAAGATGTGCTCTTTTTAAAATTAATTGCAGTTAATTTTACCTGCTTATCCTCTGATGTATTTTTATATTCGAAGATCCGTTCAACAGATTGTAGCCAACCAATAAATTCATCGGAATCCATATCTCCCTCAAACCCTGGTAGATCACTTTTATTTTGTAGTCTCTGTGCTCTCGAACTGATGTCTTTTCTCTAGGCCTTCTATGATATTGGATTCCAAAATGCAATGGTCTTTCACCTTTATCATTGAGATTTTCCCTATGGAGCGGGTTGAGATTTTCGTCTCTTTCTCTTCTTCGACTTCTTTGTCACCATTGAGGGTAAGTCTCCCTTGGTATCATCTTCAATGTCCGCCAATCTCCGTTGAATTTGACAGATCTCTCGTTGTATCTCTCTTCCTGGGTAGGCTTGTGCATGTATCTCTTTGGTGGCATGACTAGGATTTGGAATAAGAGGTGAAAGAAGGCGAAAAAATGATTTGTGGTTGTTGATTTTATCAACAAAGGGAAATTAAGGTTAAGTCACCATTTTGGCTATAGTTTGGGAATAGGAAAAAAAAAATTGGAGGGGTAAGGTGGATGCTAGGAAACCCTAATGACTAGAGTTAGGCTAGTTGTAATATCAAATGATATCGATGTTAACGTAGACTACAATAAACATTAATATTATTGATGAAATTCAAAAGGTTACGATTGGAGCTCGTCAACACAAGACATAAACGACAAACCAGCACAAACAATATAATTGTGGGCTGTGGTAAAGGGGGAAGGGAGGAGTGACAACAATAACAGGAAAGGTGGGATCTGGAACTGTGGTGGTTGAAGATTGGTTGGAAGGTGGCTGGTGGGCTGGTTGGCAATAGGAAGGGGGACGGAAGGGCCTAGGGTGCTGTTGGAAGGTGGCTGGAGGTTTGACCGACAACAAGGAAGACCAAGAGGCTTGTGCGGTGGTTGGAGGCCTTGGGCGGCAGTAGAGAACAGGGCTGTAAACCTGTGCGACAACGAGAAGAGGGTTGTAGGCTTGTGCGACAAGGGAGAATAGAAAGGTTTAGGCATTTGAGAGATGGCAACTAGTAGGTGGAGGGAATATGCAGCTGGCGGCAGCAAGGAGGTGGAAAGCAACAAGGACAATTATCAACTGAGACGAGTTGCCTTTTGACCGCCAGATACAATCCTCCAAAAGAAGAAACTCCTTAAGGGCAACAAATTGAAATTAGATACGATCCAAAAAAAACCCTCGCAAACAAACACACAGCATACATATAGGAAGGGACTAGGATAGGAAAATACTAGAAAAGGTAAGGAGTTAAATAGGAATCAGAGTGGGAAGAGGCGGTAGACCGAACCCTTGCTAACTGGGTTGCCGGTTTCGCCAAGCACCCGCGTCAATTCAAGGAATCTTAGAAGAAGGGGACTAAAGGAGTTTATCAAAACACTTAAGACATATCTTGGAGAGCTAATTATTTGAAATTCTCTTGGCTTTAAAGATATTTTTAGAGGATGGAAGCACCAATGAGGAAATGAAACTAGACTAAAGGATTTGTAGTCAATGTCAAAATATTATTATTTGAGTTTTAGCATCTAGTGCTTACCCAATCAAATATTTGGACAAATAAGTCAAATGTATGTCATGAAAGGCTCTTAACCAATAGGAGTTGAGATCGGCTAAAATAGAGGAGTTTTGGAGGCCATTGGAATAATTCTTTGTTAAAAAGTGATATGAAATTTGAAAATAAGGAGGCGATTATTTCCAAACAAAAATTGACCACATAATTGATGGAAAACCTGCAGAGTGGTTTGGGAGTCGATTTTTGGATTAAGAGTCCATATGGGGCAACTGCAACTCATTAAAAAGTTGTTGCGCTACAGTTGTGTCAGAAAACTGCTGCACATAAGCTACTGTGGGAAAGCCGTGTGTGTTTGTTTTGTGCAGTTGTGCAGCAGGTGTGTTGCAGTTATTTATGATAAAAAGACAACAATTTTGCCTTGTACTATGATGTTATTTATGATGGAATCAGTACTGGTTACATATTTCATACATGAAAACATATATCCAGTTTGAATATTATATAATAAAACAATCACCTCACTAAACAGTGAATAAGAGAACAATCAAAATTAAAAATAAAATTATTAAAATAATAATTAATATTATCATATTGTTGAATTTGAAATGCAAACGATTAATTTCATGAGATAATCTTTGCTCCAGCGAATTTCTGCATGCTTCATCACTATCGGAGGTGAAATCTACTCACCTAAAAATGTCACAATTCTCTAATTTATTCTTTGAACACCTGTAAAATTGTCTCTCATAGCTATGCTCCTGTCGCGGAGTAAGCAGAGAACATTGCAGTCCACGCATAGTAATGCAACTCTAGAGGCACCAGAAGACCTCAAGCTCATCGTTTCTGAAGATTTAAAACCACAAAACACAAACCCTTAGATGTAACATTAATAAAAAAAGAATAATAGAAATACACAAATAAAGCTTTATAAAGTTGTGATGTCTCAAAGCACAAAGTATAAATTAACGAATTACATGTCACTATAAGAATGTAGTAGACCTTAAAAAAATGGGTTCTTTGTTGCTTTTAAACCACATAATACCTACTCGTATGTGTCTTGTAAGCATATCACCACAAAGGTCATCCAAAAAAAATCCCATAATTCATTTGATTGCAAAAATAGAGGGTTATTGGTTGTCCTTAAACCACGTAATACCGAACTCGTATGTATCACAAAAACATATTACTAATAAAGTCATCCAGAAAAACTCCAACAATCATTTGACCAAAAAATTAGGTTTTTTTAGTTGACTTCAAACCATAATACCGAGCTCATATTTATCACAAAAGCAATCACCATAAAGTTCATCTAGAAGAACCCGTAAGGCCATTAATGTCATCATAGACCTCAAAATTAAAAAGAAAAACATGCAAGAAAAAAAATATTAAACCCACAGCTGCATAGAGGCCATTCTTGTGGGAGAAGAAAGAAAAAGTTATTTTCACTGAATCAAATTTTCACATGAATATCATTGCACATAGCGTCATTACAATAAACAATAGTTGCTTTTTCAACTCTGTACACATATAAAGAACATGTAGCTAACAAAATCCTTTCATCCATTAACTATTGTACTTCTAATTTGCTCTCACAACTCCATCATCTCCGAGCACCTACACCTTTTTTTGTACAAGTCATGTAAATTTGATTCAGCATAGCGATATTCGTATGCCTCTGCAGGGGCATGTGATTGGTCCTCATCTACATTATTTATATCAATATCACTATGTGAAAGATGTCGACAAATGTAGTTGTGAAGAACCATCGTAATGACTACAATCTTTACTCGTATGTTGAAAGGATAAGTGGGCTTATCATATAAAATAACCCATTTTTTCGAAACACCAAATGTTTTTTCAATGACACCACCTAAAGATGGGTGTCTCTTGTTAAACATCTTTTTTTGTCCCGAGCTATGTTAGCTCTTTTGAAATCTAAAATATAATTTTTTGTATCAAGGAATGACTTGGGATATTATCTGTGTAATCGTTCTCCAACATTAACCAGATAATATTTTTTTGTTGTAAATTTATTCATTAGTATTGTGATGTAATAAATAGTTTATTTATTCATATGCAAGCAAATCTAGAGGAGGCTTCGGAAAGTTGTATTTGTGAGTTCATGTGACATATTTAAATATACAATTATCATGAGAGTTTTCTTTCCATCCAGTCATCACCAAATTGAAGCACAAAAATAAAATCACATACATCCATAATATTTTGTGTTGGTGGCCCACAACGTCCAATATATGCAATGTTTTCACTGTTAGTTATGCGTTCATCCATATGTGTTTCATCAATTACTTCAATACAGTCATAACTCGTTTATATTAGATATTAGGGTTAACACTCTTAAGTGAATTTTGATACATATGCATACAGAAATCTACCTTGAAATATGATATATAGTGTTGATCCCGTGAAATCTTTACGGGGGTGTTTTAGAATGTTGGGTCTTCAGGTGTCTTATAATTCTTAAGGATAGTCTGGTAAGAGCAATCCAATCCAACCGAAAATATATGTTAATTATTTTTTATGAGTGTTAGAATCGTTTATTGCTCCTCTCATAGACTTATTTTGTGACAAATATAGAGAGGGTTATAGCTAACACTTCTCCTGAAGTCATCCTAAACGAGTGGAGTCCATGATTTCTGTGTAATTCCTTGAATAGATCAATAATTATAGATTGTATCATACGAAACATGTTACATCTTATTAGGTGACTCACAAACAACTCCTTTGCCCACTTTCAGCCTATGTATATGAATTTCATGCAAGGAGAGCGAGCAAATATATGAGCTATAATACTCATACATTAATCATATTGCAGTTGCAATTTTTCTTTTCCGCCTTCTTTATTCATGTTATTCATTTTTTATGCAACTAACACATATAAATAACATTGAATTATCAAGGGATGCATCAAACAAAAACAATGACATCAAAAAAATTCCAAAAGCAATGAAATATGTCCAACCATGAAAAAAATCTAATAAAATGAAAATATCATAAAATAATGTCCACCTAGTAGCATAAATAATGACCTCATAGCAGTCTAACATAATAATGTTGAACAAATAAAATACACTTCAAGCATCCCAATTGCTGTGAAAATAATGTAAATAATTAACCCGATGGTCAGGTGTCATCGATATAAAGAACTCTATCCTAGCTTGATCTTTTAGCAACTTCATAGAAAACAAGAAAAATGATATGTCTTCATAAATTTATGGAGTTTTTTTTTGAATTCTCATAATTTATTGAATAAAAGTTGCATTTGGTGTGCTAGGCTCATTAGTGCATGAAACTACTAACTGTAAATCTTAATGAAAACTGCACAATCTTTTTTTAATTGGCTCTCAACTCTTGGAAATTTTGAACTATTAGTAGATCCACTTCATTTAGGTTGGGATTGGACCCTTCATTGGAGTTTGCAGTTTGCTCAGCATCTACATGCTCAGTTCTACCAATGACCCTCTCTCGCTTGGTGCCCATGTATGATCACCCATTACCACAACTTCATCAAAAATACGATCCAACTTTTCTTCAAACTCAAGATCAATGCCACAAAACTTAAAAACTTTCTGTTAGTTGGAACGACTTACACATTAATTCATAATTGATGTGATTGAAATCGACATAAAAAAGTTGAAGGATTAGTCGTTTCATGATTTCTTACCTTCAATCTCTCAACCCACTATTCTTCCAAAACATCGATGATTCGTTATCAGATCCCAACCAAAGCCCATGGATCCCATTGTAACTCTTTCCATATTTTCCAGTCTTTTTTCGACGGATCACACTTATTTTTTCAATTGCATTATGTTATATTCTCATCTTGTGTTTTTTTTTCTTTGAATTTTTTTATAATATTCTCATCTTGTTAAAATAGATGTCTGGTTTATTTCCCAATTCAACCTCTTTTAAGACAGGGATCGCAGAATATTAGTATAACATTTTTATCCCACATGACAGACGAACTGATTTCTTTTATCTTATCCATCACGTCTACTATCATGAAAATAATTAAACAACATAAATTTATGGCAAACAATAAAAATTATCTCATTAAAAAAAAAGTACCACACCACCAACAAAACTAGCACATAGTTACTACCACCACCACACCACCACTACCCTCACACAATTCACTAGCACACGCACCACCACCACACTTCACCACTACCCCCCACACATACCACCAACACACCAACAAAACCACCACCAACACACCACTACCACCACACAACCACTTTCACTAACACACCAAGACCATCACCACCAACACCAATAACACCAAACAAATATCACCACCATAGCCACCACAAATTTATTATCAACACCAACACACAAGCACCACCACATCATCACAACCACACTAATAACAACAAATACATCATCATAACCATCACACCATCAATAACAAACTTAGCAACCCATCAAACACAGCAGCCGCAAATCATCAATAACAACCACCTCTTCTTAAGATACAACATTAGTAAAAAAAATGCACTTTTTTTTACTTGAATTTCACATATCCCTACATGCCACCAGCCCCGTATAACCCTATGGTCACTAGCCCAAGGAGAACCAGAAACCGGAAGGCCTACAAAAAGAAATGCACTTTATATGTGAACTAGAAACTTCAAAGAGCAAAGAACCAAAGCCACATGGACCTAAATAAATTTCAAATTTCACATTAAAAGGATTTGCAATATGATGTTTTTCGCTCCTTATATTCAATTTCTCAATAGGGCAAAACGCTAAACCGCGAAACAAGACAGAAAATACAGTGACCAAAAAGCCGCAAAGAACAAAGAGCCAAAACCGCAAACACCTATGTCCTTACAAATTCCACAATAAAATTGATATGCAATCTAATGTTTTCCCATCCCCATGTTCTAAATTTATTTATAGAGCAAAGCCCTAAACCGCAAATAACCAAGCAACTGACGGTACATATTTCTCAGAAAACAAGATTGTGGTGAAAGAATAATACAAACCATTTGTCCATATAGCAAAGCCACGGTCCTTAAAGATCGGGCCATGAACAACAACCTCAAACCTCAAAGGGGAAATAACATAAGGGCAAAGAGAGAGGTAAGAAGATAATGGAGTACAACAAAGAAAAGGGAAAATATAGTCGATTCTCTGCAGTTCTTTCACAATGAGAGAAGAGGAGCTACTGGGGCAGAGGCGCGAGAGAGGAGAAAGGGGAGTGGATCAATGACCGGACATCTAGGGCAGACGCGAATGTGAGGAGGGCAACCCATAAAACATAAGAAATAAAATATGGGTCACAGGGTCGAGCACACGACTGCATTTTAAGAAAATATTTCAATTGATCTGCCGCACTGCATGAAACAAAAGTCCAAATATTCATTTTTCCAACGCGCCACAACATTTAAGCTGCCCCAAACACGGGCTATATCAACTCATAGACCTAACTTTAAGGGGGTTGTTAAATTTCAAGCTAAAAAATTGGAAAATAAGCTTTTTGATCTTACATGTTTTTCAATTTAAGGAAGTAATAGGATTATTAGTGAATTATTTAAATTCATGTTGGATATTTTTAAGTTTGAATTTGATACTAATTATTTTCTTATTGTCGGGATAAGGAGTATATGACATAAATTTGTGTGAAAAATTGTCATATGGTATGTGGCTTTGGAATCTGTGATCTAGAAGCTAGAAGTAGATTCTAAATGAATGAGGTGAAAATGAAATAAAACAAGTACTTATTGTTGGAGTATTTTCTAGTGATGCTAATAAAAATTTTATATATTTACTTTTTGTTGAACTCAATGGGTGAATTTTTGATGCACTTCAATACTGACAATCACCTTTCTCGAATTCACATCCTAAAATTCATAAAAGTTTGTAAGAAGTTTAGTTATATATGAGCACGCGACTACGTTTTAAGAAAATTTTTCAATTGATTTGCCGCACTGCATGAAACAAACATCCAAATATGTATTTTTCCAACGCACCACAGCATTTAAGCTGCCCCAAACACGGCCTATATCAACTCATAGACCTAACTTTAAGGGGGTTAGTAAATTTCAAGCTAAAGACAGATAAGCTTTTTGATCTTACGTGTCTTTCAATTTAAGGAAGCAATAGGATTATTAGTGAATTATTTAAATTCGTGTAGCATATTTTTTAAGTGTGAGCAATTTATTTATAAGAATATCTTCTTAGTCAACAATGATCTTCTAATGATAATAATTATTTTCTTATTGTCGGGATAAGGAGTATATGACATAAATTTGTGTGAAAAAGTCGTCATATGGTATGTGACTTTTGAATCTGTGATCTAGAAGCTAGAAGTGACATCTTTAAGATTCTAAATGAATGAGGTGAAAATGAAATAAAACAAGTACTTATTTTTGGAGTATTTTCTAGTGATACCAACAAAAATTTTATATATTTACTTTTTGTGGAACTCAATGGGTGAATTTTTTTGTATAAGATTTGATACATTTCAATACTACCAATCACCTTCCTCGAATTCACATCCTAAAATTCCAAATATGCATTTTTCCAACGTGCCACAAAGATTTAGGCTGCCTTAAACACGGCCTATATCAACTCATAGACCTAACTTTAAGGGGGTTGGTAAATTTCAAAAAAATTGGCAAATAAGCTTTTTGATCTTACATGTCTTTCAATTTAAGGAAGTAATAGGATTATTAGTGAATTATTTAAATTCGTGTAGCATATTTTTAAGTGTGAGCAATTTATTTATAAGAATATCTTCTTAGTCAGCAATGATCTTCTAATGATAATAATTATTTTCTTATTGTCGGGATAAGGAGTATATGACATAAATTTGTGTGAAAAATAGTCATATGGTATGTGGCTTTTGAATCTGTGATCTAGAAGCTAGAAGTGGCATCTTTGAGATTCTAAATGAATGAGGTGAAGATGAAATAATTCAAGTACTTATTGTTGGAGTATTTTCTAGTGATACCAACAAAAATTTTATATATTCACTTTATGTGGAACTCAATGGGTGAATTTTTTGTATAAGGTTGATGCATTTCAATACTGCCGATCACCTTCCTCGAATTCACATCCTAAAATTCATAAGAGTTTGCAAGAAGTTTAGTTATATATGAGCACGCGACTGCGTTTTAAGAAAAATTTTCAATTGATCTGCCAAACTGCATGAAACAAACATCCAAATATGCATTTTTCCAACGCGCCACAACATTTAAGCTGCCCTAAACACGGCCTATATCAAACTCATAGACCTAACTTTAAGGGGGTTGGTTTATTTCAAGCTAAAAAAGGCAAATAAGTTTTTTGATCTTACATGTCTTTCAATTTAAGGAAGCAATAGGATTATTAGTGAATTATTTAAATTCGTCTAGCATATTTTTAAGTGTGAGCAATTTATTTATAATAGTATCTTCTTAGTTAGCAATGATCTTCTAATGATAATAATTATTTTCTTTTTGTCGGGATAAGGAATATATGACACAAATTTGTGTGAAAAATAGTCATATGGTATGTGGCTTTTGAATCTGTGATCTAGAAGCTAGAAGTGGCATCTTTGAGATTTTAAATGAATGAGGTGAAAATGAAATAAAACAAGTACTTATTTTTGGAGTATTTTCTAGTGATACCAACAAAAAATTTATATATTTACTTTTTGTGGAACTCAATGGGTGAATTTTTTTGTATAAGATTTGATGCATTTCAATACTGGCAATCACCTTCCTCGAATTCACATCCTAAAATTCATAAGAGTTTGCAAGAAGTTTAGTTATATATGAGCACGCGACTGTGTTTTAAGAAATATTTTCAAGTGATCTGCCGCACTGCATGAAACAAACATCCAAATATGCATTTTTCCAACGCACCACAGCATTTAAGCTGCCCCAAACACGACCTATATCAACTCATAGACCTAACTTTAAGGGTGTTGGTAAATTTCAAGCTAAAAAATTGACAAATAAGCTTTTTGATCTTACATGTCTTTAAATTTAAGGAAGTAATATGATTATTAGTGAATTATTTAAATTCGTGTACCATATTTTGAAGTGTGAGCAATTTATTTATAAGAATATCTTCTTAGTCAGCAATGATCTTCTAATGATAATAATTATTTTTTTATTGTCGGGATAAGGAGTATGTGACATAAATTTGTGTGAAAAATAGTCATATGGTATGTGGCTTTTGAATCTGTGATCTAGAAGCTAGAAGTGGCATCTTTGAGATTCTAAATGAATGAGGTGAAAATGAAATAAAACAAGTACTTATTGTTGGAGTATTTTCCAGTGATACCAACAAAAATTTTATATATTTACTTTATGTGGAACTCAATGGGTGAATTTTTTGTATAAGGTTTGATGCATTTCAATACTGCCGATCACCTTCCTCGAATTCACATCCTAAAATTCATAAGAGTTTGTAAGAAGTTTAGTTATATATGAGCACACAACTGTGTTTTAAGAAAAATTTCAATTGATCTGCCGCATTGCATGAAACAAACATCCAAATATGCATTTTTCCAACGTGCCACAGCATTTAAGCTGCCCCAAACACGGCCTATATCAACTCATAGACCTAACTTTAAGGGGGTTGGTAAATTTCAAGCTAAAAAATTGGCAAATAAGCTTTTTGATCTTACATGTCTTTCAATTTAAGGAAGTAATAGGATTATTAGTGAATTATTTAAATTCGTGTATCATATTTTTAAGTGTGAGCAATTTATTTATAAGAATATCTTCTTAGTCAGCAATGATCTTCTAATGATAATAATTATTTTATTATTGTCGGAATAAGGAGTATATGACATAAATTTGTGTGAAAAATAGTCAATATGGTATGTGGCTTTTGAATCTGTGATCTAGAAGCTAGAAGTGGCATCTTTGAGATTCTAAATGAATGAGGTGAAAATGAAATAATTCAAGTACTTATTGTTGGAGTATTTTCTAGTGATACCAACAAAAATTTTATATATTTACTTTATGGAACTCAGTGGGTGAATTTTTGGTATAAGATTGATGCATTTCAATACTGCTAATCACCTTCCTCGAATTCACATCCTAAAATTCATAAGAGTTTGCAAGAAGTTTAGTTATATATGAGCACGCGGCTGCGTTTTAAGAAATATTTTCAAGTGATCTGCCGCACTGCATGAAACAAACATCCAAATATGCATTTTTCCAACGCGCCACAGCATTTAAGCTGCCCCAAACACGGCCTATATCAAACTCATAGACTAACTTTAATAGGGTTGGTTAATTTCAAGCTAAAAAATTGGCAAATAAGTTTTTTGATCTTGATCTTACATGTCTTTAAATTTAAGGAAGCAATAGGATTATTAGTGAATTATTTAAATTCGTGTAGCATATTTTTAAGTGTGAGCAATTTATTTATAAGAATATCTTCTTAGTCAACAATGATCTTCTAATGATAATAATTATTTTCTTATTGTCGGGATAAGGAGTATATGACATAAATTTGTGTGAAAAATAGTCATATGGTATGTGACTTTTGAATTTGTGATCTAGAAGCTAGAAGTGGCATCTTTGAGATTCTAATTGAGTGAGGTGAAAATGAAATAATTCAAGTACTTATTGTTGGAGTATTTTCTAGTGATACTAACAAAAATTTTATATATTTACTTTTTGTGGAACTCAATGAGTGAATTTTTTGTATAAGGTTTGATGCATTTCAATACTGCCGATCACCTTCCTCGAATTCGCATCCTAAACAAGAAACTTAGTTATATATTTTATATCATGAGTAAGCTTATTAATTGAAATTAAATTACAATCCAACTATGAAACATATAAAACAAAGGATAGAGTAATATCCTGAGAAAATTTTACAGTCTTTTTAGCAATTTTTTAGTGTGATTCATCTATGAGTCTGACAGATCTAAATGTTGAAACCTCTTGATACTTGATTAGAACATTGATATTTTTGTCATATGATTAGAAGCTCTTTAATCTATGATCTAAGTTCTAAATCTCTCATTGCTAGCAAGATGAGAGAAGTATATATTACACTGTTGTGCCATGAGGTTGTCGTGCTGTTCTGAAATATCATTAAGGAGTTTTTTCAGTATTTCAAGTTGTTTCTTGGTAAATGGGTCAGTCAACCCTTTAGATGTGGTAGCGGCATTAGCCTTGCTCTCTGTCTTTCCTTTCATGTCTAAGTTTCTAATCTGCAGGCTTTCATAGAGTTTCCAACATGTATGTTTAAGGTGCTCAATTTACTTGTTATAGTCACACTCTTCTTGAAGTTTGAGTCATAGGAAGAATTATGGGAGTGCATAGCCGAACATTCAACACTTGAACTCCCATTTTCAGTCATCATAAGCTTCTTTCTACTAGTTCAGCAAAAGCTTCATAGGTAGGTAGAAGTGGCTTTATTCCCATGATCCTTTCTATCATTTCATCCAATTTCTTAATTCCACTAGGAATTTGATAGTTCTCTTCTTCTCGATGATGGATATGAGAGTTGGCTATTGCTTGCTGTAGTAATGGAGGATTGTAGTCGCAGTGTCCAACATCTATGATAAGGAGCAGTGGAGAGCTTGCAGGCTTGCTGGAGGGAATCAAGCTGCTACAAGGAGGATTTCGTTTGATTAGCATCTGTTGGAGAGGTCTGAATAGCTATATTAGGAGCGAGCAGAGGAGGGTTTGCAGGCTCAATGTTGGCGGTCTAAGAAATCCAAAAGCTTAAAGTCTTTGAACGACAGACGATGAAAGGCTCGACCTCGACTGATGGTAATTTAGCAACCAACGTCGAAGTATGATGAAGAAGCGGAAGTCGAGCACTTTTATCCTTCGGCCCCACACATGGAGGCTTCGTCTGAAGTTTGCAGTTGACGTAGATCGCGTCGATTCGAACTATCTATTTGAATAATGATGCAAATAATGCATATGGTGGCCCTCAAACAATTTGAACAACGCCGAACCAAGGAGTAGACGAGATATGCCGTACTTAGAGCTTTGATACCACAAACAAAAATGTGTGAGGGAATACTCAATTTTCATTATCAATCTTCAACCATAAGGCTACACATATAGGGAAACTTGTCTCTCCTAATTTACAATCTGATTCCAGAGTTAATCCAAACCACAACCGAATGATAAATATTATTGTTGAATTTTAAAAGTTACAATGAAGACTTCTCAACATAAGCAAAACAAGCATGCAAACGACAAGTGACAATAACGACTCTGCAAAAATAAGAAATAAAACAACACAAAACACATAAGCACTCTCTCTAGGGGAGAGTGGAAGATCCGGAAGGGCTGGAAGTGAGCTGTGACTGTGCTGGAAGGTGGCTTTGGTGCTAGAATGGCTAGTTTATTTTGTTTATTGATGAGAATTTCAAGTTAAGTTTTTTCTATTATTAATTTTTGTCATTCCTCAGTGTTATTATTAGATAATTGAAGGTGAACTTTTCAGTTTGATGGATCATTTTGTTCCTATTTATTTATCAGGTTCAGAGGCATAAGGAATATAGACAGAGAATAATGGCGGCTTACCAGGTTTGCCTAAAATGGGTCTTTTTAATTCTTTTTTAAAAATAATCTTTCTAAAACTGTTTTCTCAATACCTACCATGTAATTTTTTAATTTCATTTGAACTCCCAGAAAACTTGATGCATCTGATTTTTAATGGATTACAGCATTTGATGGAATAATAAAATTTTTTCTTTGATTTCACTTGTTTTTTTATTTCCTCGATCAAATTAAGGTTTTGCTAAAAATGTATTTTGTTGTGCACTCTCTCTCTCTCTATATATTTTTTAATTCTGAATGTCAGAACTCTTGATTTGAGACCCAATTTCCATATAGAAGATGCATGGTTTTAGTTACTACTCAATCTTCATTTTTTTAATTATGAATTTATTAAAATAATTCTATAACAATTACGTAGAAGTCTGTATGGATTCCCCCAAATGTCTAAAAATAATATGTAAATGATAAGTGAGAAGCATTTAAAGTCGTGGTCTTTTGCATTTTGTCCTAAGATGTTTCTTTTCATTAGTGTTGGATTATTTAAAGGGATGGAGAGGACCGGTATTATTTAAGAATTGCCTTTTCGTCTTCAATGGATTTTATGAAATATGAGCAGCCAGTGCACACAAACCAATATATTTTTTGGTGGTTTGTTGCATCATAGGACACAATGCTCAAGTTGTTTACTTGATTTTGGGATCCTTTGCATTTTCATTCTTTAGTAGTTACCTTTGGAATAGTTTGAATATTCTTTCTTAGGCACAATCTTTTATTTATGTACTGCCAATAGTTCAATGGTGTTTCTATAAAATTGATTTATGTTATAAACTTATGTATCTGTTAGTAATATATCAACTAGTTTTTTAATGCCGCATAATTACCCTAGATAACCTTCTGTTCATTTATCAAAGTTTTATCACCTTCACATGCCAACTTGCTTTTATTCCTCATTTCTGCACACGGCCGTATTGTGGCCTCAATTTCCTAACCTTGCTTCAATGAGTGGCTTTGCAACTCGCCCTTATGCGTATGCTGGTGAGCAACTATGCCTATAACTATGCCTATTACATGCTTTGCTCGTTGTTTTGTGCTCGACCGTGCTGGCCAATTGCTAGTCAAGCACACCATTGTAGTCGCTAATTTTTGCTTGTCTTTGTACCCTTTATCTATGCCTAATGACTTTCACCTTTGCTCATGTTGATCCTTTTGTAGGGCTACCGTTCACATTTTTCTACACCTAGGGGGGTTGTTCTAACTTCTTGAAACTACCTTTTTGACTTATGTGATTTGTGCTCTTCATCTTAGCTTTATCATCGTGCTTGCTCACTTCTTTTGACTGTGGATTGTGCTTTGGTTGATTTTCCAACCTCTTTTATTTTATCCTTCTCCAATATGTTACATGGATCTCATCTCCTTGTTCTCCAATTTGGCTACTCTAGAGTTTTGAATGAACCCCCAGTTCGATTGTCACCTCTTATATTTGAACCTTACATCTTAGAGGGCCCTACTTTGCCAAACATCTTAGTTCTCCTACCGTCCTTTATGGCCACAATCTCTTACTGTTGGTGTTTCTCAATCCTTCTTTGATAGTCGTTGGAGGATTGAAGGTTGTTGGTTCTAGTTGGGTTTTACCTACTCAGTTTCTATTGTCTTTTCATCAAGGATCATTTTTTTTTTATATGAACATCTCTCCATAAGGGTAAACCAGCTTTTATCTATTCAAATTCTGAGATTTATGAGCTAGCTACTTCATTGTCATTTTTTTATTGCAGGTCAGTTCTCGGTGATATTATGTGTTCTTTTACTAAGCTTACATTTAGATGGTAAATATTTTGGACTTCATTTTTCCCATCATATTCTTATTGGATTTTCAGTTGAAGCGTATTACTTGATCTTTTTTTTCCGTCAAACTTATTGTGTGTAGTTATTTGATGTGCATGTTCAAGAAGTCTCATCACTTTGACTAATCCGTGGAATCTCTATCACCCTAGATTTTTTTCCTTTGACTTCATTTATACTATTTCAATCAATTTAAGTTATGTTATCAGGTCTTTATCTTTGGCAAAGCATTATAAATAGATGTTGCCATCATTTTTTTTTGTGTCCTTGTATAGCATGGATTGTAATTAGTATGAACGTTACTTCACCTCCACTTAAACGGGTTTGGATTAGATCTCCATTTTGTTAATATTAGCTAAAGGTTGAATTTGAATGCATCAATTTGTATTGCACATCTTGTTAAATATTTTGGCGAAAATATTTTAATTACTACAAAGCTCATCCAAAATTAAGGAATTCATATTCTATTAATTCAAATAGTTCGGTTCACGGTCATGGCGAGCATACAATTAACTTTATCGCCACTCATGGGGTTTTCTGCTTTACGCTCTTCAACTTATACTTGCACACAAATTTGAATCAAACTTCTGATAAATTTATGGAATCAAAGCCTTTAGACCCTCCCATTTTTGTTCCTGGCCTTGCAGATATTATATCCTCATATGCTTATAAGTGAAATATTTTAGAATCTCTAGAGAAGCTAGTCCCTCGTTCTCAATTAACCACCATATTTTCCCCATTTTTCCATTATAACCTTGCTATTTTTAGATTGTTATATTACTCAAATCATAAATTGCCCGGTACAACATATATCATAATAAAATTTTAAGTTCAAAATTTCATTATTAAAAATTAAAATATTTTTTATTTAAATTTATACCTTAAATATCTGTCTTGTTTTACAAAAATCACCAACCAGGCAACCACCTCTTCTTTTTTATTTATTCTACTCATTCTTCTGTCTTTTTTTCTGGAGTAGTTCTCTCTCAAACTAATCCTAACACATTATTTAGTAATTTAATAACTATATTTTAGATTCATTGATTTGTAAATGAAAACAAGGTTAATCTTTTACCTTTGACTTTAAAGTAGAAGGGAAACCCCCACTTCGGATTTCCTTTACTTTGGTTGTACTCAAAAAGGCTTTGTGTAGTTCAATCAACAAGACAACATAAAAACCTGATGTGCTTGTTCTATGCCAATCTCAGCCTGCCTGCTTTTACAATCACATGCTTTTGTTGTACCAGCAAGCCAACCTCATACTCACATACTTGCTTGCTAGCTGCGTTCACCCACTTTTGCTCTCAGTCTCTCTTGCTCTCACCCTAAACCCTAAACTTGAGGCAAAATTAGGAATGATAGGTTATTGAATGATTATATTTGATGGATGGTCTCAAATAGCTATTTATGAAGTTGATATTGTAAAAAAATAATTAAGGTGATTTGTATATGTGCATCAAATGGTGGAAATTACATTGATAATGGTAGTTGATAAAATTATTGTCATTGGATTAGGTAGGAGTTGTAGACTAAAGGTGATATGGATAAAGTTTTACAAAATTATTTTCTCATGATAGATTTAACACCTTATGTGGTACTCAACAAGAAAGATTGAAGCTTAAGGATTCGTATGGCTGACCCCAACTTGTTGAGGTATAGCAGATAATGATGATGATTAAAGTTCTGCTGGCAATTCCTGCCCAACCATATTAAAGGTTCTTGAGCTATCTTAAAACCATGCTTTCCTTAGACACTACTCATGCTAAGATATTATTTTATTTTTACATTACTACCAACATTTTGGAGTGTTGTCCTGTTGAAGCGCTATGCTGTGCTCACTCCTTTAATGGTAATGGGAAAGTTTCTTTGCACGTATGCCGATGCTTTTGAGGCTATTCTTTTAAGAGGACGTTTCTTTAGTTTTTTCTTCTTATTTATTTGTTGTTGGCTGCAGTAGACTGTAGTTACATAATAGAAGCTTTGAAAATGCTCATATATTGATCATATAATATCTGATTGATTTTAGCTGCTTTGTGTTTAATTGTATTAGTTTGTGGGTCAGCGTATAACAATTACCATTGCCATCTTATGAAAACGCAAGATTAAGTCTCTTTGCAAGCTAATACTTGATACATGTATGCTTTACAGAAAATTTATTTATTGGTTATATGTATCTCTTGTCAGCTTGTCAATTTGGTTATAACCTGAATATAACATAAATTTTTTAGAACCTACAGTCTGTGTTTTTATTTGCCATGTGATTCCTTTGCTATATTGTTTTGTCTAAACACTGTTCTTTTGACTTCATTTTCTGTGTTGTTATGGTCTGAAGTTATTTCTTATATAATTGTTTCTATTTTTTCCTTTTGTTTTACAGCCTCTCCATAAGGATTTATACAACTTGCATCCTTCATCCTTTTTTGTTCCATCATTTATTGGAGCAATCAGGGAGAACACAGAAGAGGGCTTCAGAAAGATAATGTGTGAGCCATCACCTGGAGTATATTCATTTCCAATGCTTCAGCCAAGCTTCTGCGAGCTGCTGTTATCTGAGGTATGGTTCCCTGATCTGGCATCATCTTTATCCTTTCCAATTGCAATACCTTGAAATGTTTTAGCTGTGCAGGTTCATAATTTTGAAAAGTGGGTAGCAGCCGTTAAATTTAAGACCATGAGACCTAATACAATGAATAAGTATGGTGCAGTTCTTGATGATTTTGGTTTTGAAGCTATGCTTAACAAGTTAATGGAAGAATTTATATGCCCCATGTCCAGAGGTGATAAGCATCTTATTTTACTGAAATCGATTCATAATCATTGGTAGCATAAAATCTTCGAATTCATATATCGAGTTTTTTTTCCTTTTTTCCCTTTTTGTTTCTGCAGTTTTCTTTCCAGAAGTTGGTGGATTAACTCTAGACTCGCATCATGGATTTGTTGTTGAGTATGGGAAAGACAAGGATGTTAAGTTAGGTATGATATTTCGTGAAAAGCTTTTCATCATACTTCATAGATTTTATAGCTTTGCTGATTTCCATTCTCTTCCTTGCATTATCTGGTTATTTACAAGTACCCAGAGATCTTGACTTTGTTAGTGGTTGATAAATATATGACTGATCATGTAACCATGAATTCTTTTGCTTCTTAGCCGTGTAGAGAAATACCATCTTCTCTTTCTTTGAAGTGTTACAGAGTTATTTAAGAGTAAAATATTGTTTCGTACATCTCACATTAAGTTTTTGTTGTCTTCAGAGAAATTGTATAAGATCTGAAATCATCCTACACCTTTGTAATTGAGCTGCATTTCCTACCGTCGGCCGTTAAAATTTAGAAATTGGTACTTTTGAAAAAATGTAGAATGTAGTTTTAAAAAAATATGGTTTTGATTTAATTTAATATACATATATATTGATTTTTGAAAATAAAATTTTAAATTTGAAAAATGAGATAGACGGATCTCATTCGTTTAGCAGTTTGAATGAACGAGCATTATATCGGAAGTAACGCATCTATCCCGAGGAATAGACACCCTACTTGACACATCGCTCGATCAAACAAACTACAGAATTCATGCCATTCGTTCTGGTCTACGAACCTTTATGTGGACCGACAAATTCCCCTACTTAATACAAGAAGAATTAAACAGGGTTTATATTACCTGGGTTCATAAAGCTCTCCCTACAGAGGCAAGCCCCTAGAGTCAATTACCCCTCAAATGACCGAGGCCACCTGAGAGAACTCTCGATTTAGATCATAAGTGAAAGGCGCAATGTGGAACAGTTTTGATAGGAATCCAAAGGAAAGAAATGTAGGGGATGTCACGGATCTCGAGGAGAACCTCGATGACTTCCCAAACTATCCTAATGTTGGGCTTTAAATTTTGGAAAAGAATTTATTTAAGTTTCAATCCTGCCAATTAATTATAGGAATTATATTTTCATAATATCTGATTATGCAAATAACCTGGAAAATAGGAGGATTTACGCCGTATCGGACGACGACCTCGAAATCCCAAGCGAGTTAGGGTTTTATATTGCACAACACGACGTGCAAAGTTCTTAAAGAACATGCGAGGATTTATGTCGCACTGTGCTGACTACCTCAGTCTCATGGCATCATTATTTAGACTAAGGAATGATTTTGCTTACGTAGACAAGTTTTGTTGTTGAAGATGATCATGCTGCCCTCGAAGTTCTGCTCCAGACTCAGTGTTGTAGCAGTGTTGCAGTTTAGATTTAAAGTTTAAAGTGAACATGCAAATTGTTGAATCAGTAATTTATTTTATTTTTTATGTGTGCTTTACAAGAAAAGGGTGACATGCCGTAGTAAAACGAGAGCATTAAGTAAGATCAAGAAAAGAAAGCAAGAAGAGTGCTAGTGGACATGCTGTAGTAAATAACAGGAGACAAGTATCACAAACATGCTATATATTAAACCGTGGAAGACACATATCGCAGACATGCTATAATAAATAACGGGAAACAAGCATCACAAGCAGTCTATGCTAAACAAGTGTGCTACAAAGAAACATGTTATGCTAAGCAGAAGTATACGCTGCAGAAAGTAAAGCATGCTACACTAACAGGTATATGTACAAAGAAAGTAAAGTCTGTGATGCGGTAAAGAAAAGAAGTAACGGTGCTACAAGTGTACCGTAGGCGTTGATTACCCGCAATGCATTGCTACCTGTTATTATTATCATTTTTTTTATTGTTTCCTGCAAAGCGGTTAGAGCTTAAAAGAAAATAAGAAAATGCGTCAGGGTGAAGGTCTAAACCCGTAATGTGTGCTGAAGTGTGTGCAGAAACAGTATGAAATCTGGTGGTAAACCCGAAAGAAAAGCGAAAGAAAGAAGACCCCAAAAGAAAGACGAAAGGAAACACAGAAGATCGAGATAGAAAGCAAAGAAGTCCTATGGGAAACCTCGAAGAAAATTACGAACAAACATAAAAATTGTAGCAAAAACTACAAAAACACTAAAAAACTCACAGACGTCCCGCTAAACTCACAGAAAACCGTAAGAAAGTCATGAGACATTTGAAAAGGACCGTAAGCATGATGGCAGGGAGGACTCAGAGCTGTGCTGTATACCCCGACCTCAAGTACTAACTACTGAACTGTCATCCTATGGAGGGTAGTTCTAACTCGATCTAGATAGTCAACCGTGGACCTTTGTAAAATTTTCATTTATTTCATTTGGATTACATGCAAGTAAAAAGGTGTATGGGTAAAGAGGCTATTTTGTAGTGGGGGTAGTTTTGTATTTCAAAATGTATATTTATGTTTTATAAAACTGCACGATCCACAGGTTGAATATCCTAATCGACTTAGGACTGCTAGCAACCTAAGAATGATAACGGCAGACACCCCGAGGGCGGGCGAATAGTGTCGTGAATTCCTTCCTCTACCCTCTCAAGGGTCTCTGAGTCAGGAGGCACTATTCTAAGGGCATCCCTCGTATCTCTCTAATGCACGGTCATCACCACCTCCTTAACCATACCACTTACAGCCTTGTTTGATGGCCCAACATATAGCAAAAGGCTATACATGCACGCTTATGCGTCCTACATAAGCGTGTGACTTAGGCCAAGAAACAAGAGAAAAACGAAGGACGGGGGAGCAAAGAAGGGAGAGAAGAGAAAGCAATCCACCTAACAAAAACTCGTAAAAGAGGTGGATGGGTTCTCAAAATCAATTAACATAAGTCAACCATCCCGTACACCTGACAATTTTCACTCGTCCTAAAGGAAAGACCTAAAAGTACCGTCACGCTCGTGAAGTGAACTAGACACCTAAGCAGTGTAGAATCCGTTCTAATAACACTCAGGTAAAGGCAAAGAGAAAAGAAACGTAAAATAAAGCTGAGGGGAAGACCCCTAAACTTTAGACCTCTACTCGGGGTCCCTCAAACCCCAACAAAAACATCCAACAAGCTTTTAAAATACAAGTCCAAACAGCACTTAAGCATAGATTCAAAATAGGCATCTCGAGCCCACCAACAGGGCCAAACCGAAGAGTAATAGGGGAAGAACAGCCCAACCCTGAAGCATAAGCAAGCCTCACACCCGAGGCACCAAAGGGCAACAAAGAACAACCCGGGGGACTCCCAACCGAGACAACAAAGGCCCAAAAGCGAGACCTGAAATAGGCCAAAACAGAGCAACTCAAAGGATCCAAACCGAGGCAACACAAAGCCAAAAACGTGACCTCGAAGGGGCCAAACAGAGCAACTCAAAGGACCCAAACCGAGGCAACACAAAGCCAAAACCGTGACCTCGAAGGGGCCAAAACAGAGCAACTCAAAGGATCCAAACCGAAGCAACACAAGCACAAAGAAGCATCCCTCTGTTCCTTCACATATGCATTAATCAAACGGTGTGCTTTCCAAAACATGTTTCAGTGCTCAAGCCTTCAAATAGATGAACCCAATGATATATGTAAGTCCCTCATAAACCACAAATTTCAACTTGCATAGATAGTATTTAAACTAAGTTATCACATTCAATACTCACATAAAAATAGAAGAGCTCTAAAACACGTTTTTTTTTTTTAATCTTATCCAACACATATAAAAGGAGCAAAATTAATAGCATAAATCGGAGAAGGAATGCACCCTGCCCACTTCAAGCTTTTAAATGAAATCCCGGCACTTCACATTTTGCAAATTAGAGGCCTAAGATGCCTCATAAATTTCAAGTTCTCAAAACATAAAGGCTCCCGAACTTCAAACATTTAAATCCCAAGCAAAAGAGAGAAACAAGCATGTTGATACTCAAGGGATTTGTATGAGGATTCCAAACTTTCAAGTAAAGAAGCATGCCGCTTTAAACTACAAGCCTACAATTGCATTTACATGTCTCGTGTGCAATACTATCACATTAAAGAGATAAAACAAATAGGGGCTATAGGACTTGCAAGGTGCAACATGAATCAATCCCCATTTCCTTCCTTTCCTTTCTTTTTTTTTTTTAATTTTGAAATAGAAAGAGAACAAGAGGAATTTCATAGCCAACATATATCTCCAAGCACATAGCTATAACCTATTGCAAGAGGGATATAGCATGCTATTGTAAAATATAAAACCAAAGTCTCTCCTAAAAGCCAAATATCCATTCAATGTCGTTCATACGAGAAGGTGGGAAAAATGGAAAGTTTAAAAGTGTTTGCAAGGTAAAACATCAAGCCATCACATTCATTTCTTCTCCTCCCCTCCTCCCTTTAAAGAAAAAGAGAACTAAAATGCTACTAAGGAGGAGAGGGGAGTCTCATTTCTTACTAACAAGAACAAACAAACATGCCAACAGTAAGTGGAGGAACGACTAACCGAACCAACCAACAGTAGGAATCGAACCAAAACAGAAAGTCACGACAGGCACAACCGAGAAAATGATGAGGGAGAGAGGGGTTACCAGCTAGGCTAGAACACGCAAGAACAGAGAAAAGCCAAAATCCAATCCAACAGCACATCCCCACTCTCTACAAACTTCTACCAACCCTAGTGGACTCTCCAAATGGGGTTTATAGTGAGAAGAGAAGAGGAGAACCCAGCTACCCTCACCCAAAGAATTAACCATACGCAAGAAAAGAGCCAGGGTTGCGGCAGGAAGCGACAGAGAAGAAGAAGACGCGAAAGGTCGAAGAAGGCATCTGGAAGGAATAACTTTCCCCATTCGCGTCACAGGGATAGGCTCGACAGAGGCGTAAGACCAAAAGAGAAAGCTCACAACCTGGCGTGGCTTCGGAAGGACAGAGTTCGAGCAGAACACGCCAAAATGGAGCTGGGAGGTCAATTTTACACTTGTCACATGAGGGGACGACTCAAGAGGAAGGTACGACCATGGCTCCGGGTTCGACCGAGGAAGATGGGAGTTCGGTTAGGGTTGCGCGAGCAGGAGCAGGCCGAAGGAGGTAAATTCGGACGAAGGGGCTCAGGCATGTTCGAATCGAAGCACGGTTTAGGGATTTAGGGTTTAAGTAAATAAAAAACGTATTAAATTAATTTAATTTACTAAAACGTGCCAAATTCCGGGCGATTTATTTATGCACGGAACCGTGACAAATTGCATATCCTTCCTAAGCAAATTCGACGTTCTGGACTCATCGGCGCAGTCAATTTTGTGATCCGGAGTCGTTCGGGCAACTTTATCGTCGATCGGGCCGAAAGTGCATCAAATTTCGATCCTTCTGAAATTCTGACTCGACTTAGATCGTCCCGACATTTTGACTTCAGCTCCAATCCGTCACGGAGTAATTGAAGGCGTCAATACCGCAAACTGAGAATTTGTGCGTCCAGTGGTGCAAAATATGCACGAGGCTGTCCTAATATCCAGTGGTCCTATGGGGACTCAATTTGAATTCCTGACGTCAATTCCAACCTGCTATAAGCTAGAGGTACGCAATCTCGTGCGGAACTTCAAAAGAGTAATGAAGTGGCTTCAGACACTCTAAAACGAGGTGGGTCCCACTGCTAGGAATCTAAGAACGTCGGGGAAGCTCCTAAAGGCTAGAACCCTAAAGTCTAGGAGGAAAACTAAACCTCGACAAAAGCGAGGTCAACAAATGGACCCCCAATAAGTGTGGTGCGTCGGACAGGCACACCGCACGTATTGGTGTTGACCGAAAAAGATCAACAAACCAACACAAAGCCTCCTAAGTACTTAGGACAGAACGCAGAACAGGGAGAATCATTTCCGCTGGGGAGACAAAAGGTGAATCTTCAATTTGAGAGCTTGGGGATTTTAATTTTCAAGTTTCATATTTCAAATTTGGATTTGACTTTCGATTTCGTGGAAAATTCGAGTTTAGAAAAGTGAAGAGACTGGATTGAGATGGAAAATGCAAAGACTGACATCCAACTCAAAGACCGAACGAAAAAACATGACTAGAATCATTATGATAGGAAATGATCCTAAAGTAGGAATCAAATGCCTTGATTCAATCGAAGGGCTTACTCCTCAACCTCTAAAATCG
Organism: Papilionanthe hookeriana x Papilionanthe teres; assembly: GCA_022702705.1. Lineage (NCBI taxonomy): Eukaryota > Viridiplantae > Streptophyta > Magnoliopsida > Asparagales > Orchidaceae > Papilionanthe > Papilionanthe hookeriana x Papilionanthe teres. Next base: position 93,506,610 of record CM040431.1, on the reverse strand, counting down.
ACAGGAGATCATCGCAGAGCAATGCGATATCGGATACTGTGATTCTCGACCTCTAAAACTGATAGAAGTCATTCAAAGCAATGCGGTATCGGATGCTCGGATCCTCTGCCTCTAAAGCTTGACACTTGAAAGATTGAATCATTGCGATATGGAAAGATCCTAAAGCAATGCGGTATCGGATTCTGGGATCCTCCACCTCTAAAACTGATAGGAGATCATTGCAGAGCAATGCGGTATCAGATATTGTGATCCTTAACCTGTAAAACTGACAGGAGCCATTGCAAAGCAATGCGGTATCGAATGCTCGGATTCTTTACCTCTAAAACTGACAGGAGATCATTGCAAAGCAATGCGGTATCGGATATTCGGATCCTCTACCTCTAAAACTGACAGGAGATCATTGCAAAGGAATGCGGTATCGGATACTGGGATCCTCAACCTCTAAAACTGCCAGAAGTCATTGCAAAGCAATGCGGTATCGGATGCTCAGATCCTCTACCTCTAAAACTAACAGGAGATCATCGCAAAGCAAAGCGGTATCGGATACTGGGATCCTTAACCTCTACAATCGACAGGAGATCATCTCAAAACAATGCGGTATCGGATACTGGGACCCTAAACCTCTAGAACTTGAATTTGAAATTTGAACCATTGCGATAGGGAGGACTCCTAAAGCAATGCGATATCATATATAAAATCCTCAACCTCTAGAACTTGAAATTGAAATTCAGTAGAAAATCATGGAACTTATGCAGTGTAGAAATCTGTAGAAAAGTTTGTGCAAATATATACAAAAGTAAAGTGTGAGATGCAAAGTTTTACTTTGATATTGACTTTTATTTCATTGCATTTGTTTTAGGAATTGGACCCAGTTTTAGATAAGTGCAGCATCGATGCTTCGTAGGACAATACTGTCTTTGAAACATCACAATGCACAGTACTTCTTGAGGTATTGTCCATTGACTGATGGCAACTGTAGAAAATAACCCACTCTTTTAGGTGCTATCGGAATTATATTCTTTCAAGCACCTATAAAGATGTGTTATCTCTAAGGACATCACAGCTGAGGAGGCTGCAACTTCGTAACCTCGTTTTTAGCAGTTGTCGTTCGCTTTGTCACTAATTTTGTAGAGGTTGTCCACACTGTCTTTGAGAAATTGCTCTGACGTTCTTCGAATTAACATTGAAGTTGTAATTGCTGGACACTGAAGGATAAGACTTCAGGGTAAGACTTCAGGGTTGAATTTCCGTTAATTGCTAATAACGTGGCACTTTCTTTAATTCCTTTTTTCTGGGCTTAAGCAAATCCTAAAATTTCTGGTCATGTGACTAAAATATTTTTCACTGTCCAAAGATATTTCTGAGTCAGTTAATGACCGATCAAAATGTTGGATTTTGGGGATCATGCGCAACGGAAGCGAAATTAATCATGTACGCATATTAAAGTCATTTCCCCAAAAACCACCAAGGATCTCATGTGCTCATACAAATCAAAAACATAAACCCAAAAAGAAGTGCAAGAAATCATACCATACAAGAGTTCTACTCTTAGATTTCCTCGGATCTTTAAGCGCTGAAACCACCGCCCTCTACCGTATCCACACTCGAACGGATTTCCAAATGGCTTCCAACTGCTAGATCGGAAACGGGGTTTTCTCCAAAACCCAAAGAACTCTCTTCCTCTCTTGTGGATTTCAAAAGGAAAAAATAAAATCGACTTCATAAGCCGCGACCCTCCTTTTAATCAAGTGACACTGTTTCACAGACCTCTTCATTAAAGAGGTCATTTTTAATATATATTTAAAAACTCCTTTTTAAATATATGATGAATTAAAACTCTTTTAATTCATGCTTGTAATTTAAAATAATCTTATTATTATAAATTACTCAAGTGAGAGAGTGTTCATCAACCATTCTAGTTCATTCAAATTTTGTGCGACCCTATAGGTTCAATTAACATTGGGATAGAGCTTAAATCACCATTTATAAACCTACAAGTTATAGTTGGTCTCTAGCAAGACACTATAACTACCCAAGTTAGTATGAATAGTCTCAAGATCCGAGACAACCCGATTGTTAATGACATAATCCCTTTATCACATGATATCATGATAGAATATAAGGCATGGATTAATGTCAACCTTATATCTCTCTATCTTTAATTTCTCGACTCGATTAGATCGATTAAATAAATGCGATTGATCTCCATCAATTCATTTGAGTGTGGCACACAATTCTCGATCTAAATCATTCGAGGGCCCAGAGATATCTCTCTTATTATAAGAGGGATAAATTCCATCTCGATTACTCATATCTCATTACATGATTCACATTATGCCCAATCATAATCTTTATTAGTCATCCGATCAAAGACAACGTTAGGTTATGTCAAAACATAATATTCCTCATGTTGAGAACCACGACAATCTCGGGTCAAAGGATTCGATGTCACTTCAACTTGAGATTAACATATGACTTATATCCATGATTTAATCTCGAAACGAGTCGATCCAATATTTATTCTCCAATAAATACATATAAATCGATGTGTATCCCCATACATATATTCATCTCATGAATATCCATCAAACTTTATATTAATCTTTATTTATTATCATTCCCACAACAATAAGCGATTATGGATATTTAGAATAATCTTCATAATAAACATGAAACTATTCAAGGTTCTTCTTCTATCATAAACATCGCTAATTAAAATAGAAAAATATTCATAAAAAGTTCAAAATACATATCCATATAATATCCATATAATAGGCCTAGGGCACTATCACTAACACAAAATGCATAAAATCACTTGACTTTTTTTCAAAGCATAATATCAGAAGAATATTCTTAAGGTAGTTTTTCAAGTATTATTAATCAGGGGAGGATCAAGACACCAGTTTTTGGTTATATGCATGCCTCAAGCTTCTTCTTAGGGAGCCTCCTTGTGTTCTCCTTTTCTCTTCCTTTTTTTGTTCCACTTTTTATCGAGAATTACTATATCTAGTGAAACATGCTTTAAAGATTTTTGAATGTTTGAATTTGAACACCAATTTTTGATTGTGTTCGCCTCAAGCTTCTTCTCAAGAAAACATTTTTCTTTCTTTTTTTTACTTCACTTTTTTTTCTTCTTTTTTTTTCACTGAAGATTTTGAATGTCCAAATTCATACACCAATTTTTGATTTATGTTTACCTCAAGCTTCTTCTCAGGGAGCTCTTTAATTTTTTTTATTATTTTTCTATTACTTTTTTTGTTTTCTGATAATTACTGTATCTGGCAGGGCATATTTCTGTTAAAGATTTTGAATGTCGAAACATCCCCCAATTAATAATTCTGAAATTTTTCTTAATGTGAATCTTGGGATATTATAACTTTTTCGAAAGTCCGGACCCAATCACATGGTAGGAAATTAAAAACTCGTGATATCCCGAGTCAATTACTCGTATTTCAACCACAATGCTTCATTTTGAAATCTACTTAGGACTCGGTTCAAATTCCTTAAATGGAGGACCCAGTCATTATGTCATTAACTTCATTCTTCCCTGAAGTCGAAGTCTTAAGAAATATCCAAATTTGAGCTTTCCAAATATTGAGCAATTCTGGAAAAAACAAACTCCTTGTCTTTCATTCATTGCAGTAGGAGGGTTAGTACAGACCAATTCTCATCATGCTAAAATCTTCTTTTAGCAACAAAAGTAGTACAATAATAATCAAGAAGTGTCTCGTCCGTTGTCAGTTGCGTAGGAATCAATTGATGCAAACAAATCACCGAAATCATATTGATAGAACCTCCTCAAGTTCTTTTCAAATATTCATCGGGGATTGTTACGCTTCCATTCCTGAAGTTCTCCTCGAGCCAGTCTTTGAAGCTGCAACACTCCTCTATGGTATGTCCGACGAATCTGTGATACGGGCAATATCTCAGATGTTCTTTCCTGTTGATCTTTTCCGGTCTCTTTGCTATGGGCAACCTGAATTCAGGATTCTTAATCAGATTGCGGAACATCTTCCTCGCTGCTTCATCCATGGTTGGAACTTGCCTCTCATCTGTCTGGTAAGGCATCTGCTGAAATAATTGTTGACCATTCTGTCGAGGACGTTGGAAGGTCTGCTGAGGTTGTTCGGCCTGTATTTGCAACTGTCTCTTTCCTCCGTCAACCACTGCAACTGTTCTAGATCTCCTTTCATATGTCTTTGCTGACCCCTTCTCCTCGGCTTTTCCAAGAAAACCAAGCTGCTTAGTTTCTTCTTGAAGATTCCCAACTTTGCTAAGTAGTTTCTCGAAAGTCTTAATTGTAAGTCCCTTGATTAAGAAGCCTACTGACCGTGGATGCTCTTTAGAAGAACCTCAATTACGTGTTACTCCTGGAGCTGCGGTTCATACCTCATGCTAAGATTTCTCCAACGTAGGATGTACTCCACCAAATTTTCATCTGACCTTCGCTTCTCTTCCACAAGACTGTCTATAGTGACGTGGGGTTGAACTCCGGCAAAGCGATTGTTAAAAAGATTTTTTCATTTCTGTGAAAGCCTTTACTGAACCATTCGGTAAGTCTGCGTACCAGTCGAAAGCGATTCCTAAAAGACTGCTCGCGAACTGTCGGAACAAAAGCACATCACTACCCCCCGCGTTGCAGCAACTTGCTCGAAAGTGTGCAACGTGCTGTCGGGGGTTTCCAGTCTCATCGAAGGTTCTGAACAAAGGTGATACGAAACCCTTGAGGTATTGGACTGCATCAAACTCCTCCAGGTAGGGCCTACCTTTCAGAATTGATGTCACTCTTTTTTATTAATCCAGGGTTTCTCTCACCTGTTGTTTGACCATTCGCTTAATATCATTTTCCAGTGTCGGGCCCTGAACTGAATCTTGCTTTGGTTGTTCGTCGGAGGTGAACTCTTTTCTTTCATTAGTAGTGTGAATGGTTTCCGGCTGGCTTGCTTCTAGAGGCGCCATCTGTGGTGGTTGTAAGTGTTCTTGCAGTGTAATCATGGCGGTCATCAGATCCTTAACTTTCTTCTCGAGACGGCTGATATGTTCATCCCTTTGTTGGATGACCGTTTGCCACCCATCTGCGGCGTTCTCTTCAGGTAGAGTAGCGTCGCTCGCAGCTAGCATAGCTCGGGTCTCGATGACGTCATTTTCTGCGAATTAACATTCCATGTAATCTACTAAGTTGTAATCTTTATCTTCAATATCTTCTTTTTGATCTTTAAACAGTTATGCAATGTCAGCTCGGAGCATTTCCACAGCGGACTCAATTGACTTTCATTTGATAACTTTAAGATCAGCCAGGGATTCTTGAGAAACATCACTTATTTCCTCGAAAAGCAGTGTCGTCGTGTAGAAGCTAGTCGAATCACACAAAATCATATTTATAGAACTTTTTTCAGGTTCTTTTAAATACTCATTCGGGATCGTTAAGTTTTCGCTTCTAAAATTCTTCTCAAACCAATCCTTAAAGTTGAAGCAGTTTTCTATGATGTGGTCGAGCCACCGGTGGTACGGACAGTAATTGGGTTGATCTTTCTTATCGACCTCCTCTGGTTTCTTCGGCTCAGACAATCTGAACTCTGGTCTCTTTAGCAAATCATAGAATATCTTCGACATTAACTCTTCTTTGAAGGACTACACCCTGCTCAACCGATCTGAAATCATTGGACCCTGTCTCCCACCTATCTGGTATGGTCTCAACTGGAACGACTGTTCTTCAGATCGCTGTGCTGGCCGTCGTCGCGTCGCTTAATTTTCGAATTCCACGATCGTGCTTCCATTCCTGTGCCTGTCATTTGCACGGACTTTGAATCAGACCCAACCTCGAATCCGGAAAATGGTAAGGCATAAGCATCGACCGACTCTTCCTCGAGTAGGATATCTTTTCCTCTAGTTAGCGGAGCGACTGGTACAGCGGTAGTGCATCTGACAGTAGGAGCAGAAATAGCCTTAGAAGACGTCCCAACGCTCATAATGACAACAGTGTTCTTTTCAATCCATTCCTTCTTTGACATGGGGAGTTCCTCAACAGACTTCAGGTTGAACATTACTGATAAAGCTTAACGGACTTGCTCATTTCAGGCTTCATCATTTCAATAGCCACATCCCCGAACTTAGCTTCAACATCGTTGAACCCTTGTCCAAACTTGATGACTGACAGATCAGACAGCTCATCCCTATTGACGGCGAACTCTACTCCGGAGGCGAAAGAAAAAATCAACTTTGGTGAAGACATTGCCCTTGTCATTTAAAGAATTTCTGAAAGTCAGTAACGTCCGTGCCTTGTAGTTTCAATGGAAGTACTCAAGCTACCGCACTTGTACTGTAAACTGAGCAATTCTCTTATTTTGTTTGGTGTTTTTACCTTATTTTATCTTTATTTCCGCCTTTTAAATTTGTTAACATTGTTCGTTTAATTTCAGGATTTAAACAGAAGGTACAAGAGTGGAAATTTGATTTAATTTGCCGACAGCAAATCAAACCAGAGAAACACGGAATAAAAGTGAAATTCAGGACCCAATCCGGGACTGAATTCATAACGCACTTCACGCACTAACACACCTATTAGGGGTCCGTCCCCACTCAAAAAGGAAGCCGTAAAGATTCCTGAACCACTTTGTTTGGAGATGGTTAAATAGATGGTTCTGGAATCAAGAGAGTTGATCGTGTTCGCCTAAGAAAGAAATGGGCGAAAGATGCCAATGTGAAGAATGACAATCCTGACATATGAGGACATGGACGCATCGTCGATGTATGAAGATAAAGCCTCACGATCATAATAGAGTAGAGCTACTCTCAACGGAGTCGCCTAGAATTTATCGTACGATTAAAATTTAGAAATTGGTACTTTTGGAAAAATGTAGAATGTAGTTTTAAAAAAATATGGTTTTGATTTAATTTAATATATATATATATATATATATATATATTGCTTTTTAAAATAAAATTTTAAATTTGAAAAATGAGAATGAACGGATCTCATTCGTTTAGCAGTTTGAATGGACGAGCATCATATCGCAAGTAACGCATCTATCCCGAGGAATAGACACCCTACTTGACGACATCACTCGATCAAATAAACTACAGAATTCATGACATCCGTTCTGATCTGCGAACTTTTATGTGGACCAACAAATTCCCTTATTTAATACAAGAAGAATTAAATAGAGTTTATATTATCTGGGTTCATAAAGCTCCCTATAGGGCAAATCCCTATAGTCAATTACCCCTCAAATAACCAAGGCCACCTGAGAGAACTCTCGATTTAGATCAGAGGTATCTATCTTCATGAGTTCAAGGAATGAAGTTTTCAAAGAATGTGTGGTAATAGGAAATCCAACAGGTGATAGGCGCAATGTGGAACAGTTTTGATAGGAATTCAAAGGAAAGAAAGGTAGGGGATGCCACGGATCTCGAGGAGAACCTCGATAACTTCCCAGACTATTCTAATGTTAGGCTTTAAATTTTAGAAATGAATTTTTTTAAGTTTCGATCATGTCAATTAATTATAGGAATTACGTTTGCATAATATCCGATTATGCAAATAACCTGAAAAATAGGAGGATTTACGCCGTATCGGACGACCACCTCGGAATCCCAAGCGAGTTAGCGCTTATATTGCACAACATGACTATGCAAAAACCTAAAAGAACAGATGATGATTTATGTCGCACTAGGCGGACTACTTCGAAGTCCTATGGCTTGTTATTTAGACTAAGGAATAGTTTCTTGACATAGACAAGTTTTGCTGTTGAAGATGGTCGTGCTTCCCTCGAAGTTCTGCTCCAGACTCTGTGTTGTAGCAGTGTTGCAGTTTAGATTTAAAGTTTAAAGTGAACATACAAATTGTTGAATCAGTAATTTATTTTATTTTTTATGTGTGCTTTACAGTAAACAGGGGTGACATGCTATAGTAAAACAGGAGCAGTAGTAGTACAGTAAAAGAAAGCAGTAGCAGGCAAGCAGGGACATGCTGTAGTAAATAACAGGAGACAAGTATCACAAACATGCTATATATTAAACAGTGGAAGACACGTATCGCAGACATGCTATAATAAATAACGGGAAACAAGCATCACAAAGCGATGCTATGCTAAACGAAGTATACTACGATAGAACATGTTATGCTAAGCAAAAGTATACGTTGCAGAAAGTAAAACATGCTATACTAACAGGTATATGTACAAAGAAAGTAAAGCCTATGATGCGGTAAAGAAAAGAAGTAACGTTGCTACAAGTGTACCGTAAACGCTGATTACCCACAATGCATTGTTACATGTTATTATTATCATTTTTTTTTATTTTTTTCTGCAAAAGGGTTAGAGCTTAAAAGAAAACAAGAAAATGCGTCAGGGTGAAGGTCTAAACCCGTAATGTGTGTTGAAGTGTGTACAGAAACAGTATGAAATACAGTGGTAAACTCGAAAGAAAGGCGAAAGAAAGAAGACCAAAAAAAAGCCGAAAGGAAACACAGAAGATCGAGAAAGAAAGCAAAGAAGTCCCGTGGGAAACCTCGAAGAAAATCACGAACAAACACAAAAATCGTAGCAAAAACCACAAAAACGCTAAAAAGCTCACAGAAAATCGTAAGAAAGCCATGGGACATCTGAAAAGGACCGTAAGCATGATGGCAGTGAGGACTCATAGCTGTGCTATATACCCCGACCTCAAGTACTAACTACCGAACTGTCATCCTACGGAGGGCAGTTCTAACTCGATCCAGATAGTCAACCGTGGACCTTTGTAATATTTTTATTCATTTCATTTGGATTGCATGCAAGTAAAAAGGTGTATGAGTAAAGAAGCTATTTTGCAATGGGGGTAGTTTTGTATTTCAAAATGTATATTTATGTTTTATAAAACGGCACGATCCACAGGTTGACTATCCTAATCGACTTAGGATTGCTAGCAACCTAAAAATGACAACGGCAGACACCCCGAGGGCTGGCGAATAGTGTCGTGAATTCCTTCCTCTACCCTCTCCAGGGTCTTTGAGTCGGGAGACACTATTCTAAGGGCATCCCTCGTATATCTCTAATGCACTGTCATCACCACCTCCCTAACCATACCACTTACAGCCTTGTTTGATGACCCCACATATAGCAAAAGGCTATACATGCACGCTTATGCGTCCTACATAAGCGTGTAACTTAGGCCAAGAAACAAGAAGAAAAACGAAGGACGGGGGAGCAAGGAAGAGAGAGAAGAGAAAGCAATCCACCTAACAGAAACTCGTAAAAGAGGTGGATGAGTTCTCAAAATCAATTAACATAAGTCAACAATCTCGGACTCCCGACAATCTTCACTCGTCCTAAAGGAAAGACCTAAAAGTACCGTCACGCTCGTGAAGTGAACTAGACACCTTAGCAGTGTAGAACCCGTTCCCATAACACTCAGGTAAAGGCAAAGAGAAAAGAAACGTAAAATGAAGTCGCGGGGAAGACCCTTAAACTTTAGACCTCTACTCGGGGCCCCTCGAACCCCAACAAAAACATCCAACAAGCTTTTAAAATACAAGTCCAAACAGCACTTAAGCATAGATTCAAAATAGGCATCTCGAGCCCACCGACAGGGCCAAACCGAAGAGTAATAGGGGAAAAACAGCCCAACCCTGAGGCATAAGCAGGCCTTAAACCCGAGGCACCAAAGGGCAATAAAGAACAACCCAGGGGACTCCCAACCGAGACAAAGAAAGGCCCAAAACCGAGACCTCGAAGTGGCCAAAACAGAGCAACTCAAAGGATCCAAACCGAGGCAACACAAAGCCAAAACCGTGACCTCGAAGTGGCCAAAACAGAGCAAATCAAAGGACCCAAACCGAGGCAACACGAAGCCAAAATCGTGACCTCGAAGGGGCCAAAACAGAGCAACTCAAAGGATCCAAACCGAAGCAACACAAGCACAAAGATGCATCCCTCTGTTCCTTTACATATGCATTAATCAAACGGTGTGCTTTCCAAAACATGTTGCTCAAGCCTTCAAATAGATGAACCCAATGATATATGTAAGTCTCTCATAAACCACAAATTTCAACTTACATAGATAGTATTTAAACCAAGTTATCACATTCAATATCGCATAAAAATAGAGGAGCTCTAAAACACGTTTTTTTTTTAATCTTATCCAACACATATAAACGGAGCAAAATTAATAGCATAAATCGGAGAATGAATGCACCCTGCCCACTTCAAGCTTTTAAATGAAATCCCGGCACTTCACATTTTGCAAAGTAGAGGCCCAAGATGTCTCATAAATTTCAGGATCTCAAAACATGAAGGCTCCCGCACTTCAAACATTTAAATCTCAAGCAAAAGAGAGGAACAAGCGTGTTGATACTCAAGGGATTTGTATGAGGATTCCAAACTTTCAAGTAAAGAAGCATGCCGCTTTAAATTACAAGCCTACAATTGCATTTACATGTGCAATATTATCACATTAAAGAGATAAAACAAATAGGGGCTATAGGACTTGCAAGATGCAACATGAATCAATCCCCATTCCTTCCTTTCCTTTATTTTTTTTTTTATTTTGAAATAGAAAGAGAACAAGAGGAATTTCATAGCCAACATATATCTCCAAGCATATAGCTACAACCTATTGCAAGAGGGATATAGCATGCTATTGTAAAATATAAAACCAAAGTCTCTCCTAAAAGCCAAATATCCATTCAATGTCGTTCATACGAGAAGGTGGGAAAGATGGAAAGTTTAAAAGTGTTTGCAAGGTAAAACATCAAGCCATCACATTCATTTCTTCTCCTCCCCCCCTCCCTTTAAAGAAAAAGAGAACTACAATGCTACTAAAGAGGAGAGGGGAGTCTCATTTCTTACTAACAAGAATAAATAAACATGCCAACAGTAAGTGGAGGAACGGCTAACCGAACCAACCAACAGTAGGAATCGGACCAAAACAAGAAGTCACGGCAGGCACGACCGAGAAAATGAGGAGGGAGAGAGGGGTTACCAGCTAGGCTAGAACACGCAAGAAGAACAGAGAAAAACCAAAATCCAATCCAGCACCGCCTCCTCACTCTCTACAAACTTCTGCCAACCCTAGTGGACTCCCTCACCCGGCAATTAACCATACGCAAGAAAAGAGCCAGGGTCGCGGCAGGAAGCGACAGAGAAGAGGAAGACGCGAAAAGGTCGAAGAAGGCATCTGGAAGCAATAACCTTTCCCCATTCGCGTCACAGGGATAGGCTCGACAGAGGCGTAAGACCAAAAGAGAAAGCTCGCAGCCTGGCGTGGCTTCGGGAGGAGAGAGTTCGAGCAGAACACGCCAAAATGGAGCTGGGAGGTCAATTTTACCCGCGTCACATGAGGGGACGACTCAAGAGGAAGGTACGGCCATGGCTCCGGGTTCAACCGAGGAAGATGGGAGTTCGGCTAGGGTTGCGCGAGCAGGAGCAGGCCTAAGAAGGTAAATCCGGACGAAGGGGCTCAGGCCTGCTCGAATCGAAGCACGGGTTAGGGATTTAGGGTTTAAGTAAATGAAAAATGTATTAAGTTAATTTAATTTACTTAAACGTGTCAAATTCCGAGCGATTTATTTATGCACGGAACCGTGACAAATTGCATGTTCTTCCTAAGTAACTTCGACGTTCCGGACGCATCGGCGCAATCATTTTTGTGATCCGGAGTCGTTCGGGAAACTTCGTCGTCGATCGGGCCGAAAGTGCGTCGAATTTCGATCTTTTTGAAATTCTGACTCGACGTCGATCGTCCCGGCATTCTGACTTCAGTTCTAATCCATCGCGGAGTAATTGAAGGCGTCAAGACCGCAAACTGAGAATTTGTGCGTCCAGTGGTGCAAAATGTGCATGAGGCCGTCTTAATGTCCAGTGGTTCTATGGGTACTCAATTTAAATTCCTGACATCAATTCCAACCTTCTATAAGCTAGAGGTACGGAATCTCGTGCGGGACTTCAAAAGAGTAACGAAGTGACTTCAGACACTCTAAAACAAGGTGAGTCCCACTGCTAGGAATCTAAGAACGTCGGGGAAGCTCCTAAAGGCTAGAACCCTAAAGTCTAGGAGGAAAACTAAACATCGACAAAGGCGAGGTCAACAGCTACATATTTTTCTCTTTCTTAATTTGACTAAAGGAAATGAAGTCTATTCTTGGTTGTGGTGATTGGCACTTTGTAATTTTTCATATTGATGAAATTTTGGCCTTATTTTGCTTATTGATTTCAATGTTATTTTGCCTGCATGGAAATGAAGTTCACCATTACGTATGATTTTTTTCCACTATTGATTCTTGTATGATAACTAGCGTTGCATCTCTCTCAAACATAGCCCAGTCCCTTTCGTTGGTTGAGAATTTTAATTGTCCCCTTCTGGAAGAACCGAGTAGGACTTGAATCCTGCTTGAAATTTTTCTATTTTAAGGTTTACTAATCGTTTACTTCTTTACATAGTAAATTCTTAGTTTTTTTTTTTTTTTTTTTTATTCTTTGTAATTCTAATTGATTTACACGTTCTCTGGGGAGCTTCATACAAGCGCACAAGCAATAGGGATGGCATAGTTTGTATGGCCTAATATGTTTGTAGGGAAATTTCTAGTAAGTCGTCTTTCTTTGCATTAATTTCATGTCATATCTGTCAACTTTGTATTTAGTCAAATGAGATTTAATCCTCATTAATAATTTAATGACATAACTTCTCTATTCTTATTTAGAGAGCTGTAGAAAATTGTAACCCTTTACGGTGTAAATTTACCAATATAACGCCCCTTTTCTTCATTTTGGACCATTTGTTGTCCTAATTTAGTTACGTGGAATTTTTTTAATGATCATTAATCCATGTTAAGTGTAAAATGTTTTATTGAGTTATTAGGCTAAGTTTAAAAACTTATAAGCCGGATTGATATAAGATGTTCTAGTGTAATGTTTATGACTTTCCAATAGAAGTCAGTTTCACGTTAATGAAGATTTATGCAGAGAAAAGAAACTAATAATTTAGTTGACTTAACTAAAAGGTAATTACACTTCCAAACCAGTTAGGAAAAATAACAAAAGAGCAGATGTGAAAACAACTTTAAAAGCAAGTCTCGCACTTGTATATGGAAATATCTCTCATGGAAGCTTTCAAGTCTCACGTTTGATTAATGATTTACATCTTAGAGTAGATGTAAAGGGACTTCATATCCAAAATAAGATTTTTTTTGTCCTAAAATAATTTTACATATCTCAAAACCTATTTGTTAAGATAGCAACGACATAAACAAAAAGATTTAAATAGTGAAGAACATATTTTATACTTCTCATAAAGGTACTAGATGCTTTAGTTAATCCAGATATGTCATGGAGATGGATGATCATTGCACAATCAAGCTTCAGTGAAATTTCTTAGACTTGTGTTCGAGAGACAGAGAGGGGGCTAGCTATGTTTTTTTATCCAATAAACGAGAGAATGAAAATTGAGGGGAGATGTGATTCAAACAAACATATTTATGTTCTCAATAATATCTGCAGACATCCTTGTAAAAGACTGACTTTTTCTTTTCAATGGCTTTAACCATGCCTAAAATGCATTTGATTGTTGAGGCAGACTTAATATAAAATAAATAAGCTTAAAACTATCTTGACATGCAATAAATATAACGCGCAGACAAATGGTGTTTGGGATGATATAATCAAAGAAAAGGTATTGACTTATGATAATTTTGTATGAAAATTCTACATGAGTGCTAGTTGGCCAAGGTGCTACAAGGTAGACAACTAATAATCATCAACAAAAAGTATATTATGACACACCCACAAGCAATAGCACGACTAGATGAGGCAGCATATGCATTTGCTATTTTAGGTGCGAACTTTGTTGTATGTATTGGCACTTGCCTAAATGCATTCAACGTCATTGTTCATTTGATCCTTGATGTGTGTGCCAGTTTCTTGCTACACATAATCAAGCTTTGCTACGTTCATGATTAGCCATTCATGTAATCAAGTTTTAATTTAAAAGTTGTTTTTCATTCATTTTCCTCACATGCTCTTGACTTGATAACTACTTTTAAATCAAGTTTCAAAATCTCCAATATAACATCTAACTTAAAAATTGAAAATGCATATTTGATGATGATTATATTGATTTGCTCTATTATAAACACATATACAAACTTATTTCTTCTCAAGGAGTGATTGCTGCCTAAATGGCACATGGACTTGAAACTTTATGTAATAGATATTATTTTCTAATAAACAATCTGTAATGCGTTGTTTTTATTCTAATGTGGGACATAAGGTAAACATTAAGTAGGAACTAAATCTATCGCATATTGTATACTTTTTAGTGATGTTATTTAGTTTTGAGATTCATCAATATAAAAATCATTAAAATGAAATATTACTGGTTAGGATGAGATTTGTAATTCCAACAGTGTTATTTATTGCTTTTGAACCTTCTAAACCAATAATCTTTCCATGAAGATTTTTTTTTTTTTTTCAATTGCTTTTTAACATACGATGTACAAGGATGTTTTTGGTTTATTAGGCACGCATGATTCATTTGTAGATAAGGCAGAATTATATTTAGGTTTAGTACGTTTTCTAAGAACTCTTCTTCCATTTCTTTTGAACTTAAAGGTATCAGGCTTTTTTAATCTAAATGCGATTTAAATTATTTAGCTGAAATATCATCCCATCTAGATCAGTTAACCCAGCGAGTTTATTTGGAACCAAGCGTTTTTGTGAAGAGGAATTGAATTTTGATCTCACACACTATTTTAAATGTTGAATGAAGATTGGATTTCTGGTACATTCTATAGTTAATGTTACTGCAACATTCATGCACCTGCCCTTGTCTATGATATGCTTATTTATCGCATCTTTTAAAGTAATTTTGAATTGAAAACTCTTCTCCCTTCATTTTAAGTTTTTAGGTTCTGCAATAATGGAGATCATTGCCTTCAGGAATGATCACTCATTTCTTGAAATTACTTGGGGGTAGTTTGGTAGTGCCTTTTAATAAGATTTATCATCGTATTTACTAAATACAACCAAATGGTAAAATGCAGTTCCGTGGATTTATGAATTTTCGGATTTAGTAGCCCCGATTTTGCCTTGATTTGGCTTAAATCCGGATTTATTAACCTATTTGGTCATCAGTAATGCAGTGGTTTTATTTTAAACAAACAAAAAAAAAATGCCTCATTTATTTTAAAGCGAACCAAACAACTCCAAAACATTTCACATACAATACTTTACTATTTAAGTGGATTTATAGATTTATGGATTTACTAAATCCTACTTGCAGCCAAGTAGCCACGGAATGCATACTATTCTCTTTCACATTATTTTCTTTATCATCACTATTAGATTAATATGTCAGTTATTACTCGAAGATTCCTTTACAAAACGATGGCGCTTAAACATGCTTTAATGGGAATTTTTGAACTAAATGTACTTGCATTAAGTTTCTTTTATTACCTTTATTAACTTTGGCGTTATTTTGTGGAGCAATTTTCATGTGCTTAAGATAATATTTATATTGTGTCTTCTATCTATGTTGGATCATTTACTTGGAGTTAGATAAGATATAAATTCAGCCCCTTGACTACTTAAATTTGGCCCATTTTAGCCACTGAGTTTATAGAACTTAGTTCCCAGAATTTTTATATGGGGGGCCAAAGTAGTTCCCATCGGGGACTATTTCAACCCATATTAAAAGATTCTTGGGACTAAATTAACATGTTCATAAACTCTGCGACTAAAATGTCCCATGACTATTTAAATTGGGTTTTTTTACCCTCAAAGTTTATAGAAGTTAGTTCCTAAATTGTTTTAATGAGGGCCAAAATAGTTCTCATTGGTGACTATTTCAACCCATATTAAAAGATTATAAGGATTAAATTGATACTTTTATAAACTTTGGAACTACAATGGCGTTGTGCAAGAGTTTGGGAATCATTTTGACATTTTTTTTGATTCAAGAAGTCCAATTCAACAATATAGAATAAATTTTATGATACGTTCTTCTATTCATGTAGGTGCTTCTAGGTTAGCCGCTTTATTACTTTAGCAATATGTATTTGATATGCTTAATTTTTTTCTTTTTTTTAATATTACTATATCAGTGTGCACCATTCTTGTAAGTCTCATTTAAAATTTAAATTACAAGACCAAGAATGCCTCAATCAACTAATTGCAGACTTGTTTTGGAATTTGTGAAAGTCAAATACGGACTCAAACAACCTCAACCAATCAAATTACATTCTCCAACTCTCTTCTGGCATAAAGATTGAAACTCCAAAAGACTGATGTGACAGACCATGCATTTCTAACAATGTTGATCTCTCAATTTTTGAAGCGAACATGTATAAATTTTTCTTTTATTTTCTTAGAATTTTCTTTCCTGTGTTGGGTTTTAGATTATGTGATGGAGGCTCACAATTTAAACTTGAGTGATTTTAAAGCTCAATTATTATCTTAATGAAGAGCAAAATAGTCCTCTGACCATCTACAAGTGACCAATTTAGTACAGGAGTTTTAAAGTGCACCACTTTACTCCCGGACTATTAAAAATTGATTCAAATTTGTCCCTAGGTTGAATTTCATGGTTAAAGTTAACACCAACCGTTAACTTTGTTGGTATTTTAGGAATATGAATTTTAAATGAAATTTTATTTTATTTGTTACTCTATTTTCATATTTAATAAAGTATTTCTCTACTATGTAACAGAGTATTTTATTATTACTCTATTTATTTAAGTAATTTTCCATTATTTCTTTCTTGTTAGCCAAAGCTTAGCTGCCTGGATTTGCAAACTTTTCTTTCTGAACCATTCACTTCATTGCAGATTTCCATGTTGATGATTCAGAAGTTACTTTAAATGTTTGCTTGGGTAAGCAATTTTCTGGTGGAGAATTATTTTTTCGAGGCGTCAGATGTGACCAGCATGTCAACTCAGAAACTCAACCTGAGGTTTATTGATTATGCAATTTATTATTTTATGTTTTACCTTTGTAATGTGATATATTCAATAATTGGATCGTCCTAATCATCAAACAAACACAATTGCCTAAGGACAACTCATTTGGAAACAAGCATAATTGAAGAAATTATTTATACATTTCTTATGTAAATTATCTATGCATGGGTATTATGTTGTAGTCACCACTTCTGCAGAAGCCACATTTCTCTTATCTTCCAGAAAATTCACTTTGAACTTCAATTTATAGAATTCTAACTTTGATTTATTTTATCTGTTGATATCATTTGTTGTTGTGGCATATTTTTCAAATTACAATGTAACCCTTTATGATTTTGAATCCATTCCTCTTATTTTTCAGCTTTTGTTAATCTCTACTGCGATTTTTTTTAATAAAATTCAAGCTGTCACAGAATGGGTTAGTTAGTTGACCTATGGAGTTCTTTGTTCAATCAGGATTTTGATGGGACTGATGTTGTTTGGATCTTACTTGTTTGTTTGTTGAACTGCTTAGTGGTACCATGACTGGACTTGGGATTTGGTTACCTATCTTGCTGAGTTTAGTGATCGGAAAAGAATTAGGCATATGTCCATGAACCTGCTTGACTTGAGCAATCATGTCAATTCTGCTTGCGCTTGGATGATTTTAGCCCGATTGTTGATTTAGTATGTATGGCTTGTACAAAAATCCATTATTCCTCATAAGCTGGATGGTTCGCTAGAAAGTCTATATAATTTAGGATGCCTGGCTATAAAGTGGGCGGGCTAGGCAAAATCTAGCTAGTCATTTATGTAGATTGGGTCAATATTAACCGCCTATGCATAACTTTCTTATGCCAAGTTTTAGCGGTGTTTTGGTGAGGGGATGAATACGGATTTTCAATTAAAGGACATACTTTCTTAGAAATTATCTTACCCGTAATTACTGAGGATGTTTCTTAACACCTATCACAATTGCTGATTAGTGTGCCTGAAAGATAAAAGAATATTCAATAGTATCAAACCATAATGATACATACCCCTACGAACAAAATGCTCAACAAATTGGATGCAATTCCAAATATAAGTCTTCTACCCATCAAGATTATAGTATATGTCAAGTCGTGCTCTGTGTAACAATAGATTTCAATACAATAATATATTTTCAGCCAAGATACTCTGTGCATAGTTTTTCCTTGGTTTTAGGAAGCCTTCTCCTTGCAACTCTAGCAACTACTAAAATGGATTTAGAATTTTGGTTTTTCTACACCAGGGGAATTTGTAGCACGCACTTCAAACAATTATTAGCTTATTTATCTCCAAAATATTACAGGAATAAATAAATAAATCTTACAATTGTTTTATTAATTGTCAAAATCTGGATATTACCATTGGTATGTGCCATTTTTTATAACCCTTGAATAAATAAAATGCCTCTACTAGTTTAAGTTCTGTACTGGTAAACTAGATGAGTTTTTCTGATGTTTGTGCCATAGAAGGAAATTTCATTAGCTTCATTTGTTATTTATCACCAATCCTGAAATTAGAATCCACTCTTAGAGCGAAACGTCTCATGGAATGTATTCTTTATAGAATGATTACCTCAGATACAATATCATCACACTCAACAGCGAAAAAGACAATTCAACATATCTAGTACTATGGTTGCTTTTTAGTTGTGGTCCAACTTGAGGTATTCTCTTCTCTTTTGTTCAACTGATGTTTTATTATTATTATTATTGAAAACAATTTCCTATTTTCTAGCTTTGCAACCATGTTAAAGTCGATATTTTGTCATATGCTTGAAAAGTACAGTTGAGTTTTTTCTATTGTTTCTAATTCGTAAACTTAGCTAAAAATTACAGGATAAACTTTACTGTAAGACTTGCCGATTGCAGGATATGATTCAAAAATCACATTTATTTGTTGGGGCATTGACATACAGAACAGCCAATTCTTAGGTATTTACATATCTAACACCAAAACTTTACCTTTTACATTTATACCACCCTGACAACAATTTTAACTTTTAAAAAGTGAAATACACCTTTTCATGCATAGGAAAGGTGGAATATATGTAAGAAAGTGCAAATTTGCACGAGGAAGAAGTTTATTTCATTCTCTCAAAATATATTCCACCGGTGATTATTCCTTTTATTTATATTTTTAATTATTTTCTTCCTTATTTGGAGGGGTTCCAATTTTCTTTCCTTCATTATTATTATATGTAATGAAGTGTAATGCATTAGGTGTCGAGAATAAAATTCTTTCTGAATTCTATATGGTATTAAAGCTACAACTCCATCCCTTTCATACACACAAATAGCAGAAGCCCTGATTCAAACGATGGCTCTGTCTCCACATAAGCATGAGTAGCTTCCATCATGCGAGGCAGATTGCTACCTGACCATGTATCGAAGGAATTTTAATCTTGATACGTCTCTTCTGCTTGAGATTGTTGTGTCGTCTTCTCACAGACACGTTATTTGGATCTTCAGCTCGAACAAAGCACTCCTTTATATTCATCTCTTCCACTCGACGCTCTATTTGAACAGTTCGAGCATATCTCAGAACTCTTCCCTCTTCACTTCACTACGGTTTGCCAAGGCAAAATGATTTATTCGACTTGCCCTACCCGTTCTCTCACGAGTTGCTGCTTACAAACGACTTGACCATGTCCTACCCTTTGTCAAACTTATGCTAATCGAGAGTTGTGCATCTCCCTATAGTTCTTATTTGCTTGTCCAGCCAAACAGTCAAACTAAGGTTCCTCTCTCTTTTGTCCGATCAGCAAGTCTTCTCCATTTGAACTTCACAATATGACCATACATGGCATGGCCTCACAATCATCTTCAAAAATTACCTCCAGATTTGAGCCAATGTCTTCAATCTCTATCGCACCTGAAAATGCCCATCACATAATCACAAATCATAATCTACATGGCCATAATTTTCTTCGATTTATCCCAATCCGTTTTTCATGTACATTTGTGGCAGAGGAAAAGATAGACACATTACAGGAGAAATTCTAGCTCCAAAAATGACCACTTCTAAATATCAGGCCTGAAAAATTGATGATTATATGGTTATGTCATGTTTAATAAATTTGATGACCACGAAGGTTGAAGAAAATTTTCTCCTCTATTGGACAACCAAAGAGATATGAGAGGTTGTACGTAAATCCAACTCTAACACTAAATTCTCCTCGGAGTTATTTGAGATTGAAACCAGATTTTATGATCTATGACAAATAAACATGAGTGTTACTCAATATTTCAACACTCTCAAATGTTGTTGGCTGCAATTGGACATGTACGAGGTTAACTCCTAGAAATGCCCCAATGAATTTGCCTTGTATAAGAACATTTATGAACAAAAAAGAACCATCAAATTCCTTCTTGGCCTCTATAAAAACTTACATGAAGGCAAATGGGAGAATCATGGTAATCAAACCCATGCATCCCTACCACTTGGGAGGCCTTTGCAGAAGTTTGAAGGGAGGAGAACAAAAAGATGTTGATGATAATAGACAATCACGCAATACTATCGGTTGAAGTATTAGCATTGTACACTCAAAATTCCTCTTAGAATAACAATCCTAAGATCGTGGTGCGATCATTGTAAGAAACATGGTCATGTGATGATAAAGTTTTAGAAGTTGTATAGCAAACATGCAAATTGGAAGTCATCTAATGGAAGATAGGCAAAATCAAACAAATTTTGATTTCACAACTAACAACAATTTAGAATTCAGCCCGTTCATCAAGGAGTAAATTGAGGTATAAAAAAAATGTTTAGTATTAGTGCCAGTTTTGGACAAGCATCATAATCCTCTGCCGAGCAACCTATCAACCTATTAGCACACCATGGTATCTTACCTCAGGCTTTTAGTATCTGATATAATAAATTAAAACATTAGATAGTTGACTCTGGAGTCTCAGACAGATGACAGGTGACATCAATGTTTTAAAAAGTTATAATCTATGTATCAGTCAATATGCAGTTTGAATAGCTGACCATTCAAATTGATAAAGGATCTTCATTTATACTTCTGCTCTTTATGTTCCAAAATTAAACTACAACTTACACTTAATCATCAAACTTACTCATGACCTAAAATATCATTAAATTTTATCCAATTATTATAAGTTTCAGGTTGTTGAATTAGGAAAAGTGATTAACAGTGCTGAGATACATGAAGGTCTATACTTTCTCAAATAAAATAACTTTATTGGTATGCAGTGTCATCCATTAAGTTGTATTTTTTAGTTCAATTTAAATGTTTTCAATGTAGTTTTAGTTGAGTCAAGGCATGTTGAGTCACTATCGTCTTGGTCATCTAAATTTTGCTTGTATGAACTATGAAAAGCATGTTTTCACATGTATTTATCACTAAAAATCTAACTTTTATCAATGTGAAACATGCAAAACATACCAGACTTATATGCTCTAAATTACAATACAAATTTTCACATCTTTTTTATTTAATTTTATGTGGACCCTGATAAGCAAACAATATAAATGGGGCCGATGGTTTGTATCATTTATAGATGATCACATAAGAACAATACATACATTTCTTTTGTAAAAAAAAAATTGAAATAACCACTATATTTTAATTATTTCACTTTATAATCCTCTCACTCAATTTCAAGGTAAAATTTAAATTTTTAAAATTGATAATACTAAATAATATTTTTTTTACATCCTTAGTCTTAATCCTTGCGTGCGTAATATTATACATTTAAGTTTTTATGTGGATACTTTACAAAGTAGGGTTGTTGAAAGGAAAAATGGACGCTTGAGATGGCTCGTGTCATTATATTATTTAATCTTTTGCCTAAATATTTTTGGGTGAAGTCATTCTCACTGTCACAAACCTCATCAATAAGATGTATAGTCGAGTCCTTTAATTTGAAGTTCCCTGTAATATTCCTATGAAACCCACATCCACTCTCTTTCTTATCACAACCCAACTTAAAGTTTGGAATTAATCAAGGTGGGAACAGACAATTGAACACTGAAATTAATTTTTTTGTAACTAACAATTTATAATCCAATTAAATTGAAAGAGTCACTAAAGAAAGTAAATTAAATTAGTGCAATTAGATTTATCTTATCTATGATTGTCCACATCTACTATAAATATTTCCTTCTTTGATATTCGTCTTTTAATTAATTAATTAAACCTGAAATGTTAGATTAAAACAATAGTGAGCTAATCAAAGCTAGTGAATGCTTGAAATCTTAAACTATAGTAAAACGATGAAAAGAAAATAACATGATTATCAGTTAAGCTTTATGTAAATCAATCTAAAAGCATTTGAAGGTTTTTAATATGATATTCAAAGTGATTCTAAACATTAACTATGGTTACCATATCATTTACATATCAATATCTTTTTAATTTATATACAACGGGCACAGGAATACCGTCTAAACTTGTATTGAGGAAGGTTTATCAATATCCAGATCATTTTTAATTTACGTTTCATTGTTAGTGTCATAAAGAGGTGAACTCTATCATAGTTAAGCATGCACAAACAATCATTTTATATAATCCATAACATTCACATTTTAGTGTCATTTAATATGTATTATTTAATACTATAATGCATAAAATTTTTCATGATGAGACTAAAAATATTCATATCGAAAAGACCGATAAAACTTAAAAAATAGACGAATAATAATGCATTAATTAGACATCATTAACAATTCATAAAATTAACTTATAAGAGAAATACTATTATAATTTAAGAGTAGTAGTACTCACCTCAATTATTAGAAGATTCTCTTGCCTGTATTTTTTGTCTGTTTTCCTTCAGTATAAAACTTATAATAAAATGTGCAAATTATTCATTAAAATTCATTATTTTATTTTAAACCTTTAAATATATTGGCTTCAATAGTATATTTATTTATTGTTATCTTGATATTAAGTATTATGTCACAATTTAATTATTTTAATTTTTAATAGTACTTAATTTTTTTTGTCAATTAATTTATAATTCTATAACATGAAGGTTAATCTGTAACAAATTTTAAGTCATTATAAAGTAATCCGATTTTCTCAAAATAATACTAAATCTATTATTCCCAATTTTTATCAAGTCACCTTAAAGTATTTGCTTAAAACTTTAACAAGTTCAAACTCACCACTTGATCTCGATCGCTCCCATGATTTTAAATAAAAATAAAATTATAAAACCCATAGCGCTTACCTTATAAAAGGCATGACTTGACTAGGGCTCATTCTTCCTCTTCTTCAGCGCAGCCCGCATGCGGCGTCCTCCTTACTGTAGGAAAGCATGCAACTTCTTCAATTTGATCTTATCGCAAGCAAGGGTCCCTCTTCTCCTCCCTTCTTCCTCCGGTCACAATCACTCCCTCTTGGTACCCACGTAAGTTGCTTCGTCGTCTTCACTTGCTCAACGACGTCTCCTTTGACTTCGATCGCTATCGTTTTTGCCCGCGTCGAAGGCTAGCTTGATCAATGATGTCTCCTCCACTTGAAAGCAAGATCCTTCCTTCCTTCTCTTTCTCTTCCTTTTCATCTACTCACATGGCTTGCTTGCTTGGCTTGTACCGCTCAAACTGCTTGATTGGGGTTCAACTTCCTTCTAGTGACGTCACTACTTCTCCCTTACTTCTCCGTGGCTCTCAATCCCTGTGATTCCTTAGTGTGTTCAGTAGAATTAAATGAGGGAAAATATTTTATTGTTTTGATTCTTGCAAGCATTGTCTCATTCGATGACACGTGTCATTGTTTTAATTCTATTTTATTTTATTTTTACACGGTTATTACGCTACTAGCTTATTATTAAAGATTTGAAGTTGTACCGCCTTTGTTCACATCCATAAAAAATACTTCTCAAGTCTCTCAGATGCATCTTTCTCGATTACTTCTCAGATCAAAAAGGGGACAAATGCTATCCCCCCTCACTATAAAAATATAGATCTCCATTGATATCACACTCTTTGACAATCAATATTATTTTTTTGAATTTGGAATTCAAGGAAAGATTCAAGGGAATATCATATTTGAGATTTTTTCCAAGATATCCGGATCATTTTTTTTAACTGAACCTAATTATCCCTCAACTAACTCCACTTGAAGAACCAAACTGTGTCAGAAACTTTTCTAATTGTCTTTTTTCCACCCCAACATGACACCAATAATCAAGAATTATGTGTACACCAAAAGAAGAAAGACCGTTGAGCATTTAGAGGATACTATGTAGACCCAGGTTTATTAAGAGAGAGAATCATATCCTACAGATAATCATAATGGTATGAATTCCTTAACTCATGACTCCCTTGCACCGATGGTTATGAATTTAATCAACCAATCGCACATAGAAAAGGTATCCAAGTGTGCACTGGTCATCCAAAGATATCAAGCTTATGGGAAGTTGCTATCCTCTTATAAGGCTTTTGTGATGAACATTAACATCATGGAGGCTCTCAAGTCTATCCAAGATGCTCTAAAGGTTCCAGCTTGGAAACCGGCATTTGAGGAAGAAATTCGGGCTTTAGAGATGAATAACACATGAACACTTAAATAGTTACCTCATGAAAAAATCATGTAGGATGCAAATGGATATTTACGATCAAAGACAAAGGAGATGAAACTGTAGAGAGATTTGAAGCCAAATTAGTTGCTAAGCGCATCATTCAATCATACAAGATTAACTACCAAAAAATATTTGCACCTGTGCCAAACTTGATGTAGAAGTCTACATGACTTTACCTCTGGGCTTTGAAAATAGGTTGAGCAACACGTTGGTTTGTTAGTTGAGGAAGCTATTATATGGCTTAAAGCAATCTCCTCATACTTGGTTTGATATGTTTGCTAAAATAGTGATTACAAATAGATTAATGTCAAGCTGGTCGTACACTATTTGTTAAATCCAATACTATTAGTAAAATTGCTCTCATAGTATATATAGATGATATTATCTTGTTAGGTGATGATTCACAGAGGAAATTATTTTACATAAAAAGTTGCTTCAAATATAATTTGAGATCAAAGACCTTAGAAATCTCCGATATTTTTTGGGAATGGAAGAGACTCTATTTAAGGAGGGAATTGTCATATCCCAAATGAAGTGCATATTAGACCTGTTAAGCTAAACTAGCATGCTTGGTTGTAAATTTGCTAACACAACTATGGATTCCAACAAAAGGCTAAACAAAAGTGAAGAAAATAGTCCAATCGACAAATAAAGTTATTAAAGACTTGTGGTTAAATTACTTTACCTATCAGGCTATCACACACAATACTTGATATTGCATACTCAGTCAATATAGTAAGCCGACACATGAATAATCCAATTGAGAATCATTAGGAAGCGGTGAACAGAATCTTGAGATAGTTGGAGATAACCATTGGATATGGTTTGCTCTTTGAAAGAGCTGAAAAATCATGAGATTGAGGTTTGCACGAAAGCTAGCTGGGCGGGAGAGATAGCTGATAGGAAATTAGCTACTATATACTGTTTATATGTTTAGGGCAACCTCATCACGTGGTGAAGCAAAAAACAATAAATTGTTTTTCGGAGTAGTGAATACTCTGAATATCTTTTTCTTGCACTAGGAATATGTGAGAGAATGTTGATTGAAAGGCTCTTAAGGGAATTTATGGTTGAGACAAAAGACACAATTAAGATGTTTTGTTATAACAAACAGCCATTAGTATGATTAAATATCCTATGCATTAGGATAGAACAAAACGCATCGAGATGAACCGACACTTCATCTCA
The DNA here is from genome assembly GCA_022702705.1 of Papilionanthe hookeriana x Papilionanthe teres. NCBI lineage: Eukaryota > Viridiplantae > Streptophyta > Magnoliopsida > Asparagales > Orchidaceae > Papilionanthe > Papilionanthe hookeriana x Papilionanthe teres. The sequence continues at coordinate 93,480,939 of CM040431.1, read as the reverse complement.
GAGAAGGTTAATAATGAGATTGTTCAACTCAGCTATATTCTCACACAATTTTGGATTATTGGTTTTCTCACTAAAACACTATTATGATCAGTCTTAGTGAATTGAAATTCAACCTTGATTTGTATAAGATATACAATCCAACTTAAGGGGGAGTGTAAGAAAGTACAAATTTGCATTAGGAAATAATTTATTTCCTTCTCGCAAAATATATTCTCCTATTTTTCTTTCCTTTCATATTTGGTGGGATTCCTATTTTATTTCCTTCACTATTATATACATATATATGTCGTGAAGCATAATGCATTTGGTGTAACGAGAAATTTTTTTTTTTTAATTCTAAAAAATATATAAAAATTTAGGTTTAGGTGTTAGATATGTAAATACATAGGAAGCAAGTGGTATGTACGTAAATCTTCATTATTTGTATGGCTTTTTTTTTTTTTTTGGAAATTCTGTGAATTGTTTACTGATACGTGATAGCTTTCCCTTTCAAGTGTAAACATATTTGGTAACACAAGACTTCCTTTTTTAAGTTTTGGTTCTCATAATTTTCACGAGCTCGTCATTAATTTAATTCATTGCTTTAAGCGAGTCGTGGAATTTAAAGTATCATTACACCCTACAACATCATGAAAATTACGGTGCTTGATTCTTGTCACCTGGTTTATTTGCAGGAAATATTGGAGTATTCTCATGTCCCTGGTCAAGCTGTACTTCATCGTGGTCGTCATCGTCACGGTGCCCATCCCACAGCTTCTGGTTACCGGATCAATTTGCTTTTGTGGTGCAGAAGGTAAACATTGGTTGTTTCTTTTGCTTGCGCTACCTTAGAATAGATGTTCCATAGTGGCTGTCGTGTTTATACTTGTCCCACATTTACCACTAAGCAAAATGAAAAGAAATGTATTTAATTTTTAAAAAATTAGTGAATGTAGACACGAATAGTTAGTATGAAGTACATTTATATGCAAAGTTTCTAAGCTTATGCGGCAACCCCAATTGCTTTAGTTTTTGAGTAATATGAATCAGTTTTTTTTTAAAATATTTTTATTTATTTATTTATTTATTTTAGTAATGCAAATCAGTTTGAAACTAGTAAACCAGTGTACTTTTTGACTCAGTGCAAAAAAGTAGAATTGGACCTACTTTTATGAAAGCCTTACATGCATACCTCTCAATTCTTATGTATTTCCATATCCAACGCCTAAACTGGTATTTTTTACATTATATGCTACCTTACTTATGCATAGGTGTATTTCCCTTTTTAAATGTTAAACTAATGGTATTTTTAATGTGATATGAGAGATTTGGCTGGTATAAATGTAAAAATCAAAATTTTGGTGTTAGATATGTAAGTACACAAGGGGTGAGTGATATGTATGTAAATGCCCCTACTTTTAATTTGTTTTTGTTGTTATCAACAATGGGTACTATAGAAACAAATAAATTTATTTTTATGAGTAAAATTCAATATTTAAATATTTGGGATGTTCACTGAAGAACGAAATCTATGCGAGAAAAAAGAATAAATACCATTAAACAAGTGGTAAAAGATGTACTTGTAGAATCGAAAGAAAAGTTTCTATAAATAAAAATTGTTAGTGGTGGAATAATAATGTACAGAAAAGATAAAATATAAGAAGTTATGTTATAAAAATTGGTTTAAATGTAAAAGCGTAGAGAACCGAGAAAAATATAAAACGACCTGCAGAGTACTAAAGAATAATCCGACGCCAAAAATTCTGTTTTTAGTGATCTTTATAACATGTTAGATACTAAGGAGGGTGAAAAATATATGTATAAACTAGCCAAACAAAGAGAAAATAAAAGTAAAGATTTAACTCAACTAAAGTGTATTAAAGATGAAAATCAAAAAAATATTTTCTTAGAAAAAGATATTCATTATAGGTGGTAGAGTTATTTTGATAAACTTTTTAATGAAGATTCTGAAAATACGATTGACCTTAGTGATCTTAATATCGTTTATAATAGTAAAACGTTTCATTTTTATCGTCGCATTAGTAGAAAAGAAGTTGATGAGGCTTTAAAGAAAATTAAGGGTGGAAAGTCTGTAGGACCTGATGATATCCCAGTTGAAGTGTGGAAATGTTTAGGTGATTTGGGAGTTTCTTGGCTTACTAAACTTTTTAATATTATTTTAAAAACTAAAATGATGCCTGAGGAGTGAAGGAAGAATATTTTGGTCTCCATTTTTAAGAATAAAGGGGATGCTTATAGAGGAATTAAATTGATGTGTCATACTTTAAAATTATGGGAGATGGTAATTGAACATAGGTTAAGACGTATTACCAAGATTTCCCATATTCAATTTGGCTTTATGCCAGGCAGGTCTACTATGGAAGCTATACATTTATTGAGAGGTGTGATGGAGAAGTACATAGATATTAGGGAGGATGTACATTTGATTTTTTTTTATTTAGAAAATGCTTACGATAAGGTTCCAAGATATGTTCTTTGGAGAGTTCTTGAGAGAAATGGTGTTGATATGACTTCTATTCAAGTCATTAAAAATATGTATACTAGAGTTGTTACATGTGTTCAGGCTGAAGGAGGATTGACCAATTATTTTATTATTTCTGTTGGTTTACATCAAGGATCGGCTTTAAGCCTATATCTTTTTGCTTTATTTATGGATGGTCTTACTGGACATTCACAGGTGCATGCTTTTTGCTGATGATATCCTCCTTGTGGATAAGTCGAGAGAAAAAGCCCAGGAAAAACTTGAATTATGGAGGTTTACATTGGAATCTAAAGGTCTTCGTTTAAGAAGAACTAAAATTGAATACATGGAATGTAATTTTAGTAATAGTAGCTTTAGTGACAAAAGTGTAACTTTGGGTGATCAAATTATTAAAAGGTGTGAACGATTTAGATATCTCATGTCTATTGTTCAAAGCGATGGTGATATAGATAGGGATGTTAATAGTAGAATTCAGGTTGGTTGGTTGAAGTGGAGGAATGCGTCCGGCCTATTGTGTGATAGAAAAGTACCGCTTAAACTGAAAGGAAAATTTTATAAGGTGGTGGTGAGACCTGCAATGCTCTATGGTGCTGAATGTTGGCCTTTAAAAGAGAAGCATAATGCTAAGTTAAGTGTTGTCGAGATAGAATGATTAGGTGGATGAGTGGCTTTGCACTTAGAGATAAAATGCAAAATGAATATATTCGTAATAGGGTTGGTGTTGCACCAGTGACGGGTCGCCTTAGATGGTTTGGTCACATTAAACGTCGACCACCTCATGATCCGATTAGGAGAGTATATGTTTTAGATTCTACTTATGTAAAGAAAGGTAGAGGTAGACCTAGGAAGACTTGGGCTTATTGCATAAAAAATGATCTTAATTTATTAGAATTAAATGAAAATTTGACACTAAATAGGATACAATGGAGAAAAAGTATTCATGTAGCCGACCTCACTTAGTGGAATTAAGGCTTTGTTGTTGTCGTTGTTGCTGTAGCTGAAAGAGAGGAGAGGGAAAGTTGTTTCACTTCCAAAGTTTATAAGCCCCTTCTCTTGCAATGAAATTGGATTTAACATCGCATTTCCTGCTCTTATGACATGAGGGAGCAACTGGGTATCTTATTCAACATGTTGAAATTGTTCGTTCCTTTTCCCAAATTAATCATACCTGAGCTATCAAGGTATCCTGTATTGAAGGTTTTCCAGCTTTGAACATGCATTTTTAAAAACATGCCTTAAAAATGTAAATATTACTTATGGCTTATTATTTATTCATCTTTTTAACAATATCTCTTCTACTTCAAACTTTTTTATATCCCGTTGCTATTTTTTCCATAGAATCGCCCAACTTTTCTACCTGCACTCTCAGCTACACGCTCACCCCCACACACAGCTGATACCTTCAAACACACAACTTGCTGTTTTTATTAGTGGCATTTACATAAATACCACCCAATTACTATGTATTTACTTATCCAACACGTAATATTTAGTTTCTTACATATGTACCGCCCAAAATTTTCATATTACATAAAAAAAATATCATTTTAATTTTTAAAAAGTGAAATACACTCCTATATGCATAGATAAGGTGGTATGCATATGTAAAAAGAAGTTTGGCTGTTAGATATGTAAATACATAGGAATTGAGTGGTATGTATGTAAATATTCCTATTTATAACACTATTTTCATCAAGCATTTTGTTGATGTATGTGTGACCTTTCTGCAGCTCGGCTTTTAGAGAAATGAAAAAGTATCAGAAGGATTTCTCCAACTGGTGTGGTGAGTGCCAGAGGGAGAAAAGGATAAGGCAGCGTCAGTCTCTTGATGCAACCAAATCGGTAATCTCAATTTCTTATCTCATCAATTTGTTCGTACGTTATGCATCATAAATCCCAAATTAAGTAAATATTCTGAGTCATACTCTCTTATGTTTATTTTTTATTGTTCCAGGCTTTCCTTAGAACAACTGGATCTATGTCCTAAATACTTTCTTATGCCGTTCTGATAGGAAATCCTTGTTTCCATGTTGTAATTTATGTGAACTCTGCTCTCTCTCTCTCTCTCTCTCTCTCTGTTTCTGCTCTCTGCTCTAGACCCTTCATACTTCTCAAGATTTCTACTACTGCATGTTCTTCCAACTGTAAATACGTTCCGTTAGAACTTGTCTTTGGAGTCTTTGTTTTTCCAGTAAATAACAAATCTTGACGCTATGCTGTGTTTCTGTTTCCTTTTTGCAGTGTTTTTCCATTTTGTGAAAGACAATTAGAATGTTTCTGTCAGAAAGTTGGAAATGTGGCTTAGATTTGCGCATGCTGTGTAATTTCACTAACTCACCTTGTATTTTGTGTTAGCTTTTATATCTGATAGACTTAATTCTTGTAAAATTATGCTATTTTATGACCTATATTTTTGGCCATTGGATTTTGGGAAGTGGAGACGTTCTATGTTATCCGAATAATGCTGTTTGTTCTGAACTGTGTTATAAAATGATGTGGGATTAGATATTTTGCTGAATTGCCCTCCTCAGTGGTGGTTTTTCTAGGGACATAGTACTTTGCCTCCATTAATTTCTGTTCGACAGTTCGTAGTTTGCCTCCATCAATTTCAGTTCGGCAATTTCTTAAAATAAAAGAACTCAGTTCCCATAGCATTATTCTTATATAGCCACTGTGATTATTTTCTATATAATTTGGAGTGCAGCCAACTAAATGATATGAACGGGATGCTGCATTCTTAATTTTTAGAAAGGGGAAGGTGATTTTAAGGCTTCTAGTTGGCCTTAATAAACATATTTTTAGTTGTAGCTTTCATTAGGGGAGCTGTAATATTGAAAATTTTGCTTTGGGGAGATACTTCTGGGTGATTATATTAAGAGAATGAATATGGAAATTGTACTATATTCGATACAGCAGACTAATGAAAGAATAACGACAATATTAACTTGCCACATTAGAAAAAAATATTGTAGATTATTTTAAACGTTATTGATATGCGTTTTATTAGCAATTAGTTATTCAAATAATTTTGCAATTTTATTAAAATTATAAAATTAAATGCTTATTATTAAATAAATGCGTATTATCATTGTAAATGTTAGTAGTGTTTTTTTTTTTAATTGTAGCATAGTAATGAAGAGAAGTTGCTTTAACCCATTCAGCATAAATTGAAGTTCTAATGAATGTCTAACACGAGCTCTAAAATTTATAGACGTTACCGTAATTACGCGTGATATTTTACTGTTTGAAAGTTAAAATAATAATTATCTTTTTGTGATATAAGAGATTTCGGTTGTATAAAATATAAAAAAAATAAATTATAGGTGTTAGATATAAAATACATAAGAATTGGGTGGTATTTATCTAAATGCCTTGTTAATTGTATTCTCAATGTCTATGTTAGAAGAGTGAATTTTTAAATTATAGTAAAAAAGAGAAGTTGCTTTACCTTTGGCTACAGATAATCATTATTTTTCTCGTCGCAAATTTTTAAAAACCAAAACGATGCAATTAGTGCTTTATGGGAAGCCTAATAATTAAAATTATTACGCCAACAATATTAAGGTCACCAAAAACTTGCTATTTACAAATCAAACATTCTCTTTCACCCAATTTTCGTACTATCACCCAAATATTAAAATTCATGCTGAAGCCAAAAATCATATTTTTTCATTGTTATTAAATTCTCAAGAGTTTAATCTTGGCAAGCTTAAATATCTGTTCGATATTTCAAAAAAAAAATCACCTGGAATGTTAATTTGTGAATATTATTTCAAATATCCCTTGAATATCTTAGCGATTGAACATTGGTATTTCCTAACACCAGCAAGCACCCAACATAATTGGCTACGTGCACTGGGGCCAGGGACAATATTCAACTCAATTCAGCCAGTCTATTATAATTTATTTATAAGTCTAGATCAAATAAGGAAGAAAGCATTCTCCTGAATTATTTGTGAAACTTTTACCTTACACCATATAAATACATACGCACTCGTATCAAAGGAATTTCAAGAATAATAAATACCTTATAAGATAATCTTTCGGTTAAAAAAAATAAAGAACGTTTTACATACATACCAGTCAATTTCTGTGTATGCATATTTAGCACCTCAACTTCATTTTTTACATATATACCGCCTTTTCTATTTATTAAAAGGTGTATTTCAACTTTATAAAAGTAAAAAACAGTTGTATATTTTTTATGTGATACGAAAGATTGGGCAGGCATTAGGTGATATCTATGTAAAAGGCAAAGTTTAGGTGTTAGATATGTAAATACATAGGAATTGATTGCTATTTATGTAAATGGCCCAAATAAAAAAGAACTTCGCATTAACTTTGCTCATATTGATTATAATAGTAACAAAAACATGACATGCTTGAAAAAATAAGCGCCTCCATGGACAAAGGACGTCCAATCAATAAAACAAAAGAAAGATTGATTACAATTTACAACTACTGATGCAGCCTGCTTCAGCTTCTACTCCTATAATTGCAAATCAACAAGTCATCTGTAACTTTCATGGCTGAAAAGTTTCAGCATAATGGCCTAGAAAAAAAAATATTTTTTGTTACAAAAAAAACAAAAACAAAGAGAATTCATAAACAATAAAAGAAAAAATAAAGGAAATTTACATACATACCAGAGATTTCTTATGAATATAAATATCTAACAACTATAGCTCGAAATTTCCACTAGTAAGACGTTGGTGTTATGAATCTATGCATGTAAAGGTGATGGTGATATTTTGAGATGACAATAAGGATTTGTGTGGGTACGCATGCAAATATGAATGCTTCGGAGTTATAAGTGTAAATACATAAAAATTGATTGATATGTAAATAAATGCCCCAAATAATAAATAAATAAATAATCTCTACAAGTATGAACCAAAAGAAAATAATTTATGGAATAGTACTAGACTTGAGCAGCAATAGATGGGACTTACAGGGCAAAAAGCGTTTGATTTGAGACCCTGATACAGTTCTTGGGAAGATAACAACAGCTTCACAGGACGGTATTCAATAGACAGGCTTCTCATTCTGTTGTCTGAAAAACTAATTAATTCACCATCTATAAGATGCTCAAAAGCCTGCATAACATGAGAGGTCAGCTTTATGATTTAGGCTAAAAAAAATTTAGCAATCAAGAGTGAGGCATTTACATAGCACATAATTCTTATGTATTTACATATCTCATACCCATATTTGCAAGCATAGCACAGAAATCTTCAATATCACATCAAAAATAGTATTATTACCGCTTTTTAAAAGTGAATGCACCTTTTTATGTATAGTTTTATGTATTTAAATATGAAAGTTTAGGTGTGAGATATGCAAAATAAATAAAAATTGTTCGCTCTATGTAAATTTCCCATGAGTTTATTATACGCACCTTAAGACAAACACTCCATGAGTAATTATCAGAAGTCTTGTAGGCATCCTGAATGGACTTGTACTCTGCCATTAAAAACACTTAGTAGAAATGAATTCTGGATAGGAACTATACTTTAGACTGGGAGTGAAAACAGAATTAACTTACACCTTTCATAATGGAATTGAAGTTGAAAGAATTCTGCTCTCTGCTCCCCAGTCTATACATGCAAACTAAAATGTATAGTTCCAAAATGGAGGCATCTGGACAAAAAAAAAATTATTAGGTTATTCAAAGCAAGACCAAAACATAGACGTTTAAATAAATTGAACATAAGTTGAAAAAAACAACTTTTTGATTGAAACTTTGAAAATTAAAAATCTTTTAGCACAAAAATGCAATATGAAAAATACTGCTGTATGAAATCACTTAGGTGCTGTCTGGCAAAGGATTTATAGTAGGATTTAACTGGATGTAAGCTAAACCTTACCGGACGGTCATTATGGATACAATAAAACCATGGATTTGATAAATCCGGATTTCACGGATTTTAGCCATATATCTCGGATTTAGTGATTTACTAAATCCCACGAATCGGTGAATTTAGGAGAATTGGAGGAAGAGCTGTTTGATTTGTTCTACTTACTTTCCAACACTTATGCTGGATTTACAGGATTTAGTAAATACATTGCCAAACAGATTTTTCGATTTAAACCATTCAGAATTTAGTAAATCCAGATTTACGGGATTAACTAAATCTTGATAACTTAGATATCATCTGTTGTCAGACAACTCCTTAGTGTTGTTCATTCAAGAAAGCCAATCTTAGTAAGTTCACAACCATGTTACCACCGATCACTCATTTCTTCATTTATTTCAAATAGCTTTCCATCTACCTTATATCTACCGTATCTAGACTTAGACATGTTAGCAATCCTTTTAAGCGTGTTTCACATTCAGATCTTCAAAAAGTAATTCTAATTTTTATCGGTTTGTTGTTGTTTTGTTGTTGTTATTGTTGTTAGATATTTGTGCACTTAGATGTTACTGGCCGAGATTCCAGTTCAAAAAGTAATTCCTGTTTTTATCCAATAAAAACTCATTTTTCTCCATCGTGTCCTATTGAGTGTCATATTTTCATTTAATTCTAAAAAATTAAAATCAATTTTTATACAAGCCCAAGTTAGGTCAACATCACCTTTCTTAAAATAAGTCGAATCTAAAACATCTACTCTCCTAATCAAATCATTAGATGGTTGATGTTTAATGTGAACAAACCATCTAAGAGGACTCTCTTTAATCTTGTCTGCTTCTGCAGCTACACCAACTCTTTCACAAATATATTTGCTTCGGATTTTGTCTCTAAGTGCAAAGACACATCCACCTAAGCCTTCTCATCCCAGCAACACTTAGTTTTATGCTTCACTTTTATGGAACAGCATTTTTGCGCCACAAAACATTGCAGAGCTCACCATCTTATAGATTTTTATTTATAAATGGTACTTTCCTATCACACATGTCAGATGCATTCCTCCACTTTAACCATCCAACTTTAATCATACAAATAATATCCCCAACTATATCACCATCACATTGAACAATATACCTGAGATATTTAAAACATTCACTTCTTTTAATGACTTCATCACCCATTGTTACAACCCCGCCCCTAGATCTACTACGATAAAAAACTAACAGCCAACAAAGTAAAAAATATATTCTCCTTATTACTTTTGTAAAAAATAAAATATATTTAAAATATGTCTAAAAACTATGAAGGCCATAAATTCTATGAGATATGCTCCTAGTATGCCAAAGTCTATTCTCAACAAGCAATGAGAAGGTTTCATACCTTTTAGCTTCAAAAACATTTCTTAAATGTTAACACCAATATACAATGAGGGAAAGTAAAATAATACAAAAACAACTCTTATCCATAAATGGATAAATGATAACGCACGATCATAAATTTTTTTAATAACTCGAATAAGTTTCATGGCTAAATCGCAAAATGGGAGCCCCCAAACTAATCACATGTGACAAATCTAATCTGAAAGTAATACATTTCTCCAATTTAGCCCATCAACTACACAAAATTAGTCCAACATAGTCCCTCAAGGATTAAATAGTGATTACGTTTATATATTCAATGATTAATTGAGAATTAATTGTAGTATAACTTCTTCATGAGAGACTATTTTGAATCAATTTTGTATGGTCAAGAGATTAACTAGAAGGTAAAACTTCGGAATTAAATTGGCCACATGCGAATAGTCGAATGACTATTTTGAGATTAATTCTATGAGTTTCACAAGCAATCCATTTCTCAATCCTATTGTGTAGCAATTAACCATCCAGTTTTAATTAATGATTTCACATAGAAAAAATTCAAACGGTAATTTCTTCCATACTAATTTTACACAAAAGATTGCTCCTTTTTTCTTATTTCAATATCATGAGCATTTTGACGGACCTTACTATCCTCTTCAGCAATGTCCCCGCTTTTAAAGCTTGTGATTGATTTAAAGTAATAGCAACATAGAGTTTACTTTATCTGACTACCAAGGGCTTTTCTCATGTCAATCAGTGTACATCTAAAGCCGGACAGGCCTGACATGTTCATAACAGAACCGTTGGAAGACGATTTATCCTTAAGAGCAGGACAAATTGACACCTAAATGAATTAGGCTCACCGCCAACTAATTATGTTAAGCCTATTCCACTTACAAAAACAGTGTAGATCAAATTTAAACTGTAAGAAGAAACAAATGTCACCTATGGTGGCAATTGAAAATAAAGAAGTTGGATCAGCCTAAAAATAGAGTTTGTTTTGGTCTCTTATGATATACACCAAAAAAATGATTCCACCAAATGGAAAGCCATTCTAGGGCTCGCCTACCCATGGATTATAATCAGCATGAGCTACATACTCTGTTTACCTGATCCAATTCTAGGTATATCTGAAAAAATTCCATCAAGGTTATGTCAGTCAACCACCGCTAAAACTTATTGAACTTAATCTATAATGTTCATAAATCACAACATTCTCCCTCATTTAAGCTCGCAATGCCCTCTTTACGGCTTCCTCTTGTCACTCGAACCTGCTTCCTTTGTATGTTCTTGGTAAACTTAGGTTATTCCTTCCTGACTGACAACTCAGTCCTTGGCTCCAGCCTAATCAGATGATTCTCCTCCTTGGTGGTAGTTCTATAGGAACCTCCACCACTTCCCTTGGAAAGTCTATTTGGGCCTCCACCACTTCCCTTGCCAAGTGACTCTCTTATCTTGTGGAATGCCCTCATTGAATTGAATGGCTTATAGCATGTTTTCTTCCTGCTCATTAGCCCTTATTGTTGGTACTAAGCAAGCTTGGTTGCCTTCCATGATGCACATTCTATTGGCAAAGAGCATTGAGAATGCTCTTGCTTGATCCAAGAAGTTTATCCGCAGAACAATTTTAAAATCGTCCATTGAAATAACATAGAAATCTAAAATACCTAACCATGTTCCAATACTGGCCTTTACACTTCTGCCTACTCCGTGGATTGGCCTTGCTACTGAATTGACGACCTTGATTGAGCCTCCTCCTTCAGTTATCCGCAAACTCAACCTCTTTGCTTCTTCCACGAAGATGAAGTTGTGAGAAGCGCTCGTGTCTGCCATTGCTTTAGTGGTCTTCCCACCTATTACCATCTCTACAAAGAGTAACTCATTTCTTTAGGGTTTTACAGGAGCTTGCATTCCATTTAGCAATTGTAAAGCCCCAACTTGTGCCTCTGTATCACCACATTCTTTCTCTTGATGGCTTGCAAGGAGAGAATTCAAAGCCTTCTTTTGAGGGTAATCCCTTGCCCAATGGGGTCCATCACAAAGGAAGCACTTGTTATGCGGTTTAGCTTTGTTATTTATAGGCTTCAATTTGTCTTTCTCCTTTGATGTAGTCGATTCGTGGCGGGTCTCCTCATTTTGATTCTTGTCTTACCCCTCTTTGACATGGATACCCTTCTTATCTTTAGTCTTCGTAGACTCCTTCGAGTAATCAATTAGCTTTCGATGACCGCGATGGCAGTGGCAAGATCTTGCACTCCGCGCCTCCTAAGCTCGATTTTTGCCCATTGTTGGAGTCCATCCATGAAGATGAAAAGAGCATCCTTGGCTGACATGTCAGGAATTTCAAGTACCAAGTGTGAACTTTCTAATGTACTCCTGAATCGATCTGTCTTGCTTGAGTCTTCGCAATCGGGCTCTAGCCTCATCCTCGAAATTCTCAAGGCAGAACTGTCTTTTTAGCTCTCTCTTGAAGTCATTGAAGATGGATATGGTGCACATACCTTTCTCAGTATCTCCTCGCCTTCTTCTCCACCATAACATAGCGATGTCAGAGAGATAAAGAGCTGTAAATTGAATTTTTGCCTCTTCATCTACAATTTCCATAGCTCCAAATTATTGTTCAAGTCCCCATGGAAAGTTGTCTACTTCCTTCGCGTTGCGAGCTCTTCCAAAACTGTTTAGTTTCGGAACTTCAATCCTCTTAGCTTCAAAAGGATGATGGCTGGTGGATGTCGCTAGTGCCCTCTTGCATAGTGAGATGTCTCCATACATTTCCTCCAAGCCGCTCATCTCGTCCTCATGGGCTCTTCGTACCTCCTGGAGCTCCCCCATCAAATCCTCATGCATATAAGACATTTGATCCCTTAAGGATTTCTCCAGTTTGAGCCATCATACCTCTGATCGTTGAATGGATTGTGATGTCCTTCTCCTTGAGTCCATCAACCTTTTGGCCAAGATCCTCTATCCGGACCTCCATGCCATTCATTTCCTCCTCCACCCGAGCAAGACATGAATCAAAGCAGTGCACAATCTCCTTGGACCGCCCATGTGGTTTGGACGCAGCTGGATCTCGTTGCTCCTGACGACCTTGCCCCTGTTGAGATGATTTCACATTAATGGCTTCGGACTCCATTACGTACTCTTTGATGCTCTTTGTCGTACCTTCGAACCGAGACTCCGATACCAACTGTCACGGACTAACTTATCTCTAGTCACCCGTGCGGCTTTAGCGCTCCTCCTTGGCACTAAATCAGCCTAACTCTCACAACACTTGGACTTGTAAGCACAAAATACTCTAAGAAGAAGAGTTGGGATAAGTATTGGAGAAAGGAACACTTCACTAAGAAAGAACAAATACAACACTTGAATGTTTGGAATCTTGGTTGCTTTCTTAGGTGAAGACATGGGTGCCCACAAATGAGAGGAGGAACTCATATTTATAGTCCCCTCCAAGACCAAGAAAACATTCTAGAATACATGAGAATAGCCTAGTTTTTAGAGCATTCTCCATTATCCATATATTACATACATAACCCTAGAACTTTCTAGGTTATTCTTGAGTTCTCCTTGGAGCCTTTCCTTCTCATATTCTATAGAATTTGTTGGAATCCTCTAGAATCTCTTACATTGCTCTTCACAATCTGGTCTTCTCTAGAACTTCCATTCCATGCTTGTCTTGTCGATTTCTAGAATATGGCAAAGTGTGACAATATATTGCATCTAAAACATCATGATAACGCATATGGCACAGTTTCCTACAGTTAACTAATAGCACATACATATGAATAATAAATAATACAGTAGAATATAATTAATATACCGGCAAACAAGCAAATCCCTTAAGTTGTACAAAGAATATATCATTAACAAGTCCATGAGGAGGCAAAAGCTGAGTAAAGTGCAAAGCGTGCACTCAAAAAGCTCCACAAATTTTTATCATTAGCAACAAAGATCCACAAATAAATTTAAGATTGTTGAAAACATTAAACACCATGATAACTTTAGCTTTAGAATCAATCAATTAAATAAAAAACATGAAATCAAGATTTCATAAAGCAGTCAATAAAGAAATCACGAGCTTACCTATGCAATTTAACACGTTAAGTATGTTATTTCCATAAGTTGTATTTAGAAACCTTTTATAATCAAATGCTAAATCAATGTTACATTGAACAACCTGCAAAAGAGGAATCTCAAAACGTTACTCCTTATGGGTCAAACTAGGAAAGCGTAAGGTAAGTTAGCAGCATTAGTAGGCAAAAGCTGCTTAGAATTAGATAGAATTTTATCTATGATTCAAGTTGCAGTTTAAAGTCAAATCAGAAACAAAGTTTATGTTCAACCGTAGAGTCTAAGTTCGTAAATTGTTCAAAATAATTTCATCTTACATAAAGATATTCTAAATAAAGTCATTATCATAAGTAGCTCATTATACTCAAATACTTGCATATGATTAAACTCTAAGGTAAAGAGAAATTCAGAGATGAATCGTTGTATTGTTATTGCTAGTTTAATGTAATTGAACAATGTTTGTATTACCCAAGAGAAGTAAATTGATAATTAAGTTTTTAACACTGGCTCAAAATTTTATTTGAATTTCTCAACTGGAGATCCTAACCAAGAATATAAGCTTTCATGATTCTTATGAAATTCCAAACCATTAATAATATGATAAATTTACAAATATGCCAAGAGGTAATAAATAATATATTAGATATTCAAAGACGTAGCTTCCATGAGACTTCACTCTATATCTTCTAATGAAATTTTCTAAATCTTAAGACTAGGTTTCACGATTCAGTAATTAATCCAAAATTTAAACCATACTTTCAATTGAGTTTAAATAGAACGCCTATCACAATCAAACCTCTGCATTTAGTTGATATCCTTAAGGAAAGTGATCTGGGTTCCTAAAATAGAAAAAATGTATCATTTTGCAGTAGAATAAGTCAACTAGTTTAAGGAGCAAGTTTGGTCAGCTGTAATTTTACAAGCAAAGAGTAAACTTTATTTTATATTTGATTAAAATAATGCCTAGGTTATCTAGAAAACCAAAAAAAGAAAAGATATGTAGCTGTTCATGGGAACCATCATATTTATCCAAATAAAGTACATTTTAGTTTTGCCTCTTATAAACTAGTTGTCCCCATTTTAAAATAAGCTTTGTAGACTCCAGCTTGTTTTATTTATTTGGCTAGGGAATTAGATACAATATTCTCTATTTTGTGCAAGTAACATATAAGGAATTAGTCTAAAACCAATCACTTTTTTGTGCCTTCTGATGAAAGCGACAAATTAAGGAGGGCCTACACGACATTATAGCAAGTGTTGGCTTCTGTGATAGGCATATATTGGAGTGTAGCTCAACATAACTATTCCAGAAAAGAGACATACGTGTCTATATTTGAAAAAAAAAAGGCCGCAGAAAACTACTTCTATTTTCTATATAGCTGATATTTGATGTGGGAATAAAATGCTGGAAAAAACCATAAGAAGAAAAGAAATATATGATGCCAGAGTGCTGAAGGTTTAGGCTGATCAAAATAGCAATAACTGTTGGTAGTTATAAATTGCTACAGCCTATAAGCAAATGGCAATGTTAACATTGTCAATAAATAGTCCATTTGTGTTCACTGTTAAGCAGATGATATGGACAAATTGAAGTGATAAATGCACATGGATAAAGCAAGGGTGGGTCAATCAAAAATGCCTAAAGATTATGTGATTCTCCACAAATGGTACAAAAAAAGACATTTCCAAAAACAAAAGCATCAATAGGGGACTAACCTTGCATTTTATCAAGCATAGGCTGCCTTTGGATACATGAAAATGCAATTTTGAAGTCATCTAATGTCAGCAATCCTGACTCAAAATGGATGCGACTTATAGCCTGATATCTGCACTTGATATTAATTTCATTAAATCAAAATAAGCTTTGCTCTTAACGGAGAGTTGATTCATTAAGACATAAGAGGGTGCACTTACAGAAACCGGCGAATATTGCTTGTGTTACCATCTACAGCTGATAATGCATCAAGAATTTCCTTAAACTTTTTATCACCTAAAATATTCTGCAACATGTCAAGGGTTTAATTACAAAATTTGACATCTGCAGCAGTATAACAACGTACGTCTGCAAGCATTTTCGGTGTTTTGCAGTTGATCATATCGTGAAATCTCATAATACATGCCGAAAAGACACTAATAAGTGATCTGTGCAATAGCATTTGTAATCTATGGCGTTGGCTTAAATATGAAAATTGTAATAAAAGGAGCACAGCTAGAAACTACAATGAAAGTGCCATTTCATGCACTAGCAGCCTGAAAACGATTTCTTTTCCTAATATAGAATAAAATGCCAAAATAGTTATCTAACTATTTATAATATGTCATTTTAGTCGTAAAGTTTATAAAAGTGTTAAATTAATCTACTGGTTATTTAATGGAGGTTAAATAGTCTGCATTGGGGACTATTTAAACTCATTTAAAAGATTATGGAGACTAAATCAGCATTCTTATAAATTCTAGGACTAATAAATGACCCACCGCAAAAGGTGACCGTTTTGACACTTCTATTTTCTAATATATGAGTATGAATACGGAAAGTACTAATTCAACTTCAATAACAAATATAACTATAATCTGTAATAAAAACATGATAATGATGTGGCATCCAAGACAAGACCAAGATTGCATAAACAATAATAGAATTAAAATTTTATCTTTAGTTTTCGGTCAAAGCTATAATATTTGACTATGTATCAGCTGAGGCAGCTTGGCTCCAACATATTTAAAACTTGCTCAAAGCAGGGCATGAATGAGGATACATGGACGTTTGAGTTGAATTCCTTGACATATTTGGAAGGCAAACTTGATTTTTTTGGCAAATATAAAAGGTGCTCCAGCAATCTACATAAGACTTGAACAATAAGAACAAATTTGCATAAAATCAACTTCAATATTTAAAAATATATAAAGTCTACCTCTGCATATCTTCAGTTGATGGTGGCGTGAACAACAGCTTCCGATGTGAGAACCGTGATTTAACCCTTTTCTCTAGAAGTTGATCTGCATCCTATTGCAAACAACCCAATCAGGCAGCATTAGAAGTATAGGATTGAAAGCTGATATTATACTACTTAACCAAATTAGACATGCCAAATCCTAAATGGTTTGCCAAGATCACCATAGCTGGAATTTTTAAGTGGGTATAATTCCTCCCCAACACAAACAAACCAATGCACTCTGTTGTAATCAATTAGAGATAGAAAACTAATGCCAATTTTGGTGATTCTGTTAATTGTTGCATTACAAAAAAGAAGTCACTATTTACTATCATAGAAGTAACAACATGCAGTGTAAATGCGTTCTCCATAGCTAAAGAGTTGAGAGGGTACACATGTTAGGGCATTTTCCCGCCGGTGTTACAAACACAACAAATTGTGTTATCGAATTTCTGTGAAGCAAACTAAGGGTTGAAAAGTCCCAGAAACTGTGGTAGGTTTAACAAACGTATTTGATTTGAATAAATAAGCAAAAAGGATATCAGCAGCATTAATAGTTTCACTACAAGGTTATATCAGATAAAGAAAATTAAAATAATGTTAAGATATTGTTTCACTACTCCTTACCATGCGACAACTGATGCCAATAACTGCTGATTGGGAGGTCAAAGTTTGCATTGCATCCAGTAGACTATATAGAAATCGTTGCTTCCCCTGCAAATTCAACAATAAACAAAATAATATGAATAAGTTTAAGATATTGTAAAACTAGTATATCGTTTGCAACAAACATAGATTTCCAAACACTTTGAATGAATCATCACGGTTAAACAACATATTATTTTACTAAAGTTTACAAGCTATATAAAGCATAAGACTTTATAATCTTTAAGGGAAACCATCACCCAAAAAAAAAGAAAAAAAAACAGAGAGAGAGAGAATCAAAAGAACCCTGGGGGTTATTGCTTATATCTACCTGGGTGAACAGATCAAACTCATCCAATACAAAAATGATCATCTTGTGAGCTAATCCACACTCTCTAGCAACATGAGCAACTTTAGAGATCAGTGTCAGATGAAATATAGGAAGATAAAGAAGAAGTAACAACGGTTAAAATGCTAAGGAGTTCATGAATAATAATATAAACTCACCTCAACATATCTATCATGAAGTGAGAGTTATCGTCAGATGAAGCCTACTTAAGGGGAAAAAACATTGAATAACATGCACTGTCTTTATCATGATTCTTAAAAATGAAGCTCGGTAATTTCTTGGGAAACAAATAGCAGGAGAAGTTACCATTTTAGAGAAAATTAACTTGTGCTCCATGCACAATTGCCTGGCAATTTCCTTCAAATGCAGAAAACATGTCGTAAGGTGAAATAAAATGATTATATATATCATAAGCACCTTTATTTAATTTTTTTGGAGCAAAAACAATGCAAGTTTTGTTCCATAAATTACAAAGACATATTTAACTAATTGTTGAACAAGTGTATGGAGCAAAACCCCGAGCAGAGTGACTCTAACCTTCACTGCAAAATTGTCATCAGCATGCAGCAAACCATTTAACCTTACCTACAATACCAAAAGACATAAAGATAAGAATTACCTTAAAAAGATAACAAGGAAAATAAACCTATGTGCACAAAAACAGCTAAAAGATGTCACACCACAGAAATTATCTCTAGAAAGTCGCTCTTCAATTCTTCAAGGACCATTTCTACAACCTGGCAATGAAATCAAGCACATGACAGAATAGCTAATCATATATGGTCAAATATCCTTCTTGCTGTATCAAAAAAATAAAAATATAGCAAAAGTCCATTGCTTGTATGGAAAACATTCAAAATCTATTAACACTTTATTGTTTGCCTACAAAGATCTGTTTGGCAATGATTCATGCGCTTCTTTCTAATAATTCTGACATATCAGTCTTCTATTTATGCAAATGACAACGTGGCATAGCTATATTATATAAGAAGCATCACCACCAAGCTTTGCAACCAAAAGCATCACACCAGCAAAGCAATTTGCATTTCGGTGAAAATGAATCATAAGAGTACTTTGTAATTCCCTGTATTATTGTTAAATTTTCAGAGCATTGGGTGGATATGACAGATTTGAAGAATCTCAATGACGGCTTTCCATTTCAAAAACCAACTATTGTGTTATCAGTTTGATCATTAAACAAAGGAAGGCTGCAAACAAAATAATTATAACTGAAAACAATAAACTATCAATTGTCCCACCATGAAAGTTTCCTATACAATTTTCTCCACAATTACACCTGGCAAGACAAATAAAATCAAGTATGAATGCCACAAATCCGACCAAATCTTAATAAGAAAAAAAAGCAGTAAACTAAATTAATCATCAAAACAATCGCATATTAAAATTGCTCGTGTTCAATAGCCTAAAATATCAAAAATTTAGCACACAATCAAGTGAAATTCATGCTTATTGTATTGAAGGCATACAACACCCACGAGTTCAGTCTAGGGAATGAAAGCTCTTAAAAAAGTTGAAAGAAAGGGCTGCCGCAAAAATGACACCAGACAAACTCGGTTTGTATTTTTATATTTCCAATGACATAATTCTTTCGCTGCTCCGTATTATGCCACCGCAGTCTTCTTAAAGTCAAATTAGGCAGTTTTTTAAGCGATTCCAAATCAATTTCAGCATTTTGTTCAGCTTGTGCAGCAACCAGAGCTTAAAAAGTACAACAACAAAATCTAACAACATAAACTAGTTAAGTGCTTACCTCTTCCTTTCCGCATCCACGGGGACCAAGCAGGAGTACGGAGCTGTTGCAGGCCTCAGTAATACTGTTCGAAATCAGGAACTTCAACTTACTAAAAACAAAAACAAAAAAAATGCAAGGATGTGGAGTTAGAACGGATTCGTAGAAAGAATACAGCATGATCGATGGTTCGGGACAAGCTTAAAGTGACGAAACCTGTAGTTTCCGTCCGGAGTGGATTTGAAAGCGGAATACACGAAAGAGGAGTCGCATAGTCTCCGCCGGAGAAGATCAAGGGCTTTCTCCGACGCAATTTCCATCCAACCTCGATCAACCGATTGGCGGAAAAAAAAGGAAAACTTTGGCTCGACAGTAAAAAACCGGATGACGCGCGGGTGGATCGCTTAGGGGCTGTCTAGTAACGGATTTAGAACAGCATCGAACCTTGATTTGACCTGAATCCTGCCAGACGATCAGTTTGGACAAAATAAAAATGCGGATTTCATAAACCCCGCATGACGTAATGATTTCTGCCGCGGATTTGGTAAATCCGAGACGGGCGAGTCGCACGAAAAAGGAAGATATGAAGTTACCTTCGTCCATCAGCCTCCATGGTATCGAGTAGGAGCAGTGCGGACGGAGAAGAAAGATGGGAGTTTCGGATCACTGTACGCCGCGATCCCGCCGTTGGTTGCGACTATCGCGAGGGTTACAATGGTTTAGGGCGAAACCCTGAGAGTGGGTAGAGACGGAGGCGAGCTTTTCTGGCGGGAGAGGGAAAGTCTTTGGGCGAAATCGCGGGAGGGCAGATTTGGATTGTTCTTTTAATTTAGCTTTATTTAAGTTAATTTTTTTAATTTAATTGATCAATAATTAATTTTTAATTAATAGATTATCAAATTAGTTATGATTAGATCAATTTAAATGTTATTTTTTATTAATTATTTAATAAAAAAATATTTTAAATTTTTAATTATTTAATAGTTAATCAATTATTAAGAATATAATTTAAATTGATTAAAGTCAAATAATTGTTCAATATGTAATTAGTTTGATAAAAATTTTAATTATTTCCTTGAACAATTAACTATTTATTAGTATAATAAAAATAAATAAATTAATTAAATTAATAATTTTATCATAATAATAAAAATTAAAATTTAATTATGATTTTTAATTATAACAAACTTTTAAATTCCTACATAACTTATCAAACAGTTTCACAGGATTTAACTGGATTTGCTAAATTATTTGTCAAATAGTTCTTAAGATTTAGGGTATGTTTTGGCGCGGTGCTTTTGGTGCGGCGCGGCACAGTGCCACGAGTGACGGCTGTTTGAGGCGACGGCGGCCGCGATTTCAGTCCAACGCCACCGTGAATTTAGTCGAAAGCCCGACGCGAACGAGTTCTCGTGGCCTGGCTTTCTCACGCAGCTTTTTACTTCCACTACCCCGCGATAATATTCGCTCGCTCTCTCGTTCCCTCTCCACCGCTCCTCTCCGACGTGTCTCACGGTAACGCCTCTTCTTCCTCTTCTGCCCTCTCTCTCGACGCCAACACCGACCAATCTCTCCACGCCGCCGTGCCCCGTGATCCCCCTGCGCTATCTCTCGACGCCAACACCGACCCTTCTCCCCAACCACTCCTCCTTTGCCCCGCGATCCCCCTGCTGGTCTCGAACATCTCGCGAAGCCTCCCTTGAGGCTGCCTCGCATGCTGCTTCCTCCCTCCACCGTCGCTCACTTTGGGTATTCATGTTCATTTGTGACCTCTGTTTTACCTTGCCTTCTAATTATTATTTATGGAATGATTTTGGGTGTTATAAATGTAGAAGTTAAAAATGTGGTATGATAATACATAAGATCTGCGTGGTATGTGCGCAAAAGCTCCTTTATTTTTTTGTAATTTTAAAAGTTTCCCAACCTTTGCTTATTCATGCAATTTATGTTCCAAAAAAAAATTTCCTAAACAGGGGCAGACTGGTCATTTTTCCAGAACAGCTTGCTTCACAAATTGTTTTCACACACTGCACTAAACGGACATGCATACCACGTGCTTTCCCAAGACACTGCTTCACACAGAGCTTCGCTGAGCATGCAGCTGCGATATGTTTTAGCACTGCGGTGTGTGAGTATCACAGACTGATGCTGCGAATTTCTGTCTTTTGGCGGAGCGTCCTGCTCACTGCGCGAAGCGATCTGGGTGAAAAGTAAGTCGCGGGATCGATCCCACGGCACAGCTTCCTCGAATGGCTTTTTACTCATTACCCTCGTTCGTTTGACTTCTCGTTCTCTCTTGCCTCCTGAGACCCCTCGCGATTTCGCGCCACTCTCCTGCCTCGCGATAGTGCCTATGACGTTGCCTTTGTTCTCTCCTGCCTTTGTCGTCATCGTTCTCTCCTGCCTTCATAGCAATATCGTCCTCTCTAGACATTAATTCAGGTATTACATTTTATTTTCTTTTCTTTTCTCCGTCGCTGCGGAAGAGGCAGAGATTGGTGTCTCACCGCAACACTATTCACCATCGCCTTCATCCTCATTAATGTTTCGTCCCCTAGCGCAGCTGAGAGATGGTGAGAGAGATAGGAATAATAAAAGTGAGAGGCTCTTTTACTGGCCATTGCAGAGTTTTTCAATCACAAAGAACTCCGACATTTTCCTCCAGAAAGATGGCATTTTGCTACATATTCGGGATCCGTAATTTTATTTCTTTATTTATTTGCCATGTTTTTGTCATGGGCCTTGTTGCTAGCTAAAAACAGCTACTAATCCTAAAATATCAACCCCAACCCAATTCTGAGCATATTTGAGGATTGAATCCACCCTTAAAATTCTCTCATTTGATTATGCAATAATATTTTCATCTGAATTGGTCTGAATTGTTTGATTGTTAATATCCAAGTGAATGACAGTGCAAGTGGAGTGTATCATTTTTCTATTCATTTTTGTGGTAACATAGATTTTATTGTTCTCAGTTGTTTCTTAAACAGATTTACAAAACAGGGGCAGGATGGTCATTTTTCCAGAAACAGCTGTATCACAGCTATTTTCACACAGCTGCACCAAACAGACAGTCAATCTTCCTGCATATTATTTCCCTGCAACTTGCATTCTATAAGACGATACGATAATTGAAAAGTTGAGAAGTTCAGAATTGCCCCAAACAGACCCTTAGCCTTCCAATATTTACAAAATTAGGATTTATATAATTTGCTAAATCCTACTAACTTCAGCCTAATGTGTGACATAACAAGGCCCTAAGAGGGTCAATTTGAACTCAGATGAAATGTGTGGTCGATTATTTTACTCACAAATTTATCCAACCTTTTGGACGCAATTTGAGTTTTTAGATATTTGATTTCAAATAATAAAGGGAAATCTACATAAATACCACGCAATTCTTATGAATTTACATAACTAACACCTATTCTTTCATATATACATTTATAACATTTTGGTGTTATAAACCTATAGATAAAGATATGTGTTTGATTTTTAAAAAGTTAGTTGCATGATATTTTTTATGTTACGTCAAAGATTTAAGTGTCATGAAAGTAAATATCAAAATTTAGGTGTTATATATGTAAATTCATAAGAATTATGTGGTATGCACTTAAATGCCCCTTTTTAAAAGGGCTTATATTTTAATGATTTTTAAATTTACATCAATTAAGTGAATCTCAAATATATAGTTCATCATTTAGATATTTTAATATTTGAGGGTGTAATCAGCCTCTTTTTCTAGAGCGGACAAACTATTCATAAAATATTATAACTTATTGGAGCCTATTTATATTTTTGGTTATACTCAAAGGGTAGGCTTCAACAAAGGTTATTTTTTCTTAATTATTTTATTTCTAGTTTATTAGATTATATTGAACGTGCAATTTAAGTCAATTTTATTACCTTCGGTATTTGGGTCTGTTTGACCTAATTCAGTTTAATTAGGTTGAACAAGGGTTCAAAGGGTCCTAACCTAGCTCAGTGGTTGGCTAGAGTCAATTCATTGCAATTTTGATGATAAGATTTCTATGAAACTGGTTTGTCCGATCAATTCATTCAAATGATTCAAAACAAAAAATAGGGTCTAAGGTTTGAGGTATTTGGAGCCTAAGTTCAACATATATTATACATTGAATCACAGTCCAAATTCAAAGTTCAAATGATCAATAACAATCAATACTATTATAAATAAACTATTGAGCAAGATGATGTAATGCTCAAACCATCAACTTTGTTTATTAGATGAAATTAGGATTAATCTAGAGTTAGGGATATCATAGGGTTAAATCTAATCAATCATATTCAAAAGAAATGATTTAATTATAAAGCTTAAATAATATAGGGTATATTCTTATGAGTTTTGCAATGTTAATAGGAGTCTTATAGTAATTTTATAGGTTAATCCTAATCAATCTAGACTACATGCTAGGAATGATACTCGGCTATGTTAAACTAGAGTTCGACCTAGGAACGAATTTGAGACTGCAACTAATAAACTCATAAGAATAATTTGATAATGATTTACTTTTATTTAATCAATCACACCAAAGATGGAAATTATACTTGTTTTAATCATCTCTAACATATACTAAATAACAAAAGTAAAGGCACTACGTTTACTTTGGTGCAAAGTAAGCATGACTAAGGCAGCATAACATGGGAAAAACATGAACGAAAGAGGATCAAGCATCAAGAGACATTCCAAAGATGGCTACATGGGGATAAATGTTTTTAACCCGACTTAAGGGTTTCATATGACTTATTGGTGGGGCATTACACATTTAATTTTAATCACAAATAATATTGTATTAAATTATTATTATTATTAAGTTCTTTAGTTGAACTTGATATTTTAAGAAAATATAGAAGTTACATAAGGATCGTTTGAATTAGCCCGATGAGAATATGCATAAATAAACTATGTGTGGTAGAGAAAGCAATATAGAAGATAGTTTTCCTTATACGCATCTACTTCCCATCCATGTTTCATTTCATTTCTTTTCTTTTTTTAAATATTTTGTTTTTAGTTGAAAAGAAGCAAATCTCAACCTACCATAAATTCATAAAACTAGTATGTTTGGGTTTTTGTCCTCCATAGCACATAGAACATAAGAGAGAATTAATCAAATTATTGGAACACACTTCTATTCAAGACCATTAATTTGAGCATCTCTACATCCTTATTCCAAAATTTGATGATCCTTTCTTACACATTTGTTTGAACTTTTGATTATGTTGACCTCATTTTTGTATGAGATATATCCTATTAATCCTCTCGCTCTAGAGCTTAGGATTTAACCTTAAGATTTTTCTAGTGGCTTTCCGAGAGGACTAGTGGAAGAACCAAAGCCAAATATAACTTCAAACATATCTTCGATACTTATGATTTCATGTGCTTGACACTAAACCCTTTGGTTGAGCTGATTAGAGTTAAGCCATTTGATACCTGAGTTGAGCTCCTATGGGGCTAAAATGCCTTAAGCAATCTTCTTAACAGTCGATACTAAGATTTTCTAGACACTATGTACTTATCCTTCTCAATTCATTGGATAACAATTTCTTTGGTTCATAAAGAGCACATTGGGTATGACGCTCGCAAGGCCAAAATGGGATTTATCTTCTAATATAATAAAAGATAAAATGAAACTATAAATTGAAATTATAATTAAATAAAATCAAAATAAAATCACTAAAATATTAAAATGAATCTCTATAAGCTCTTAAACTTAAAAATAAAATTTAAATCACAAAATTAACCACAAATTAATTAAAATTAGAATTAAAACTAATATCCAATAATTACCCATCATTAAAACTTATTAAAATAAATCAAACTGAAATTAACCCAAAATAATTACCAAAATAATTAAACTAAACAATATTAATTAATAAAATCTACTAAGATTAAAATTCAACAAAATTAATGTAATCCACTAACATCAATTAATTGATTATAATACAATTCAATGTCATTAAATTAAAAATCAAAGTTAAAGTCACTTAAAATTAAACTCAATCAAAATTTAATCCATTGGAAAAAAATAAGAAAACTCAATATAGTGAAATCTACTTAAAATCAAACCAAATTAAATTCACTAAATAAAAATTTGACAAATACAACATAATGAATTAATTAAAGTTGAAATTATTAAACCCATTAAAATTAAAATCAAAAGGCCAAGTCTGAAAGCCTAACATAAACCTATTAAAATTAAAACCAAACCCAAGCCCAAAAGCTCAATATAAACCCCCCATCCTCTTCATAACAATCCACTTAACCTACAATTCAAATTATTAGACTATGAGACATCATTAAAACACAAAATGATAGTTTTTTTTAATTAATTAAAATTAAAATCCCTCATGAAAAATCAAAACAAACACCTATCAATCCTTTCATGACAAAATAATAATAATAATAATAATAATAATAATAATAATAATAATAATAATAATAATAATATATTATTATTATTATTATTATTATTATTATTATTATTATTATTATATAATGTAATGTAATATAATGAAATTATATATATATATATATATATATATATATATATATATATATATATATATATATATATATATATATATATATATATATATATATATATATATATATATTGGTAAAAGGAGCGACTCGAAGCTCCCTACGTGTTAATATGAAAAAGGATTACAAAAGAAGGAGACCCCCTCAAAAACTCCTAGGGGGCCACTTTTCACATTACAACTCCACACCAAAACATAAAATTAAAGGAAACCCACTCGCTACTAGTATACTAATATATATATATATATATATATATATATATATATATATATATATATATATATATTCCAATAATTCGGCCTGCACCTCCTCCAACAGCTAAAAAACCAGTCCATGCTGTGGTTTAGTAATTCTGAGATAGGGAAAAGGCATTTGATCACCAGCAAGTAGAAAGGAGAGAGGGGGAGGGGGAGAGTTAGAAATCCTGCTGGTACAGGTAATCCTGGCTTCCCTAGCTAACCAGTTAGCTGGAAGATTGCCCTCTCTGTAAATGAACTGAAAATGGTAATTACAATTTCTTTTCAAGTCCGAAATTTTATCCATCCACGATTGGATATGCCAAGGGAGGGAGTCGGCATCCCCAAGGATTGAAACAGATTAGCGTGAATCCACCTCCACAATCGGGGAGGACCATTGAAAGTGTGCAGCTACCTTGAAAGCCCAGTAAACAACAATGACTTCAGCCTCAAAGGCATCAACAACACTGACAGGGATCTGGAAGAAAATTAAGCACTTGCCTCTGCGGCTCCCGAACACACCCCCACCCCGGCTCCCCGAGGGGAGAAACCGCCATCGCATTTACCTTGATATAGGGGTAAATCGGGCTTGTCCACTCCACACAGGTGATGGTAGGTAGCACCCTCCTAGCAGCTGAAGGGAAAGAGCAGAAATTAGGATAACCTTTCCAATGGATTAACTTGGCAATGTAAGAGAGACTATTCCTAGCCACTCTCCTGGCACAAGGGGTAACATTATCAAAGGTGGAGTTATTCCTGCTCATCCATATAAACCAGGCAATAATATATGGGACATCCCCTAAATTTGCTTTCTTCCACTCAACCCAGCAAGAAGAGAGACACATCCAGGAGAGATTGACAAGATTCAACTTAAAAAATTGTGTACGAGTAAGCCCGACACTGTTGAGAGAAAGGACATTCAAAGAAAAGATGGGTAGAGGATTCCTCATCCTTCATACACAATCGCGAAGAAGAGGGTCCCCTCAAACCTTTTAACTCGAGGAGGTCATCAGTGGGAAGGACATTATGGAGCAGCTTCCAGCAAAAAAGGACATGGAGGGAGTTTGATATTTATTCCATATGGCATGAGTCCCTAGGAGAAGCCTCGCCACCGGAACAACTTAGAATAAATTGCTTTAGATAGACTTTGTGATTTATAAGCAGCCCAACTAATTCTGTCAGGTCTGGAGGGGTGTAGAGGTATAGTAGCCACAAGCTTAGCAGAATATAGTTGAAGAAGAGAATTGAGCATGGGAAGAGACCATTCACCATTGCTCCAGTGAGTCAACGAACTTTCGAGCAGGGGTGCTTTGGTGACATTGAGGTGCCGGCAGGAGCCGATCCTCGTAGCACCATTTGTCCAACCAAAAGGAGATTCGTCAAAACCCAGCTCCATGGGAACATATTACAAGCCTCGGGTCTAGCTCGAAGCATGTTGGCCCACACTCTAGAATCTCCCAACTTCCCGGATACCAAAGTCAGGTGAGTATCTCTACGATACTTCGTCCTTCATGAATTTAGCCCAAAGAGAATTCTGAGATTGAAATCTGATCCACAGCTTGCAGTGGTTGATCTGGAAGATTTGATTCAGACTTTTAACACCAATACCCCCTGCCCAAGTAGGTTTGGCAACCTTAAGCCAGGAAGTCCAATGCAGTTGCCTCCTATTCCTAGACCACATAAATCAGTAAAAAGTCTTTCCATCCGCAGCTGAGTTGATTTAGTCATAGCTATCATCTGGAGGGTGTAAGAAGGGAAGGTAGTGAGAATGCTTTTAAGAAGAGTGATCCTCCCTTCACTAGATAAGAAGGAATGGGACCAGCTAGACAGCTGATTGCGAATCTTCTGGAGAATAGAGTCAAAGTGGGTCTGCTTAACTCTCCCTCTAAGTAATGGAACACCAAGATATATAAGAGGGCCAGGAGAACTTCTGAAACCAAGAACTGAAGAAGCCAATTCTTATGACTGAGTGCCATTCTTTTGTGGCAGATCAATTGACACTTATCAACATTGAATTGTAAACCTGAGCAAGACTGGAAATGCTGGAGACATTTCATAATATTCTTAACAGCATTCTTCTGAGCATTGGAGAAAATAATCACATCATCATCATAGATGAGGTGGGAAATATGAATATTGGACTTATGATGGTATCTATAGAGGTGCTGGGAATGGTTAGGGGAATTGAGCACCCTGGAAAAATAATCCATGGCCAAAATGAAAAGGAGGGGGACAAAGGGTCTCCTTGCTTAAGACCCCTAGAAGCAATAAAATTACCCCATGCTTCGACCATTGATAAGAATGGAGTGGTCGTTCGACCGGAGCCATCTCGTGGATAAGATTACAAAGCCGCTCGGAGAATCCCCAGCAGATAAAACATCCGGAAGAAAATCCCAAGTGGAGAGTATCATAGCCTTACCGATGTCCAAACTTATAAATGAGATTCCCACCTCTACAACTCCTATCCAAATCCGAAGCATTTCATGGGCCGAAGGACATTGTCGATAATGGAACGGCCATGAACAAAAGCGGATTGGCTGGGAGATATAATTTTATCCAAAAGAGGCCGCAATCTAGAAACCAGGATCTTGCCGATGGTCTTGCTAATAACGAAGAGAGACTAATAGAGCCTATAATGATTCCATGATTCGACCTTAGCAGATTTAGGAATTAAAACAATATTAGAATGATTAAAGTAGTATGGAATGTCCCGCCTCGGAAAAAAGATCGAATGGAATGGATCACCTCCATCTTTATAATGCTCCATGTTTTCTTATAGAAGTCAGCAGTAAATCCATTAGGACCTGCAGCTTTGGAACTATCAAGAGTGGAAATGGCAGCCCAGACTTCCTGCTCAGTAGGAATTTAACACAAATCAATGTTACTCGGTGAACTCGGGCATCCCGAACAAACAAAGATTTATCAAACCGGGTTCTCTCAAGTCGGGGTCGGCTAAGAATGTGCCGGTAGTACTCGGACAAGCATCAAGTGCAATGGCAGAGTTATCGATGAGGGGGTACCATCGGCGTAAATGATGTTATGAATAGTATTGCATCTTCTCTTGTATTTGATATGAGCATGAAAAAATTTTGTGTTCCTATCACCATCGACAAAAATATTCACGACTGCTTTTGCTTTAATAAGAGTTCCCGAATAGAAGTGGTGGTGAGTAAATTTTCCCGTGCTTCGAAGAAGAAGTCCATCCAAGGATTCATCTTCCAAAACATCCTTCTCTAATTGGGCAACCTTCCTGCTTGCAACCTCCACAGCAGAAAAAACATCTCCAATTACTGCCCAGCTGAACCACAATTTTATATTATGATATTTTTTAATTTAATTGCAACGACGCCAAAAACTTGACCCCGCTATTTATATGTATAGAATTGTAATTGTTTATGTTGTGGATGCTACGCAAGTATACGTATCGTATCAAGTAATACAGGGCTCTAGTGGAGTCCTCGGTTATCGATCCCACGAGGAGAGAGAAAATTAAATAACAACTAATTTAAAATAATAATAATAATTTTTAAAATAGTATACGAAAATTTGGAATTCTAAATTTTAGCGCAATAAAGTAAACTGAGTATTTTAATTAACTTAACTAAGTAGAAAATTAATACGTATTGAAAGTGCAGAAAATTAAACTAATTGCTAAATAAGTCTTAACTATTTAGAAAAAGTATTTTTCCCCTTGTTTAGAAATTTTAAGTGATTGATGAATTTAAATAGATAATTTTAAGGTATTGTGACAAATAGGAGCATTCCTATTCTTTACCCTTTGGTCCAGTGTAAAGAATATCGACTAATCCTATGTTTGATTATCGAATCACGCGCTAGGCGGGAGGATACCGATCGCCACTTCGCAGCTCCCACGTTCCCTCGCCCGAGGGCTAACATTTACACTTCAGCTCTCGAACAATAGGACCGAATTGAATATTTTAGTCCGTCACACTAAAATGCTCAATTCTACGCCCAATGATATTATTTCCCTATTTATTTGCACCTTCCTTCCAAGGCTTTTGAATTCCCGAATATCGGATGTAATTTTTACTATAGTTGATAATCAACATATTTTAACAAATCAAATGGCCAGTTGAAAGTAAATTAATTTTTAAGTAAAAATTATCACAATTTATTAATATATATAAGTATCTCTATTTTAATTTCATCAAGTCACTTAATTTCATAAACAGGGAGAAAGATTAATAAACTACTCAGAATGCATGGGAACTAAACTAAGCATGGATTTCATTTAAAGTTAAAAACAATAAATACAAATACTTATCTCGATTTATCCCCAAACAGACTCCTCGTAGTTCCTTTGACTCTTCCTTCCAGTACAGCACGACTCACTAATTACTCACTAAACTCACTAAAGACTAAAAGATTGCACAAAAGACACACTTAGAATACACAAAAGACTGATTTTCGGCCTCTATATATAGAGGTGAGCAAAGGTCCAAGAGGTGTGTAAGCATCTCTTCAAAAAGTGTCCGAGGTTCAATGTATCCGTGCCATTTGAACTAGCTCGTTGCTCGGCGACGAACTACCTCGCCTGTCGGCGAGGCTTCAGAAGATCTTCAAACCGCTCTAGCTCGTCTGTCAGTGGGCTCGAGCTCGTTGTCGACGAGACAGTTATAAATTCTTCGAATTTTCTTCTTGTAACCTCGCCGTCGGCGAGCTCGATCTCGCCGTCGGCGACTCAAAGACAAATTGTATGATTTTGCTCCAAATTCGCTCCTTTTTATGATTTTTGCTTTTATTACCTAAATTATTCATTCCTGCAATAAAATAAAGAAAATACCCTTCTTTAAAGTGCAATTTCATAAAAAATAGGTATGAATTTCTTAATAAATTTTTCAACGATCAAAATCCCCCAAACTTACTTATTACTCGTCCTCAAGTAATTTTAATACTACATAAAAATAATGAGTTTTATAATAAGATTTTTCAATTTAAATAAACTATGAATTAGATTAATTAATATCATAATAAAGTTAAACAAAAATAATTCATGTAATTTAATTAATCTTATAGAAATAAATTATTTAGCTTATCGAGTCTAAGATTTCTAGCTTACTATTCATTTCAGAAATGACTATATTTAAAAGAATAACTACTTAAGATATTCATATGATAAGAAATTCAAGAAAATACTATTAGGTAAAATTCTAATCCATAAACATAAGTTTGGAAATATCTAAGTTTTTCCCTTTAGGTTAATTCAAATGAAGCCAATTTTTGATAAGGCATCTCCTCAAGCTTCTCCTCATTTTTCTTTTTCTTTTCTTTTTCTTTTTCTTTTGAGGATTACTGTATCTGGAGAGCCTGTTAATAATTTTGAACTTCATTTTCATCTTCCTAAATTTGAAACTTAGGAATATTTCTTTGCTTATATATACTTCATAGTTTTTACTTTATTGATTTTCAATCTTTTCTTTTCACTTGAATACTTAAGAATTTTAATTTTAAAATATAGTTTTCCTTACTAAAAATAGTTTACTATATTCTTATTCCCTTTAACCAAATATTTTATTCTATTTAATTAATTAAAGTACTAGAAATATTTCATTTAACCTTTTATAATAATTAAATAAAATAATTCATATTAAATCAAATTGAAAAATTTGCTATAAAAATCATTTTTATAATAATTTGAAAATAGAAATTTGAGAACAAGTTAATAACTAAATTTGTATTTTACTCCCCCCCCAAACTTAAATTTTTATATCTATTCTAAATAATGAAAAAGGAGAGTAAATAAATCATACCTTTGAAGTTTAGGTTTTTTTTTTTTTTTTTTTTGAAATTTTTGCAGGCTTTTTCTTTTTTCATTGAACCTGTACTGTTAGTATTCTACATATATATATATATAACAAGAAAAATGCAGGGATAAAATCTGAGATAAGTATTAAACACAACAATTAAAATTAACTCTACATTACACCTATGAATTACTAACATATTAAAAATAATCGAACTAATCGGATTAACAATTTTAAAACTTAAAACAATACGATAATAAAACAAATTAAAGAAAAACTAACATCTTATTTAACATAAAAACAAATGCAATTAACTAACACAAAAACAAAAACTAACTACTATAACAATCCAAGCAAATAATCTAACTAACATCCAATGTCTCAAAACATAAAGTATCGAATATTACAAACATATAAAAGTTTTTTTTTTTTAAATATTAAACTAACAAATAAATAAAATCCTAATCTTCAACATTAAAGTCCCGTGCTATATCATCTCTTCCCCGATCTCAGAAGCCGTCGAGAAGACCGAGCGGGGTGATACCGAGTGTACCCGGGGCATTCTGGAAAGACAACATCTAAATCTCCACTCCTATAACGACGTTCGACCTTCATAATATGCAATTTCGTATTCCGAATGTCGCCGGAGGTATTCACTATCATAATCATGTC
The DNA here is from genome assembly GCA_022702705.1 of Papilionanthe hookeriana x Papilionanthe teres. Taxonomy (NCBI): domain Eukaryota; kingdom Viridiplantae; phylum Streptophyta; class Magnoliopsida; order Asparagales; family Orchidaceae; genus Papilionanthe; species Papilionanthe hookeriana x Papilionanthe teres. Next base: position 93,448,270 of record CM040431.1, on the reverse strand, counting down.
TCCTCTCCATATTATCAATCCTTCGATCAAAATGATCAAATCTTCTCCCCATTGTATCTCCAAACCGCTCAAAACTTCTTCTATGCAGAGTCAATTCATTCATCAGATCTTGTAGGGTAGGGGTGGTAGGCTCAGGAGGTTCATAGCTAGTAGAGGGTATATCTCTACCGGATCGAGTGAAATAACTTCTTACTCTCGCTCTCCACCCTTCATGAGATTCATACTTCTTAATATTGGCAGTTGTGAGTGGTTTCATTGGTTCTACCCATTCTTCATTATCTCTAACCTCAACTCCAGAGAGTTGGCAGAGTGAAAAAATTAATCTAGGGTGTCCCAATCCAGCTCCACTCTCATTTCGAGGAGTGGCCAGGATGTTTCGATAAATAATTCTCCCGATGTTGATGCTTCTATTATTCTGAATACATAAATTCAGAATTGCTCTATCTCGTGTTACCTCACTGTGGTGATAGGTAGGTAACATAGTAGAACAAATAAAGTAATGCCGAAGCTTTGAGATCGCATTTAATTTAGAAAGAGGAAAATTCACTCTTTCTTGCTCGCTTAATTTTCCAAACTCCGGTCCCATCGACGAGAAAGTTAATGACTTCCTCAAGTGGTCCTTCCATCGTTCCAAAAGTTTCATACTTGCTAAAGGGCGAGTCATGAACTTCATAGAACGCATTTATTCTTGCGAAGATTGAATTCTACAAAAAACCCTCGTACCTTTATCTGGTGCATCCTCGACGTAGCTTAAATTGGCATAAAATTCTTTAACCACTTCCACAACTGCTCTATATCGAACGTAACGTAAATTCTCCCAACCTCGTTCCTTAATAATCCGCTCTACTTCTCCTCCCGGATTTTTGAAAACCCGATATGCAATGCACTTTCTTCCTTGAATATTTTCAAAATATTTAGTCTGTGCTCGTGCATTGATGAATCGGTCTTCGTCGAATTCTACTCGACGTTTTTGTCGTGGAGCCATACGATCGATCTGTGAAAATCATGAAAATTTTTACTAAACTTAAAAATAATCCTAAGAAGGCTTCCTACAACAACTAAAATCCATTTAAATTGATTTCTATGAAATTCTTCCAAGTATTTTCTTCATATTTCAAAAATTTTTCAAAATATCCCAATGTAGAAGAAATCAATGGTGAAAATAAAAAATTTTTGCATAGGAGTGAAGCTCTTACCAAGAGAAGATGAAATCCGGTGTCAAAAAGTGTTGAAATCGCTTCAAATCCAAGATCTCTCAAGCCCTAGGTCGGTTTTTTCGAAAATTTTAGGAAGGGATGATGAATAGTGTCGGTTGACAGGTCAAATATAGGTCTTTTAGCGTTCTCGCCGTCGGGCCGAGATTTTTCTCGCCGTCGCCGAGCTAATTAATTCCATAAGGCAAAAGTTTCAGAAAAATCCGCCGTCGGCGAGATATTCTTCGTTGTCGGCGAGATCGATCTTCGTTGTCGGCGGAATTTTCTCGGCCGTCGGCGAGGTCCTAAAAATTTCAATTTTTGAATTTCGTCAATCATTATCAACCTCGATTTGCCTTATATTATATTTCCGATCATATCATTTATTAATTTAATATGAAGATTAGCTACTTATACACAAACATATTCACACAACACAACAAATTAACTTTAATATTGAAATCCATGAGACATACAAACTAACATAATTTTAGACTCTATAATCAAACTTCAAACTTCAATCCTTACTACTAATCAGACATCGCAAACCAATCCACGACACACTAAATGCTGATACAAAACTATGATGCATATCTCAATTAAGTTTGAGATATTCAAATCATCAATCCACACATAATAAAATCTAAATCAAATCAAATAACATAAACATAAACATACTATGGAAATATTTACTACTACTCTTCAAGGTCAGAATCTTCATCTTCTCTGATATTTCCGATATGACGATAATGCACAAATAAGTTATAGAAAGGCCTGAAGGGAAATTCGAAGCAAATTCTTCAGTGATCCAACCCTTCGTCTTAAGTAAATGAAGAAAGCTAGCTTCCGAGTGTCCGAATGATCAAAGTGTTCCTTCATCCTCCAGATCAATGTGATCAAATAAATCGGATATATTGTCGATTAAATCTCTCACTTTCTGCAGCTTCTTTCTCCATTCCTTTAATTTTCTTCATAAGTAACTCCGTTTTATCCGAAATAGGCCTTGCTATAGGATTATTCCGTGAAGCTCTATCGTAGATAAATGTAATGTCTTCATTATTGTCCAAAGTAGGGAACATATCTCGTAGGATCAAGCGGCTTCCAAGGTAACGAACCTTTTCCCAAGCTTCATAAGAAACCCGGTACCGATCGCATAATGCAAAAATAGTAGATGGGTGTCCTAGTCCGTGAATCGACCCATACACAATTAAACCCAATCGTACTTAACAATTATTGATCCAACATCAATAGGCAATCCACTTTGAATACAATAATTCAATATAGCGCATTCCTTCGAAACCTTGTTTACCCTCATTGTAGGTAATAATTTAGATGAGATGAAAAAGTGCCAGTGCTTTGAGACAGGATTCAAAAGTGATGCAGAGAAACTAACATACCCGTCTTCCCGCATTTCCCAATCTTCCAGTTCGTCAGTTAGATATCGAAATATCTCATTCATATTATATCGAGAAGGCACAAAATTTGAATAGTGACATACCGGGGTGTTTTCTATAGAGAATAATTCATTAACTCTTGATAGAGTAAACATCACCCATCTTCCTCGGACGTAGACATTCCCATTGTTGATCGCATGTAAATTAGAGTAGAACTCTTTCACAACTGGAATAACAACGGCAGACGTAGTGTAACAAAATACCTCCCAGTGCCGCTGTGCGATCGTTTCTTCTATCTTCATAGTGGAATTCTCTAATCCTCGATTGACAAATCCCCGTTCCTTGATAACTCTTTTCTTTACCAAAACCTTGTTGAAGATCCGTCGCGCTTTCGCACTCACAAATTTCCTCCGGTTAAACACTCCGCATTTAGAGGAATCTAAGAATTTGGAGGCCATTATGGTGAATGGAATGAATTCTAGTGAAGAAGGCGGACTTAGAATGGTTTAAGAATGGGTTTTCACAAAGGAATTGGTGTTGAAACCGTTCGTATCAAGCATTTAAAGTATATATAACTCATTTTTATAACTTCCCGCCGTCGGCGAGGACGTTTCTCGCCGCTCGGCGACTTAGTTATAAAAACCGTGTTTCCGGTTCTCGCCGTCGGCGAGCTCGTTTCTCGCCGTCGGCGAGCTCGATAAATAAACCGAATCTAATTTAGGCGCGAACCTCGCCGTCGGCGAGTATCGACCTCGCCGTCGGCGAGATTTCAAAATAATGTCCAATTTCGCTCTAAATCGAATAATTTCTTTTCTCATCATAATGGTTCGAATATGTGATGATTCTTAATAATAATCGAGTAGTAAAGTTTCAATAATATAAACTAACTTATTAAGATACAATAAAAATAGATAACTAATATGGGTTGCCTCCCATAAAGCGCTTGGTTTAATGTCGTCAGCCCGACCTAATTTCAATTATTAATCGAGTCGACTAAGCATTAAAACCTCTTTATAGTTAGGTCTTATACCTTCGAAATATGGTTTTAATCTATGTCCATTAACTTTAAATTTATGTCCAAGTTTTTGGATCTTCGATTTCTATAGTTCCGTATGAAAATATTTGAGTTATGGTGAAAGGTCCTAACCATCGAGACTTCAATTTTCCAGAAACAATTTCAATCTAGTATTATATAGCAAAACTTCCCGTCCCGGTTCAAAATTTCTCTCGATTAATCTTCCGATCATGCCAAAATTTCATCTTTTCTTTATAAATCCGATCATTATCATACGATTCATTTCTTAATTCTTCCAATTCATTTAATTGCAACAATCTTTTCTCACCAGCCTTCCTTCATATTATAATTAAATTCTTTAATCGCCCAATATGCTTTATGTTCTAATTCAACTGGTAAGTGGCATGTTTTTCCATATATAAGCCTGTAAGGAGTCATTCCAATCGGAGTTTTATAAGCGGTCCTATAAGCCCATAATGCAGTGTCTAATCTAATAGACCAATCTAACCTATTCGGGTTTACAGCATTTTTCTAAAATATGTTTAATCTCACGATTAGATACTTCAACTTAATCCGCTAGTCTCGTGGATGATAAGCGATGGATATCTTATGAGTAATATTGTATTTTTCTACTAGTTTGTGAATGTATTTATTTCTAAAATGAGTTCCTCCGTCGCTGATAATCACTCTCGCATTCCAAATCTAGTAAAAATATTTTTCATCGAAATTTTGAAACACTTTTAGCATCACACCTAGGTAAAGCTTGTGCCTTAATCCATTTGGAAACATAATCAACAGTCTACTAATATATATGAGTTTCCAAACGAAGGAATAAAAGGTCCCATAAAATCTAATCCCCAAACATCAAAAATTTCAACTTCTAATATAAAGTTTAGAGGCATTTCGTTTCTTCAGATATATTTCCTACTCTTTCGGCATTTATCGCAAGTTTTAATATATCTATATACATCTCTAAATAGAGTAGGCCAGTAAAATCCAGATTGTAGAATCTTATAAGCGCTTTATCGGTCCCGAAATGTCCTCCAAAATCGAATCATGACATTTTTGAATAATTAGTTCAGCTTTCTTCATAAGGTACACATCTTCTAATAATTAAATCCTTACATTGCTTATATAAATATGGTTCATCCCAAAAATAAGTTTTCGTATCATGGATGAATTTTTTTCGTTGTTGCAAAGTTAAGCATAGAGTGGTAAAATATTACTAACTATCTAGTTTACTATATCAAGCATACCATGGTATTTTCCACTCATCGATATTATATAGTTGTTCATCAGAAAATCGTTTATAATTTCATTTTCAATATCGGATAATTCATGATTTTCTAATCTTGATAAATGATCCGCAATTCGATTATCGGTCCTTTCTTATTAACGATCTCAAAATCGAATTCTTGCATTAATAGCATCCATCTAATTAATCTTGGTTCGAAATCTTTCTTTTGCATTAAATATTCGATAGCTAGAATGATCGGTATGCACGATACATTTTGTTCCAATCGGATAAGGTCTAAATTTATTAAAACCATATACTACCGCTAATAGTTCTCTTCAGAATCGTATAATTTATTTCAAGCATCATTTAGAGTTTTACTAAGCATAAGTATATAACTTTAAAAATCTTTTCATATCTTTGCTCAAGAACTGCTCCTACAAAGATAATCACTAGCATCACACATAAGCTCAAATGGTTTCTCCCGGTTAGGTGAAACTATTATAAGTGCTGTAATTAATTTTTCTTTTAAGAGTTCAAAAGCATTCGAGCATTCGATTGTAAATTCAAATTTCTTATCCTTTTCGAGAAGTTGGCATAGAGGTTTAGTAATTTTTGAAAAATCTTTTATATAGCGTCCGTAGAATCCAAGCATGTCCAAGAAAACTTCTTACCCCTTTTACCGTAGTTGGAGGTGGTAATTTAGCTATAACTTGAATTTTTGCGGTGGTCCACTTCCATGCCTTTTTCCGAAATTTTATGCCCTAATACAATGCCACCCGCAACCATAAATCGACATTTCTCCCAATTTAGAACTAAATTTGTTTTCTCACATACTTCTAATACTTTTTCAAGATGAGTTAAGCATGTGTCAAATGATGTTCCAAATACGGAGAAATCATCCATAAATACTTCTATTCCATTGTCAATTAACTTACTAAATATAGACATCATACATCTCCGGAATGTTCATTGGTGCATTACATAATCCAAAAGGCATTCTTCGAAAAGCGAAAGTTCCATAAGGACTAGTAAATGTAGTTTTCTCTTGATCCTCGTGAGCAATTTGTATTTGATGATAACCGGTGTATCCATCTAGAAAACAAAAATACTTATGTTCGGCTAATCTATCTAACATCCGGTCTAGAAATGGTAAAGGGAAGTGATCTTTCCCGGTGGCGGTATTTAATTTCCTATAATCAATACATATACGCCAACCAAGTAACTTGTCTTATAGGAATAAGATCGTTATTTTCATCGACGATGACGGTCACTCCTCCCTTCTTAGGAACACAGATGAATCGGGCTTACCTAGCACTCGTCGAAATAGGATATATAATACCATTATCTAACCATTTTAAAATTTCTTTCTTAACTACTTCTTTCATTATCGGGTTTAATCTCCTTTGGGGATCCGCTTTAGGTTTATGTTCATTATCTAAAATAATTCTATGCATACAGTATTGAAGGACTAATTCCTTTAATATTTGCTAAAGTCCAACCAAAAGTTTTCTTATATTTTTTTAAAGTTTCTAAAAGTTTTTGTTCTCGAGATTCGTTTAATGCGAGATGAAATAATAACTCGGTAAAGTTGAAGAATTACCTAAATAAGCATATTTCAAATGATCGAGTAATATTTTTAGCTCAAGTTCTGGAGGTTTAATAATTGATGGAACTATATTCTTATCAGCATTTTTAGTATTATCCAAAAATTCAAATCTTTCCCGAATAAAATCTAGTTCTTCATGATTATCTTTAATTAATTCGAGTGTTTTCTTTTTCTAATTTATCCTCGTAATATTCCTTAAAATGTTCTTGTTGTAAATATTCAAGTATTTCCATCCGAAAACATTCATCATCTTTTTCTAAGCACAGATATTTCATTGATTTTGCAATATTAAATGTAACTTTTTGGTCATTTACTCTCATAGTTAATTCTCCTTTCGAACATCAATCATAGCTTTTCCAAGTAGCTAAAAATGGTCTTCCTAAAATGATAGGAATTTCTTTATCTTCCTCCATATCTAAAACAATAAAATCTACCGGGAAGATAAATTTATCCACCTTTACTAACACATCTTCAATAACTCCCTTAGGATAAGTAACCGAACGATCGACTAATCGAAGGGTTACTCGAAGTAGGTGTAATTTTTCCTAATCCTAATCTCTTAAAAATCGATAGAGGCATTAGATTGATGCTTGCTCCTAAGTCACACAAAGCTTTTCCATAAAATTTTTCTCCTATAGCGCGAGGTATAGTGAAACTACCGGGATCTTTCAATTTTTCAGAAGCTTCTTCGAATAATAGCACTACACTCTTCACTAAGTGCGACCTGTTTCATTATCGGTGAATTTTCTTTTCTTATTTAGAATATCTTTCATAAATTTTACATAATTTGGCATCCGATCTAAAGCTTCAACAAAAGGTATATTGATTGTTAATTTCTTTAATATTTCAAGGAATTTAGCAAATTGTTTATCTTTTTTATGTTGAGCTAGTCGTTGGGAAATGGTGGTGGGGGTTTTTCAACGTAAATTTTCATAGGTATTAAAGGATGTTCTAAGTTTGAATCTTGTTGAATTATTTCTTTTTCAATTTCCACTTCCTCTTTTGGCTTTCAAGTTCTTTTTGAATTTGAGGTTCTAATTCTTTTCCACTCCTTAGTTGTATTGCTTTAATTTGTTCTTTTCCTTGATCTTTAGGATTTATTTCCACATTACTAGGAAAAGTTCCGAGTATTCTATTATTTAGCGCAGAGTAGCAATATGTCCAAGTTGAGTTTCGATATTTTTAATAGATGTTCCTTGAACTTGTAATTGATTTCCTTGAATTTGTAGTTGATTTCCTTGATTTTGTAGTCGATGACCCATATTCAAAATTAATTCATCCATGGATAATTTCTTATTATTGAATTGAGGGTTATTGTTATTAAATCCAGGTGGGTAATTAGGTTTATAGTTTGGATTTGCTTGATTAGGTTGATTCATCCATTGTTGATTAGATGTGTTATTCCAATTAAAATTTGGATGAGTTTTCCAACCAGGATTATAATAGTTTGAATAAGGGTTATTAGTTCTATTATTAATAGCATTTAAAGTTTCATAATTAGTTTGAGATTCTATGATTTGTCCAGATGAGTTTTCTTCTAAAATAGGAGAGTAGTTCATTCCAAAATGATCTAATTTCTTAGATATAGCAAGCAATTTGAGAAGCTAACATAGATATTGCATCGTTTTCATGAATGCTCGGCTATCTTTTTAGGATTTACTCTATCAATGAGCCATTGGAAATTATTTGTTGCCATTTCTTCGATTAGTGCATAAGCTTCATCAAATGGTTTAGACATTAATGAACCTCCAAAGAAGAAAGATCGATGATTGATCTTAAAGATCCTACTAATCCATTATAAAAGGTTTGAATAATCACCAATCTGGTAGCGCATGATGTGGGCATTTCCTAAGAAGTTCCTTAAATCTCTCCCAAGCTTCATATATTGATTCTCCATCTAACCGACAAAAGAAGTTATATCATTTCTAAACTTAGCAGCTTTAGATGGTGGAAAATATTTGGATAGAAATTTTTGTGATAATTCTCCCCAAGTTTTAATAGATCCAAGTGCTAACGAATTCAACCACATTTTAGCTTTATCCCTTAATGAAAAAGGAAAAAGTCTAAGTCTTATAAGCATCGTCGGATACTCCTCGATATTTAAAAGTAGCACAAAGTTCTAGAAAACTAGCAAGATGTAAGTTAGGATCTTCGCAGGTGAACCACTAAATTGATTGTTTTGTACCATTTGGATAATTGCAGGTTTAAGTTCAAATGAATTAGCAACTACATCGTGGTTTTGAAAAGTTAAATGAATTTCATCTGATGTAGGGTTGGCATAATCTCTTAATGGTCTTTGTTGGTTCATATTTTGAATTTCAAGAATATTCACCATTTGTGTTAAATTTATAATTTGTTTCTTTTGTTTTCTAATTCTTTTAATTGTACGCTCTAATTCAGAATCGTAAGGTATTAAATTTTCGTTTCCAAATTTGCGCATACAATTTTAGAATAGATATTAATTTATTTATTATGATTATGTTAAAATAGTCCGTTACTTTAGTAAATTTTTCTTACTCTCCCCGGCAACGGCTCCAAAAACTTGACCCACAATTTTATATTATGATATTTTTTAATTTAATTGCAACGACGCCAAAAACTTGACCCCGCTATTTATATGTATAGAATTGTAATTGTTTATGTTGTGGATGCTACGCAAGTATACGTATCGTATCAAGTAATACGAGGCTCTAGTGGAGTCCCGGTTATCGATCCCACAGGGAGAGAGAAAATTAAATAACAACTAATTTAAAATAATAATAATAATTTTTAAAATAAGTATACGAAAATTTGGAATTCTAAATTTTAGCGCAATAAAGTAACCGAGTATTTTAATTAAGTAACTTAACTAAGTATAAAATTAATACGTATTGAAAGTGCGAAAAATTAAACTAATTGCTAAATAAGTCTTAACTATTTAGAAAAAGTATTTTTCCCCTTGTTTAGAAATTTTAAGTGATCGATGAATTTAAATAGATAATTTTAAGGTATTGTGACAAATAGGAGCATTCCTATTCTTTACCCTTTGGTCCAGTGTAAAGAATATCGACTAATCCTATGTTTGATTACCGAATCCGCGGCTAGGCCGGGAGGATACCGACCGCCACTTCAGTAGCTCCCACGTTCCCCTCGCCCGAGGGCTAACATCTACACTTCGACTCTAAACAATAGACCGAATCGAATATTTTAGTCCGTCACACTAAAATGCTCAATTCTACGCCCAAATGATATTATTTCCTATTTATTTGCACCTTCCTTCCAAGGCTTTTGAATTCCCCGAATATCGATGTAATTTTTACTATAGTTGATAATCAACATATTTTAACAAATCAAATGGCCAGCTTGAAAGTAAATTAATTTTTAAGTAAAAATTATCACAATTTATTAATATATATAAGTATCTCTATTTTAATTTCATCAAGTCACTTAATTTCATAAACAGTGGAGAAAGACTAATAAACTACTCGTAATGCATGGGAACTAAACTAAGCATGGATTTCATTTAAAGTTAAAAACAATAAATACAAATACTTATCTCGATTTATCCCCAAACGTACTCCTCGTAGTTCCTTTCGACTCTTCCTTCCAAGATAAAGACGACTCACTAATTACTCACTAAACTCACTAAAGACTAAAAGATTGCACAAAAGACACACTTAGAATACACAAAAGACTGATTTTCGGCCTCTATATATAGAGGTGAGCAAAGGTCCAAGAGGTGTGTAAGCATCTCTTCAAAAAGTGTCCAGGTTCAATGTATCTGTGCCATTTGAACTAGCTCGCTGTCGGCGACGAACTACCTCGCCGTTCGGCGAGGCTTCTAGAAGATCTTCAAACCGCTCTAGCTCAGCTGTCAGCGGCTCTGGCTCGCTGTCACGAGATGCTTATAAATTCTTCGAATTTTCTTCTTGTAACCTCGCCGTCGGCGAGCTCGATCTCGCCGTCGGCGACTCAAGACAAATTGCATGATTTTGCTCCAAATTCGCTCCTTTTTATGATTTTTGCTTTTATTACCTAAATTATTCATTCCTGCAATAAAATAAAGAAAATACCCTTCTTTAAAGTGCAATTTCATAAAAAATAGGTATGAATTTCTTAATAAATTTTTCAGCGATCACCAGCTCCACTTCTTGAGGCCCTTGCCCACCTTCTGATGCAGAAGGCAAAGTCTAGTCCAATGGTCAGGGTGAGAGACACCAGACCACAAAGAGGCCACCTCAGCAAGGAAAGAGTTATTAGCTGACCAAAAATTTAGGTATCTGAAAGGGGATTGCTTGCAGGTAGGGGGAGGAGAAGTAATGGTAATGAGAAGAGGTCTATGGTCTGACCCAACAATTGGAAGGTGGGTCACAAAAGTGTGGAGAAAATGGGATCGCGAGCGACCATTCACCGTGAATCTGTCCCGCCTCTCCCACGCCTACCTCTCTTCCAAGTAAATTCAGGACCAGAAAAACCCAAATCAAAGAGACCAGCAAGAGATATATTATTATAGAAGTTATTCATGGTGGTGAGATTGGTGGTCTCCCTCCCAACTTCTCAGCAGAGGTAGAGATGCAATTAAAGTCTCCCCCAACCAACCAAGGAGAGTACAGATCTTTTCCAATAGAGTGTAGAGAAGACCACAGCTCCAGTCTGTCATTTTTAGTACAACCAAGATATATGAAAGAAGCCACTCCTTGCATCCCATGAAGAGAGATCGAGATGTGAAGAAGTTGCCTTTGGTCCAATAGTAATGTACCACTCGAGTTCATATCTACAAAAAATCCAAATTTTATTGCCGATATTAGAATAATGGGAAAAACCAGGGAATTTAAGGAGAATTTTTTCGTGTTTTTTATGGACCATAGGTTCAAGCGGACTATGCACCGTAATTTGTGCTTTCTATTCAGAGTTGATTAATCTTTGGAGGGATGAGGAGTGAGCAGCCCCTCTAATATTCAAACAAAGGATGTTAATCATTGGATATTAGAAATTTGTGCTGGGGAGTAAATAGATGATTGAGATTTTGATCTGGTTCTCCCTCTAATATTCACCTGGGGTGCAGCTGCCAGGAGAGAATCTAGCTCTTCTTCAGATGGGGGAGGGTGGAGCCTGAGGAGTTCTTTATTGTTTTTCCTTTTCTTTTTAGGGGTAATGACATGCCACTCTCCCTCAGTCAATTTATTCTCACTAACAACAGGATCAGAAGAAGTAGTGGGGGAGATGATGGCAACAGGAAGAACTTCCTCCCTCATTCTACCCAGAGGAGAGCAGATGAAGGAATGGGGAAGATAGAGGGGAAGAGGTTGAAATAGCAAATTCCGATGGGCTAATAGGGGATGGAGGGGAAGGGGGATGAGGGGGATGGGATGACCTATGAGAAGGTGAGGTGGGTAGAGGTGAATGATGCCTAAATGTGAGGGAGCTCGGTGAAGTGAGGGGGAGGGGCCGGATGAAGGGGAGGTAATAATTCAAGAAGACTTAGGTAAGGTAGATGGTTTAGAGGGGGGATGAGGATAGTTGCCCATAAGAGGGTTAGAAAGGGATCGAGGTGGAGATATAGGATGGGGGAAAGGTTCACAACCGGTGGACAGCCCAAGTACACCGACAGAAAGTGAAGCGAGCACCTCGGCATGCTTTCGAAGGAGGGTGGAGTCTATAGCATTTGTTAACTCGTGTGTCCAAACATTCCGCAATGATTGCAGTAATAAGGCCGTCGCTCCATGATCACGACCGCCGCGTAGGCCTCCCCATCAGAACCTACCCAAAGCCTCTTAATTTCAGGGAGTGTAACATCTCTCTCAATTAGAACCCTTGCAGCAGTAGGTCTAGCCTTGTTCTTGGTGGGATTATCCATTCTCAAAGGAGTGCCAATAGCTTTAGCAATGTTGAAGAGGGCATTCTGGTTAAAATATCTGAGAGGGAGCTCAGGAAATTTAAACCAGATGGGAACTACTGGTGGCTCATTTCTGGGGTTAAACTCTGGAGTCCACTTGAAAATTTTCATTTCAGAACTAGCAATGATAACAGCCTTATTTGCAAAGAGCCTTGCAAAATCTTCCTCAGTAGACAGTTGAATGAGAAGATGTCTACCATCAAGTAGACCCAACTGCTGAGTACTGACAGAATTGTAGAGACTCAAAAACTTTCTAACCGAGCTCCATTCGTGGGTGTCCAAGAGCAAACTTCCCAATAAGAGTGAGCTTCACCTCATCATCGAGTCGCATAATATCCCGGTCGAGTAAAAGACAGCGAGCTCACCATCTTTGGTTCCAGCTGGATGAACAAAAGGGCAAGTCGACCTTCCCGCAAGAAGATCATGGAGGTATTGTGGGAAGAAGGTTCCTTCGAGATTAGACTCCACATTTTTGCTCGTTACCAACAACACTAGCAAAAGTGGCCTTAGACCATTGAATGTTAGTTTCCGTGTCCAACTCGTCGTGCTATAGAGTCGGCAAGCAGCCTCCACCACGTAAACCCAAAAACAATCCAACAAGTAACTGCACCAAAGAATTTGAAAAACGAGAGCCCGGAAGGGGAAAAGCAAGAGACCACCTCAGCCCACCAACACCACCAAACATCCTACCTTCCCTGAGCGCCACCACACCAACAGCAAGCCTCCCACAGATCACCGCCGCCATGGAAGCCTAGGAAACCCTAGCAGAGCACTTCCCTCCACAGCCATTTATATATATATATATATATATATATATATATATATATATATATATATAAGATGAAACAATACATGTAATATATAATAATATAATTGTGGTGTCTAGGCACCAGATAGTTAATTTTGGCTTCTAGAAGGTTGGTGCCTAGGTGTCACGGATAGGCGCCTAGGTGCTAGAACCGGTTTTCTCTAAAATGCATTGAATTTTGATGAATTTTGAAGAGGCACTTAAAGTGGCTCTTGAGGATTTCATAATTTATTTTAAAAAGAGTTATTAGATGCCAAAAAGGACTTTTAGACTCTCTTGAAGGCTTTTGGTGTGTGTGGCTTGTGTGTGTTGTGGAGGGTTCTGAGTGAGAGTATTTTTAGTGTGTGTTTTGGTGAGTCTATTGGAGTAAAGAAGTCATCAAAGGAACTTCAGAATATTTTCTTGGGGAATAGTTTAAGATAAGTACTTTGTACTTTTTTTTTTCAATTCTGTTTAACAAGGTAAACTTTAATTTAAATATAAATCATGTTTTGTTTTGTTATCCCCTTGAAATCTGAGTAGTTTTCTTTATATTTCTCATTGTAATAAGATTTAATCATGTGGAGGATTTGAATTGAATGAGATTTCTCTTATTTCATACTTGTGATGATTCATTACTTTGTACTTAATTTGGATATTCAATACGACCTATTGGTGTGTTAAAATTTGTTGTGAGTCCGTAATGACCCGGTAGGGCTATGTACTCCTCAACTAGTAAAAATCACATTAATCTGGTGGGTGATAAGGTAGCCCATTGGTTAGTGTAAATAGATAGGGAGATAAATTTTGATGGGTGTAAATTGGTGATTCTAAGGTGACAATCTAGAACCTTAACCAATTTGATCTAGAGTTTGGAATCTACGGACCGGTTATTCAAAAGAGAGGGCATAATGGGTAATATAGAGTGACAGACTAGAACTACCTAGCATAACTTGAGATTTAGGAACTTAACTCTAGGTCTTGGAAGAGGGTAAAAAATAGGATTTCACCTATTTGTCACAAAACTTAATTTAAACATTTAAATATTTGATTCTTATACTAATTATGATCTATTTGCAAGGGAAAAGACTTTCACATAATTTGAACTCTTCTACATTAAACTAGTTTAGAAACACACTGCATTTTATTTAAGTTTTGAAACCGAATTAGTAGGAATTAGTTACTTCTTCTTACACATTAACTTGCAATCTTATTTCATAAGACATTTTATTTGCAGTTTAAGTTGAGTTTTCTAAGTCGTTAAAAAGAGCTTCACTTTCCCTATTGGATAGAAGTTGGGGTTTTAAAAAAATCTTGAATTACTTGGAACGGTACATATACTTGTGTAGAATCCCTAGCGTGTGAATTATAAATTAAATTCTAAAAATCTATAAAATATCCATTTTGCACAATGGCAACTTAAGAAGAAATTAGGTCAAGTTTTTGGCCAGAAAACTAATTAACTATGTAATTGCGGGTTGATATACCTAAAATATATAATGTTTTTAAATACATTTTTATACCTATTTTGATGATATTGCACTTTAATAGAAGGTATTTTTATGTTTTTTTCTTGCAGGTATGATTAAAATGAGTGATTATGATGAAATGAGCAATAAAGGATCAAATTTGGAACAAAAATTGAAAGGTGTTCAAAATTTGCCTTTGGCGGCTAAGCGTCGGACCCTTGGCGCATGACCCAATGCTATATATATGCGTACTAAAAATTCAATTCCCAAAGAACGGCGCCAAAAACTTGACCCGCAATCCGCTGAGGACAAATATAATAATTAATGCTTTCAAATATATGTAATAGATAATAATAGCAACTAGTGTATACAAATATAATTTTATTGAAAATATTTTACACACTAGGGGTACTACGCAAGTATACGTATCGTATCAAGTAATATTGGGTTTTGAAACAAAGACCCCAGTATCGATCCCACGAGGAGTGAGTTATGGATTTTTAAATATTTTAATTTTATTTTTATGTATTTCTTTTATAGTTTATAAATTTGATATTTTTAATTTACTAGATGCAATAATAAAGCAGTAATGAAAGATGCAATAATAAAGTAGTAATGAAATGATTGGTGTAAATAACAATAAGAACACAACTTTCCTCCTTTCAATTAAACCAAGATTTTTTAAGTTAATGATAATATTCGTGGAGAATATAAATTTATGGTATTGTGCCAAATAGAAGCATTCATATTATTTACCCTTTGATCCAGGTATAACGAACATTGGCTAGCCTATAAATCAGGTCCGGATGTATTGTTAGTAGAATGGGTTAATCTACGCTCACAGTACCAGATGTCCAAGGATGGCTATGGTCGGCCCTACTAGTGACCCTTTCCTTCTCTATAAACCAAATCATAAGAATTTAGTGTGTCACTCTAAAAACTTATTAATTCTATGCCCATTATATAATATCTTCCTATTTATTTGCACTTCACCTTGAATAACCCGCACATGGCCTTCGGCTACCCAAGTATTCATGTGATATCTACTAGTTAAGAATTCATCTCCTTCTAGGTATCAAAACTCTTCAACAGATTTTAACAATACAAATGATCAATTTGTAAAGTAAACTAACTGTCAGTTGTTCCTGGTTTATAGGACATGTGATACAATGTATTTGGACGCTTGGAAACGGTTTTAATCGCAAAGAGGTGCGATCCAAAGTGAAGAGGTGCGAAGAACTGGACGCAGAGTCCGGCGCTTAGGCGCCAGATTCCGAATTTTTCATTCATTTCGAAAATAATAGAAGTTTATTATATTAAGATCACATAGATTATTTACAAGAAAAAGATTTTCATGAAAAGTCTTTCTTAAATAAAGATTCATGCATGAAAATTAAGTAAAAGTATGTAACTAGTTTTCTTCATATAAGATAATTCAAGTGAAACCAATTTTTGATTAGGCATATCCTCAAGCTTCTCCTCTTTTTCTCTTTTTTTTTTTTCACAGTGAGGATTACTGTATCTGGATAACCTGTTAATGATTTTGAACTTCACTATCCATAACTTATATTTTCAAACTTTTTCATTTTCACTTAATTATTATAACATGAATAGAATTTCAAAAAGATTTTCAATCTTTTCTTTTTCAAGTTATAATTTTTTATTACTTAATACTTCTAAAATTCAATTATTTCGTTATGAATAGAAAAATTTCTTAATCTTATTCTTCTTTAAGTTAAATAATTCTATTCTTAAAATCAATCAAAGTTATTAAAATTTTGGTTAAGTCCACTAAATTATTTATAATTTCAAAAATTTAAGTGATCTTAAATATATTCTTCATTCCTTATGTTATGTTAAGATTTTTTTTTTAAGAAAATATTTGTTTATTAAGGACAAATAAAATTTAAATTTGCATGTATTTTCTCTTCCCCCAAACTTAAGTTTTGGTATATCATAAAAATAATAAAGTATGAGAGAAAGAAAAGTATAATTTAAAAAGGAATTTTATAAGCATTTTAAAAAAAATTCTAGAAAGAAATATAATTTACTTCTACACATGCTTTTTATGAATATTACAAAAATAATGGAGCATATAAAAGTAAGCAGGCTCAAAAATTTTATATAGCAGTAGTTGAATTAAATAACTATATTACTAACAGAAATAAAATAATATTACTAACTATTCTAAAATACTAAGCAGTAGGTTGAAACCAAAAATAAACACAAATTCATTCAAATTTGAGTCTGCAACTAAATATCTAAAACAGTCTCAACATCAAATAATTCATACAAAGTCTCATAAACAAATCTAAACTAGTAAACAACAAACAACAATCGATACTAGCAAACAAAAACTAAACTAACAACGGACTCAAAGACATCTCGGAGGTTAATCGAGCCACTAATCACCGTCTGTAGCCTCTTCATCGTCATCACCAAAAGAAAACTCCACATCCTTAGGATCAACATATGGTGAAAATCTAGGACGAGTGGAAAATTGAATATCATGCTCACCCTTCAAGAATCTAACTAAAGACTCTGAATACTCGGCATCATATTCACACTTCCTCTGAGTGTAATCGGATAGGTGATCAATCTTCTTATCCATAAGTATCAACTCGCGAGTGAGTTAGAAATAACTCATTCTCGTCGCTCCGAAATTGATCATGCATCGATTCCCAAAAACTAGACGGTGGCTCGGCAGTAGAAGTAGAAGGTCCGGAAGTGGAAGCTCTACACGGAGTAGGTGTAGAAGTAGAAGGGGTTGTAGATCTCTTCCCACGAAGACGATCATAGATACTAACATCTCCTGCCCAATTGGCTTGGTAGACTTCAGCTTCTCCTCAGAAATATCAGCAGTGACTCCATTGTTCACACATAAAGAATAAATCAAAGATGGGAATCCTAGTCCTACAGAAGTACTGGATCTAGCAGTAGACTCCACAGAATCATAAATAATACTGCTGACATTCCTGAATGTAGTAGTTTAAGATAGCTCGATCTCTAGTCACTTCACTCAGGTGGTTGGAAGGTATAAGTCTTGCAGAAATAAAGTAATGTCATGCCTTTGAAATACCATTTAACTTAGAAGATTTGAAATTTACCCGTTTATCATTCTGGATCTTCCAAGCTCCAGTGTCGTCAATCAAATAAGCAATAATCATCTCAAGATCTCCCTCAGATGGAGATAATCCAGAATAGTGGCACTTGATGGTAGGTGGTAGTCCATAAAAAACATCGATCATTTCTGGAGTAAATCCAACTCCAACACCTCTGACGAAGACTTCGTAGTCTTCCGCATCCAAAAAGTTATCATAAAATTCACGCACGACTGGAATAACAGCAACAGCGGTGAAATAACAAAATCATTGCCAGTTGTTGGCAACGATCGTGTTCTCGATCATTTCACCGTGATTGTAAAAGCTTCGCTCTGAGATAAATTTTCTGGACGTCGCAAATTCGTGATATCGAAAATGCGCTGCCGCAGTCGCGAACTTGCTACTGTCAAAATTTTCTCGTGCCTTTCCTCGCTTAGATTTCGGTGCCATCTAAACGTGAAAGAAAACACAAATAAATTAAGGAATTAAAGATTTAAACTCTTTTTAAGCTTAAGAAACTTAAAGTGAGTTTATAAATTCATGGAGAAACACTAAAATCAAAATTTTTCTCAAAATTTCAGTTTTTAGTCAAAAATAGGAAAAACTATGGTGAAAATAAAAAATAAATGAATTAGAGTGTAGATCTGACCTTGAGATGAAGAAATCAAGTGATTTCGGGCTCAAAATCTTGATGTTTTGACCTCAAAATGGATTTAGGAGGTGGGTTTTCACGAAAAAGAGGAAGAAGATGAAGCTTAGGCATCAAAAATGGTGTTTTTCGGGTAAGCAGGCCGAACCGGCGCCTAGGCGCCAGACTCGCCTTTCCAAAAAAATCTCTTAAAAATTTTATTTTTCACCAAAATTCATAAATCAAACTTCTAATTACTCTCATAAGAGTATTGCTTCAGTTTCCATCTTCCAAAATATTTTCCAAAAATTTTAAAAATTAAAAATTAAATCCACCAATTAAACACAAGTTTAAATCAAACTCTTCTAATTCCATTCATGAATTTTAATTTTGGGCTCAATACAATTCAGATAAGTATCATAATATGATTTAAGTTCTAACAACAATCAAACAACACAAATTTGAAAGCAAATACAACACACATTGAACATGAAAGCAAACACACAAACAAACACAATCGATTCACTAAATCGATACAATTACACAATAGATAAATCACAATCTCATCACATCACTATCTAATTCCCATTATCTTCAAAATGAAGATTGCTTGGCCTACTGGGGAAGAATACTAACGCTCTCAGAAAATTCGTAGTCGTTTTCTCGTCGATCCAATTGTTCTTCGTATACATCTCCACTTGAGCATCTTGATAAGCCGCTAGATGATCAAATTGAAGTTTCGTCTGCCATTCCAGATGTTCAATTTGATGATACATCTCATGGAGGCGATCTCCAATGCTTTTAAACTCTGCTTCAAATTTATCTAGACGACTAGAAATTTTCTCCAAACTTACAAGCGATGAAACCATTGAAGTAGGGTTGAGGATCCTTTGAAACCTTGTCTCAAGCCTCTTCTCCAAGATTTCTCCTCTCCATTTCTTCAAAAATCCTCTCTAATCTCTCAAGAATGGAGTGTATGGGTCAAAATAATGATTGCATAAGGATTGGGGACGAAGATAAGGTCAATTATAAGAGAAAATCGTGTGAAAAACTGAAGATTTTCGGTTTTGACACGATCCAGTAACTGTGGCGCTTAGGCGCCTAGGCGCCAGAACCATGTTTGACTTTGTTTCGCCTAAAGTCAAATTTCAAAGTTTTGTTCTCCAAAATAGGTAGTTTAGAATGGTAAAATCAATATAGACTCAGTAACACAAATTATAAGCAATCCTAATGAAGGTTAACTTGATCTCCTTTTTACTCATATATGAAATAGAGTGATCCAATGTCTAAGCTTTATATAATTCGAGATAATTTTTAGCTTAAGTCAATAAAGACTTGTTAGCATTCAAATTTTCTAAAATAATATAAAATTAAACAAGACCGAGGCAAAACCTTACATTACAAATGTAAAAACACACAAAACAACAAATAACTATGGGTCGCCTCCCACAAAGCGCTTGGTTTAATGTCGACAGCCCGACCTAATTAAGTCTTTTAATCTGGTAGACTCAACTCATAAGCCTCTTTATAAATCTTTTTAAAATCTCCCAAATAAGGCTTCAGTCTTAATCCATTAACTTTAAAAATTTTTCCCGTTTTGGGATTTTTAACATCCACAGCTCCATAATGGTATACTTTTTCAATTATATATGGTCCTATCCATTTTGATCTTAATTTTCCAGGAAAAAATCTTAAATGAGTATTAAATAATAATACTTCTTGTCCAGGCTCAAATATTTTTCCTGAAATCTTTTTATCATGTAATATTTTCATTTTCTCTTTATAAATCCTTGCATTTTCATATGATTCATTTCTTATTTCATCCATCTCATTCAATTGCAATAATTGTTTTTTTCCTGCGATATTCAAATCAAAATTAAACTCCTTTATCGCCCAATAAGCTTTATGTTCAAGTTCAACAAGTAAGTGACAATGTTTACCATAAACTAACCGGTAATGTGACATTCTGATTGGTGTCTTATAAGCTGTTCTATAAGCCCATAATGCAGAATCAAGTCTATCAACCCAATCAGTTCCTTTAGGATTAACAGTCTACTCTAAAATTCTTTTAATTTCTCTGTTTGATACTTCAGCCATTCCACTTGTTTGTGGGTGATATGCAGTTGCAATTCTGTGTTTGATTCCAAATTTTTCTAATAATGATTGAATTCTTATATTTCTAAAATGACTTCCACCATCTGTGATAATTACCTTAGGCATTCCAAATCTTGAAAAAATCATTTTCTTTAAAAATTTTGAAACACTTTTGGAATCACAGCTAGGTAAAGCTACAGCTTCAATTCACTTTGAAACGTAATCAACCGCTAATAAAATATAAATCTTTCCAGATGATGGTACAAATGATCCCATAAAGTCTAAACCCTATATATCGAAAATTTCAGCTTCCATTATATAGTTTAAAGGCATTTCATCTTTTTTGGATATATTTCCCAACCTTTGACATTGATCACATGTTTTCACATAATGTCTCACATCTTTAAATAAGGTAGGCCAATAAAATCCTGAATTTAAAATTTTAAATGTAGTTTTATCTACTCCAAAGTGTCCTCCAAATTCGGAATCATGACATTTTTGAATAATAACATAAGTTTCTTCATAAGGTACGCATCTACGAATTACAAAATCTCTTCCTAATTTAAATAAATGAGGATCTTCTAAAATATAAGATTTAACATCATTTTTAAATTTCTTAATAAATTTGTTATCCAATCCATAAGGTAAAATATTGCTAACTAAATAGTTAACTATATCTGCATACCAAGGTGTTTGGTATTCTTGAATAACATACAAATGTTCATCAGGAAATTTCTCATTTATATTTTCTTCAGTAATAACATCATTCTTAATTATAGATAAATGATCAACAATTTGGTTGTCCGTTCCTCTCTATCCACTATTTGAAAATCAAATTCTTGTAGAAGTAAAACCCATCTTATCAGTCTAGGTTTAACATCTTTTTTTGTCATTAAATATTTAATAGCGGAATGATCAGTATGAACTATGCATTTGGTACCAAGAAGATAAGGTCTAAATTTATCAAAGGCATATACTATAGCTAAAAGCTCTTTCTCAGTAGTAGTGTAATTTTTTTGAGTTTTAGTAAGAGTTTTACTAGCATAATTTATAACTTTGAAAATTTTCTCATATTTTTGTCCCAACATAGCTCCAATTGCAAAATCACTTGCATCGCACATTAATTCAAAAGATTTATTCAAATTAGGTGCAATAATTATAGGTGCAGTTATTAATTTATCTTTTAAAATATTGAAAGCATTAACACAGTCTTCATTAAATTCAAATTAAGCTTCTTTTTCCAATAAATGACAAAGAGGTTTAGCAATTTTAGAAAAATTCTTAATATATCTTCTATAAAATCCAGCACGACCTAAAAAACTTCTCACATCAGTAACAGTAGTAGGGGGTTGCAGTTCAGCAATAATTTTTACTTTTGCTTGATCAACTTCCATCCCTTTTAGTGAAACTTTATGACCAAGTACAATGCCTTCTATGACCATAAATTGACATTTTTCCCAGTTAAGAACTAAATTTGTTTCTTCATATCTTTTCAAAACTTTGGAAATATTTTCCAAATAAGACTCAAATGAAGTTCCAAAAACTGAAAAATCGTCCATGAATACTTCAATTCCTTTGTCAATCAAATCACAAAATATTGGCATCATACATCTTTGAAAAGTTGCAGGTGCATTACATAAACCAAAAGACATTCTTCTAAAGGCAAATGTTCCATAAGGACTTGTAAATGTTGTTTTCTCTTGGTCCTCAGGAGCAATAAGTAATTGATGATAACCAGAATATCCATCCAGAAAACAGAAATATGAGTGTCCAACTATTTGTCAAGCATTTGATCTAAGAAGGTAAAGGAAAATGATCCTTTCTAGTGGCGTCATTTAACTTCCGATAATCAATGCAAATTCGTCATCCAGTAACTTGTCTAGTAGGAATTAGTTCATTTTTATCATTGACAGTGACAATTACTCCTCCTTTCTTCGGAACACAATGAATAGGACTTACCCATTGGCTATCCGAAATAGGATAAATAATTCCAGCATCTAACCATTTTAAAATTTCTTTTTTAACAACCTCTTTCATGATAGGATTTAATCTTCTTTGCGGTTCAATAGTAGGTTTAAAATTTTCTTCCATTAAAATTCTATGCATACAAATAGAAGGGCTTATTCCTCTTATATCAGCAATAGTCCAACAAAAAGCTTTTTATAATTCTTTAACACTCCTATTAATTTTTCTTCTTGATCTAAACTTAGCTCAGAAGAAATAATAACAGGTAAAGTTAATGAATTTCCAAGAAATGCATACTTTAAATGTGAAGGTAACATTTTTAATTCCAGTCCAGGGGATTTTTTAATTGAGGGTAAAAGTATATCATTTTGAGTTATGTCTAAAGTTTCCCAGTTTTCTTTAATATAATGAGTTTCTTTAAGTAATTCATCTTCTTTTAGTTCTTCATTTTCATCAGTTAAAAAATTAATTTCTTCTTTAGGAATGATTTTACATTTTTCTCGATAGTGTTTTTCAATTATAAAATAAAAAATATCCATTCG
Organism: Papilionanthe hookeriana x Papilionanthe teres; assembly: GCA_022702705.1. NCBI lineage: Eukaryota > Viridiplantae > Streptophyta > Magnoliopsida > Asparagales > Orchidaceae > Papilionanthe > Papilionanthe hookeriana x Papilionanthe teres. The sequence continues at coordinate 93,425,364 of CM040431.1, read as the reverse complement.
ATAACATTTTTCTTTGTCAGGGTACTTCATTGATTTAAAAACATTGAATTTAATCTCTTGATCATTAACTCTCATAGTTAATTCTCCTTTTTACACATCAATCATAGCTCGTCCGGTAGCTAGAAAAGGTCTCCCTAAAATAATTGCTATTGCTTTATCTTCTTCCATATCAAGCACAATGAAATCCACAGGGAAGATAAATTTATCTACTTTAACAAGTACATCCTCTATAACTCCTATAGGGTAAGTGATAGATCTATCAGCTAACTGAAGGGTTACAGTGGTGGGAGTAATCTCTCATAAATTCAACATTCGATAAATAGAAAATGGCATGAGATTAATACTTGCTCCTAAATCACCCAAAGCTTTTCCACAAAATTTTTCTCCAATAGCACAAGGTATAGTAAAACTTCCAGGATCTTTAAGTTTCTGAGGTAATTTCTTTTGAATTATTGCACTACATTCTTCACTTAGTGCAACAGTTTCAAAAGCTTCAAATTTTCGTTTCTTACTTAATATATCCTTCATAAATTTTGCATAAGTTGGCATTTGTTCTAAGGCTTCAGCAAAGGGTATATTTATAGTAAGTTTCTTAAAAATTTCAAAGAACTTAGAAAATTGATGATTAAACTTCTGCTGTTTTAATCTTTGAGGAAAAGGTGGTGGTGGTTTTTCAACTTCCACATTAATAGAAATATTATTTTGATCTTGATTAGGAGAAGGAGTTTCTTTAAGTTTTTCAATCTCTTCAACCTCAATCTCTTTTTCAATTTCATTCTGCATTCTTTCTTTTAATTCATTTCCACTTCTAAGTTGTACAGCTTTAACATGTTCACGTTCTTTTCCAGTTTCTTTTGGATTAATTTCAACATTACTAGGAAGTGTTCCTGGAGGTCTGTAATTAATTAAATTAGCAATTTGTCCCATTTGATTCTCAGTATTACGAATAGCAGTATTTTGATTTTGTTATTGATTATTCATTTGTAAAATTAATTCTTCTATTGATAACTTTTTCTGTGGATTATTAAATCCAGGTGGTTTATAATTTGAATTTACTTGATTATTCCAATTTCCAGTTGGATGAGATTGATTATTACCCCATTGTTGCTGTTGATTATTCCAGTTAAAATTAGGGTGATTTTTCCATCCAGGATTATAATAGTTTGAATACAGATTATTTTTACTAGCAATAGCTTGTAAAGTTTCAATTGTTTGAGAATCTTCAATATTAGATGAGTTGTTATGTGATATGTTGATGGTAAAATTATATAATTTCTTAGATATTGCAGCTACTTGTGAAGCTAAGATAGAAAATGCTTCGTTATCTTGAATACTTGACATTCTTTTAGGATTAATCCTTTCAGAAGGCCATTGAAAATTATTATTAGTCATTTCTTCAATTAAAGTATAAGCTTCTTCAAATGATTTAGACATTAAAAAACCTCTAGCAGCAGCATCAATAATTGATTTTAGTGATCCAATTAAACCATTATAAAATGTTTGAATAATTAACCAATCAGGTAAAGCATGATGAGGACAATTTCTTAATAGTTCTTTAAATCTTTCCCAAGTTTCATAAATTGTCTCCCCAGTCAAATTGACTAAATGAAGTAATATCATTTCTTAATTTAGCAGTTTTAGAAGGAGGAAAATATTTAGCAAGGAATTTTTGTGCCATTTCAGCCCATGTTTTAATAGAACCTGTTGCTAATGAGTTCAACCACACCTTTGCTTTATCTCTTAAAGAAAAAGGAAAGAGTCTAAGTCTAATAGCATCATCAGAAACATTGTTATATTTAAAGGTAACACAAAGTTGTAAAAAACTAGCAAGGCGTAAATTTGGATCCTCATTTGGTGTTCCTCCAAATTGATTATTTTGAACCATTTGAATGATAGATGGTTTAAGCTCAAAAGAATTAGCTTCTACAATAGGTATTTGAATACTACTATGAAGTTCATCAACTGTAGGGTTAGCATAATCCCTTAATGGTTTGTAAACATTTTGTTCATTAATTTCAATTGAATTTTGTAAATTGTTATGTAAATTAGCCATATCTTGAATTTTTTTAGTTTGTTTTCCTTTTTTAATTCTTTTAATAGTTCTTTCTAATTCAGAATCAAAAGGTAATAATCCTTCAGATCAAGCACTACGCATAAAAAGTAAATTAACAATAAATAAAATCTCTACTTATAAAAAAAAATTTTTATTTTTATTTTATATATATATATATTTGGTATTTTATATTTTTGACAATAAAAGAAAATGAATAAAATAAAAATATTTAAAATCTACTCCGCTCCTCCTCGACAACGGCGCCAAAAACTTGACCCAATGCTATATATATGCGTACTAAAAATTCAATCCCTGACAACGACGCTAAAAACTTGACCCGCAATCCGCTAATGACAAATATAATAATTAATGCTTTCAAATATATGTAATAGATAATAATAGCAACTAGTGTATACAAATATAATTTTATTGAAAATATTTTACACACTAGGGATACTACTGCAAGTATACGTATCGTATCAAGTAATATAGGGCTTTGAAACAAAGACCTCGAGTATCGATCCCACGAGGAGTGAGTTATGGATTTTTAAATATTTTAATTTTATTTTTATGTATTTCTTTTATAGTTTAAAAATTTGATATTTTTAATTTACTAGATGCAATATTAAAGCAGTAATGAAAGATGCAATAATAAAGCTGTAATGAAATGATTGGTGTAAATAGCAATAGGAACACAACTTTCTTTCTTTCAATTAATTCAAGATTTTCTAAGTTAATGATAATATTCGTGGAGAATATAAATCTATGGTATTGTGCCAAATAGAAGCATTCATATTCTTTACCCTTTGATCCAGGTGTAACGAACATTGGCTAGCCTATAGATCAGGTCCTGATGCATTGTTAGTAGAATGGGTTAATCTAGGCTCACACTACTAGATGTCCAAGGGTGGCTATGGTCGGCCCTACTAGTGACCCTTTCCTTCTCTATAAACCAAATCACAAGAATTTAGTCTGTCACTCTAAAAACTTATTAATTCTACGCCCATTATATAATATCTTTCTATTTATTTGCAATTCACCTTGAATAACCCGCACAAGGCCTTCGACTACCCAAGGATTCATGTGATATCTACTAGTTAAGAATTCATCTCCTTCTAGGTATCAAAACTCTTCAACAGATTTTAACAATACAAGTGATCAATTTGTAAAGTAAATGAAGATCTGGTATTAATATCATCACAATGTTTTAAAATATAAATAGTTTTTAATTTTCCATCGAATTTTATATTATCTTATTTATATTTTCATAATTGAAAGGAGAAAGTAAACTAACTACTCAGAACACATTGAATTTAAACAACAAAACATGATAATAAAACTTTGAATAAAATTACAAATACTTATCTCAAGTGTTTCTCCTACTCGAACCTCCGAATTCTTCGACTCCAAAGCAAATAAACTTCAAAAGCACCAACTCTTTAAACTCTCAATACACACTCTAAATAAACTCACTAATTAATAAAAGTGGCCCTAAAGTATTTCTCTAATTCTCCCTCTAGATGGGGCTCTAGATAGGGGGATGTATGGGGGCTTTTCTCTGAAGGAGTACCCTCCTATTTATAGGCTTCAAGGGTTGCCTTGAGGCACCTCTTCAAAATGTGTCCACATTCAATGAATCTTCTAGAAGGTGTGTCTGGTGCCTAGGCTCCAGACTCTGCATCCAGTTCTTCGCACCTCTTCACTTTGGATCACACCTATTCACGATTAAAACCGTTTCCAAGCATCCAAATACATTGTATCACATGTCCTATAAACCAGGAACAACTTCCAGTCTTCTAGAAGGTCCAATAATCGCTAACACAGTCAAAATAACCGTCCAAAAGTTGCCAAAAATCTTGACAGATCCCGTATTGACCTGGCGCTTAGGCGTCGGATTCTGGCGCCTAGGCGCTAGACAAATAATTTTGACAATTTTGCATTTTGGCTCCATTTTTGCTCCTTTTTGCTCCTTTTTAACTTTTTTTCTTCTTGAACATTTTTCCATCACCTATATCCAAAAACACAAAAATACCTTTCATTAAAGCATAATATCCTTAAAAATTTGATAAAAATCAAGGCATAAAAATGGGTATTTTTTTCATGGATCAGCAGCATAGGCGCCATAGTTAAAGTGACGAATTTTATTTGATTTTGACACAACATTGAAGGGGTTTTTGAAGCGTCCTTTGGTTTAAACTTAACTAACTTCCCATCAGCGCCAAAACTCATTTAAAATTTGAACGGATGAATGCATTATTGATGGATACATTGAATCTGAACATATTTTAAAGAGACACCAAAGCACCTTTTGGAAAATTTTAAAAAGAAGACTTGAAGATCAGAAAAATGGTTGTTGTTGGAGGGTGTGATTAGTGTTAAGAGTCAAGTTTATGTTAGAGCGAGCACACATTTCCAGTTCACCATTTTTATTATCAATTGTATATAGTTTTTATTAAGAGTAGAATAGAGATTCAGAGTCAACAGAGTTGGGCGCCAACCTTTATTGTGTCTTGTAAACGGAAAGCAAAGTTTCAAAGGAACTTCAAGTCTTGTGGAGAGGATTTTCAGATAAGTGTTTAACTTTGTTTTACATTTGGTTTTAAAGTAAAACTTTTTGTGTTTTCACTATGATTTACTTTCAAATCAAGTTGTGACTGTGTTTTCTCCATGGATTCTGAGTAGTTTTCTTTATTTTTTTTCCTTTTAAACGATGAAGTAATTAAATTATGGAAGAAAGTTATGTGAAGTATAGGATTTCAATGTTGGAAGAAGTGATGATTCACTACCTTGCACTTCATTTACTTCTTGATTTGACCAATTAAGATGTTAAAATTTGTTGGGAGATTATGTAAGATCCATTGTTATATTATTTCAATCAACAATCGGAAAGAATCACATGCAATTGTATGGATGAGAATTGTAGTTCATATGGTTGGGTGCAAATAAATAGGAAGATGTGCTTATAATGGGGAGTAAAATTAGAGGACTTTAGAGTGACAGACTAAAGCCCCCTAATTTGGTTTGATGTGAAAATTTTTGTTATGAGATGTTAGCCTCCAGGTGGAGGGAATCGAGGGAACTCTAGAGTGAGAGCTAATATCTTCCATGCCTAACCCATCTACAAGATTTCAAAGCATCAAATTAACCAATGTTCTTTATAGAACCAAGTAAGGGTAAAGAATATAATTGTTTCTATTTGACACAACACATTTTAGATACTTCCGCAATGAAATTCCATAATTATTATTGATTTATTGAAAGAGGAAAAAAGTTATTTTATTCTCATTTGCTTTCATACTATTTTATAGTTGTGTTAACTTTAGTTATTTGCTTTACTTTTTATTCAGAAAATACCAGAAATAAATTTTAAAAACTTTATATCTTAAAACATACTTTACAAAATCATTTTAAAAAGTAAAAAGTTATGTTTCTTATTTCTTTAAAATGTTAGACATTTCCCTGTGGGTTCGATATCTCGGGGCTTAATCAGAAAGTCCTATTGTACTTGATAAACGATACGTATACTTGCGTAGTATCTCATATTATAAATAATTAAAGTATAATTTCATATCTAAAATGTAAGGGTAAATATTCGGGGATCACGGGTCGGGTCATCAGTGACCCCGAAGGATATATGTGTCGTGGAGGTGGTGACCCGGAGGGTAGGTGTGTAATGGAGGCAGTAACCCAGTGGGGTGCTTGTGACGGTTTGGAGTGGTGTCGTAGGGAGTGAAATGATGTAACTTTCGTGTGAGGGAATTACACAATGGATTGATTCGGTGGCGAGCCATCCATTCGCAATGATGTACGAGTGCAAGGAGTAAATGTATAGGAACCTTAATCCAAATGCAAAGACTTCAAGCAAGCAATTTCTGGACATGCAAGGTGCTATGCAAGCAAACAAACAATGATGGAATGAACAAGTGCAAACCACATGTGACCTGGTGATAAGTGACATATGGATGCCACAATATATATATATATATATATATATATATATATATAGTAACGTACCATTGGGAGGCACTAGTACTCATCATGAGCTTATGATAAGATATTCTCATGGGTGCATGATAGTGTGCAAGTGTGGATGTGCTAATGCAGGTGATGTGAAGATGCATGCAATGAATACATCATACCAAATTTAAAAGATTGAGTGATCAATCAGAACAGTGGCGACACCGATTGATCATGTCGACTGATAGTGGTTAATAGACTGATTGAGTCATTGGTGACGTAGATCGATCATGTCGATTGTAAAAGCTTGATCGAGATGGCGTGCAGCTGATCAATGAAGGGCAGTCAATCGATACGATAGAGCTGGTGGCAGTAGACAGACTGAATGGACCTAAAATGGTCAATCGAGCCGAAGTGTATGGCTGATCATCGAAGAATGACAATTGATGCGATCGACCCGATGAGTAGCCAATCGATCGAATGGATCGAAGACGGTCAATTAGGCTGATGTGTGGGGCTGATTAATGAATAATGGTTGATCGATGTGATTGGGCCGGTAACCTCTGATCGATCAAGTGGACTTAGGATAGTTGATCGAGCCAGAGTGTGTGAATGATCAATGAAGAATAGTCAATGGAGATCCGGTTGGTGGGCAACCGATCAATCAAGTGAACAGAAGATAGTCGATCGGGCTAGGGTGCGACCAATCATTTAAGGGTGATCGATCGATACGATCAGACATGTGGCGGCTGATCGATCGAGTAGAGCGACAAAAATCGATCGAACCAAAGGCTGTGGCAGATTGACGAAGGGCGGTCGATCGATGCAGTCGGGACTGTAGTGGTCGATTCATCGAGTAGACTAATGAAAATCAATCAAACCAGAGGGTGCAACTTAACATTGACACATGAAAAAATGGATGTTTTTAATGCAATTTTGAAAATAATTCATGTGGTGCATATAACAAGAATGAAAAATACATGCAATGTGAGATTTGATTAGATTCGACGACGAATCACACTCACACTAGCAACTCATGGGTAAACTCTAGGGTTAATCGATGGAACGAGGTGGGCGTCACACAAAGCGACCGGTGACCTCCTCCATTTGCCCAGTATGAAGGGATTCCATGAGGAAAACCTTCACTGTGTAGGGAAGGTCCTCAAGAGTTCCATTCTCTACGTCAAAATGGTGGATTTCACCCCTCTCGTCGTTGGGACGAAATCACCGCACAAATGCAGGATTAAAATGATCTCAACGCTTGAGTTTTGTGCTGGAAACGAAATAGGTAGGTTCTTCTCATGTATTTGTGGGGGAAACACAAGGCTCCTAATTCTATGAGGTTTCCTTTAGGAAATCAAATCCCTAATCCTAATCTCTCTAACATCCACACCTAGAGATTCTAGGAATGAAAAATGCAAGGGATTAAGAAATTTCACCTTTGTGATGGTTAATCAAAGTGTTTTTTCTCGTAGGAAAAAACTCTTTTCGCTGGAGAGAGTGATGATGCAGTTGAATTTTACCTTCTCCAAAGATGTGAGGAAGCCATCCATGTCGGCTCGCCAGAATGTTGCTGGAGATGAAAAGATGACCAAATTCATTCCCTCAAGTCGTTAGGAAGCTCTCCTCACCGGAGATAATTAGGAATTTGCTAGAGTTTACATTTCTCGAAGCAATGAAGAAGCTTTACTCAGTGGCCTGTCAGAATGTCACCCAAGACGAGGAAGATGACCAGAAAAACGGAAGGAAAGGTGGAGAAAATAGAGAACAATAGCTTGCCTTGGCTTCTCCTTGAGAAAGAAGATAAATCCCTTGAGCAATCTCCCAGAATGCTCTTTGAAACCTCCCATTGCTCCAAGCTCTCCTCATCAGCAAATGGTAGCTGATCCATCCCAAAATGGCCTCTTCCCCTTAGTTAAACCGCCTTAGAAAGATTACCCAAGGGGTTTAGGACAACTTTTCAATTTAGAATGGGCCCAAAATATCTCCCATGCCATATTTAGGTGAAGAACAAAGGAAAAGGCGAAGCACCAGCGGTCCCGACCACCTTGCTGACGGGAATTTGGAGACCGGGGATCATTTTTCGCGAACTGGTCCCGATAGCGTGACCACACCGTGCTCGAGCGTCATCACACCACTCTTCAAAGCGCTGACGTGACCACACCCGAGGCTCGACGTACTTATGTCGCGTGATATCTGGGCGGTGTGGCCACATCACTTGCGGGTGTCGTCTCGTCGATCGATGAAAACTAGATACCCGCTAAGATTTAGGTGTGGCCATGCCTATACTGCGATGTGATTATGTCGTAGCCTCCGTTTGGCCGGTGTGGTCACATCGGCTTCAGGTATGATCGCGCCAACCACAACCTATTTGGGCTATTTAAAGAGGTTTTGGCTTGGTCACGCCTTGTTTTGGTGTTGTCATGATGAACCCCAGAAAGATTGGGCTTTCGGAGAAACTCGCTAAGGCGGTTCCGGGTCTCGTGGGACCTCTGAAGGATCGAATGTGAGCATGATATTATACTTGTAAGTCCGTAAGGATCGTAAATGCATTTTAAAAGAGTTTGAAAGGCTGAACCATCAACTTATTGTCGAGCAGAGTGATTCTAACATGAAATATGTCTATGCAGACCATGGACTTTTGGCCCGAACATGGTGTGGGGTACTCTATTCAATAGTCTGTGCCACTGGAATGTCCATATCAACAGGATACAACTTTTATCATAGGAACAAATATCAATCTGGAGGATACCAGAAGCAATGCCGGCTTGGCTATGATCGACTTGGGGCACAACTATGTCGGTGTCAACCTCAATTACATTCTCGTGCACTCAACAAGGATGTACCGTGTATGTCACATTAAAAATGGACGCCGACACCCTTCTAAAATCCACACGCGTAATACATCTCCATCAAACAAAAACACACAGACACACACACACGAAGAATTACATTATCACTCAATTCTTTGTATTTAAATATCTAACGTAAATTTAAATTTTAACATGTATAACACTCTACTATACCGTTTTACTTACGCATTAAAATTTAAATTTCACATTTAAAAAATTAAACTATATTTTTGATGTGATAATGAAAAATTTAGGTGGTTTACATGTAAAATGCAAATTTCGGGTGTTAGATAGGTAAATACACGTAGGAATTGGGTGGCATGTATGTAAACGCACCCCAAATTTATTTATTTATTTTTTTTTATGCCAAGGTTGGTCAAATTATACCTCATGATTTCTTATTCAAAGTACATAGAGTTTCTTATCGATCACATCTTAAAAATAATAATAAACAAATTCGGGTTAATGCGCAGCATGATAAAGACCTGAGAACCATAAATTTCATTTAATATCATAAAATCATTGAAAAGGCGTTAAAGAGTCATTAGTCATAGAGTTTCCAAATTATTTAATTAACAAAGATTAGTAATAAATAATAATTTGGTAATTACAATGTTAACATCCCTTAAATAAATTATTATTTTCAGCCGGCAATATATTGATAATGCTGAAAGCCAGAAGAAGGCTTCTTCAGCTCTTGGGGTGATGAAGAAATCAAAGTCAAATCTGTGGTTTATGGATAGAACAGAAATCCCAAGGCGTTCTTCGGAGCTTTGCAGGCTTTGGCCTGCAATAGCAATGCTCTGTTTCCTGTTCCTTCCATCCATTTATTACATCAGTTTCCACTATCGATTCTCCTTCTGTAAGCATGTGTGATTAAGCTGCAATTAGTTTTTCTTTCTACTAATTATGGTTTTATTTAGATTTTTAATTGAGTTAATGATAATTATTTTCTGTTCTTTATTGCTTTTTATCTGTTTATTTTATTTATTTTTTGTTTTGGCAGTGAATTTTGAGCCATCTGTGCGCTTGAATTTTCAGAAGCAGGCGGTAAATGATAGAAGTGATGGAATTGCTGAAACTGGTTGGTTTTAGAATCTGATTATTTATTTATTTTATTTTGTTTATTTTATGAATTTATTTGAAAATAATTGATTTTCAATCGAATTTATATGCGAGTAATTATTTGTTATTGAATCGGAAAAGTTTGTTTCTGAAATTATGATCATAATTTAGTTATTTTCAATAATACGTTCACATATTGAATATGAAGAAAATTCTTTTTTTTTTTAAATAAAAAATTTTCGACGGTATTCAAAAATCAATTCATTACTAAAGAAGAAAGGAGAAGATTGTTGGGCCAAAACTTTTTGGAATTTTTACATACATAACACTCAATTCATAGGAATTTACATATCTAACATATAGACTTCAATTTTTATATATGCCATCTTATCTATACAATAAAATTTTTATTTCACATTTTACAAATCAAAATAGTGATATTTATTATGTTATTTCTTATGTAATATGAAATATTTGAGTGTTATAATTTATAAAATTTAAGTTCAGTGATGTAAATACATAGGCATTAGGTGGTCTACACGCAATTGTCCCATAAAAAATCATAATTCACTCATTAATTCCTCAACAAAATGAGTAGCTGATATATATATATGATTTATATATCAGTGATTCCATTCACTATTCATATCCATATATCATATCATATATAAATGGTGTGTATATATATATATATTATGTGAAGAAATCGGTATTTAGGGCGGACGTATCATCTTGTCCCCTAAATAGTAATTCCCATAAGTGCTAATTCGACCAAGCTAAGAGTTGAACCCGAGACAGAGGCGACTTACGCTGAAGCTGCCTTCTAACTGACCATGATTGTGCGCATATATATATATATATATATATATATATATATATATATATATATATATAGATATATATATATATATATCTGTGTCACTGTGTGTGCGTATGCATATGTATATGTATTTGTATATATGTGCGCGAGCTAGTTGGCTCGTTGGATGCGAAGCTTTGGCGTAAGTTCCTCTGGTCGGGATTCGAATCCACTCTATATCGAATTACGGCATATGGATATGGACAGGGACTATGTTGCTGTCCACTCTCTCGAGTTAGTATATATATATAGTATGATCGATGATATATGACTATCGATCAATTTTTTTATATATGTATGTATGTATGTATGTCTGTATGTATGTATGTAAAAACTTTGTTTCTTATATATAACTAATTGCTCTTTGTTTTTTCATAGTAGGCATAGAAAAGGAAAGCCCGCATCTTCCACATTCAGAAACCAGGCATGAAGAAACACATCCTTTACATTCACCCACCGAAGTGAATTTCATTAAAAAAGGTAATTACACAATAAAATTCAAAAAATATTTCAACACATGCTGATCTAAAAACATATTAAAATATAAAATCTTTCCATTGAATCGTCTTATATTTTATGCTGCTATTTATACTTGAGCAAAATAAACTAAAAATAAATAAAAACCTAAATAACATATTTTTAAAGCTGCAATTTGCACCTTAAATACACTTAAGAAAGTAAGCTTAGGTTCCAGGCTTTTAAGCTTATATTACTTTCATTGTGAGTTTTATTAATTAAGATGTATATTTATATCGTCTACCAATCTATATAATGAAACCTTTAAATCAAATGGTTGGAAGTGTTTAAACAACATGGTAGCAAATTCCATTTGTGTAATTCACAAATATTACATATGTGATGAAATTATGTTTTATTTTAATTTAAAGTCATTCCTTAATTAATATACAATCAACGAATAAAGGGATAACTAGTACTATACAATGGAATGATTTGGTTTGACTTTGCATTATTTAAATAATTTGTGGAATGCAAAGTGAATACATCAACGGCCCAAAGCATATAAATTCACATTTCTCAAACATGCTCACCACATACGTAGCTTATTTTGTTCCATTTCTATAAAATATTTAATTAGCTAAAAAAGCATACTAGTTGTTCCATCTAACATTTTATTATTCAGAAGAGAATTTACTGTGGCAGTCAACAAAAGCTGACGAGCAGGTTCAAATAGATGAATACCTTACCAACTCTACTGAAGCAGCAGGTTTATGATAATTTTCTCCGATCCATTTAAGCCAAATATCAATTCAACTTCACTTAAAATTTCAACTCCAATGCAATATCATACGTTTATGCATAAATACCACACAATTCTTATAGATTTGCACATCGAACAACTATAATTTGAAATTTACAAGCATACCACTCATATCTTTATCACCACATATCAAACATTTTCATGAAATATAAATATCACACTTTAGGTGGTGTATATGTAAACGCATAAGAATTATGTGGTATATATGTAAATTTTCCTTTATAACAACAGTATAATGACAAAGTCAACTGACCAAACTCCTCCATTGAAATCACAGGCACAGCTTCTTCAAACAATACTTGCTTCTGCGACACATCTCATGACAGATTCGACACCTGTTTTCTAACTGGTGATATCAGAATAATAAGCAACTCTTCAAGAATACTCATCTTCTCCCCATCATCATCATCATCTTCTTCTTCTTCTTCAACGTCAGCAAATACCACGTGGAAAATAAAACCCTATCCGCGAAAATGGGAAGCTCCTCTCATGGAAAGAATAAAAGAACTCACCATCTCTTCATTCACACGAAATCCAGAAACGCCCACACCACTTTGCACCCTCAACCACAGCACGCCAGGAGTCATCTTCTCTTCAGGAGGTTTCTCAGGCAACTTCTTCCATGACTTGAGCGACATACTGATCCCACTGTACGTTACTTCCCACCGTTTTCATGGCGAAGTCAGGTTTCTCGTAAGCGACTTCAATTCTAAGTTCATTTCTAAGTATCAGCTAATGCTCGCGAGGCTTTCAAAGTATGAGCTGATCGATCTTGGAAGTGACAGCAATGTGCATTGTTTCCAGGAAGTTCATGTAGGTGAGCGCTGGACCACCTTATTTCGTTATTATTTTTTGCTAATTTGTTATTAAGTTGAAAATAAATAAATTAATAATATTTTACCCGAGATTCATTTAGAAAATATTTGTAGAGAAAATAAGAATATCCTTCTCATCATTTATTTGCTTTAGCATAAATAAATATATTTGAAATTGTGAGCATTATTCTCATTAATTATTATTAATATTAAACTTTGATGTTCTATTACATATATTTATATTATGTTACATAATTTATTTATTATTATTCTTATTATTTTGATACTTCGCGTGCAGGAACTGTAAACAACAAGGAACTAGGCATCGATACTACCAAACCACCATTCGGTTCCTCCATGGAAACCTTCAGAGAACTTATAAGATCATCTTTATCACTGAAAAAGAAAAGTGTCGCAAAGAACACAAATAAGAAACCGAGGCTTCTGATTCAACTTAGGAAAGGATCAAGAGAGATGGTTAACAGCAAGGAAGTAATTTCCATGGCGAAAGGATTAGGATTCAAAGTGGTTGTTTCAGGGCCAGAGGAAACAAAAAACATTACAAGTTATTCTGCAACTGTAAACTCTGCTGATGCTCTACTTGGCGTTCATGGAGCTGGTTTAACTAATATGGTGTTTCTTCCTCAGAGAGCAGCAATGATACAGATTATACCATGGGGAGATCTGAAGTGGGCTTGTAGATTTTCGTATGGAGATCCGGCCATTGGTATGGGATTGAAGTATTTTGAGTATGAGATTAAGAAGGAGGAGAGTACTTTGATTGAACAGTATCCACTAGATCATTTGGTGTTTACTAATCCAAGTGAGATACATAAGCAAGGTTTTAATATGTTGTGGTATTATTTTCTTGAGAATCAGAAGGTGAAGGTTGATGTAAAGAGGTTGAGGCCAGTGTTAGTTGAGGTGTTGCAGTATCTTAAGTAGGATAAGGTGATTTGTATTAATTAATTTTATTATTAATTATTTTTATTTAGTAATGAAGTTAGAGTAGTAGTATGATTTTTATCGGATGCGTTTTTGCTTACTGATTATGCTTTTGATTTTGTTTCACATGATATGGTGGTTTGGAATGTGTTGAGGATAGTCTTGACCTCACTTTTGTGAGGATTATTTCAAAATCAGTTTGAGACAGGAAATATTTCAATATCGACTAATGGACACTAAACCCTAATGTCTAGAGTAAGACCCTATAAATCCTTTTTAACCCAAATATCAATGACATCCTAAAATGAGTGAAATCAGTAATGACACATTCTGATTTAGTCAACATTGACCCAACATGTCAACCTTTGACCTAAAAAGTCAACTTTGATCAAACTAGTCAATTCTTGACCCAATGACTACCATATTGACCTGATCTAACAGGTCAACCTTTGGTCAAACTGGTTAATTATTGACCAAATGACCACGACATTGACCCAACAAGTCAACCTTTAACCAAAAAAGTCAACTTTGGTCAAACTGGTCAATTCTTGACCTAAAGACCATAACATTGACCCAACAGGTCAACCTTTGACCAAAATGATCAACTTTGGTCAAACAGATCAATTCTTGACCCATTGACCACCTTATTAACCCAATTGGTCAACTTTTGACCCAAAATATCAAAATTGGTCAATTTATGACCTAATGACCATCACATTGACCTAACACCGACCCTATTGACCACCAAGTCAATATAAACACTAAAATTAGTCAACATGACCAAATCAAACCCATAATGATAAAACTTATGGACCTTATGGCTAACCCAACCATGACAAGGTTGGATGAGTCACATTGGACACTCTTGAACTAGAATTGGTTAACCTGGGTCAACTTACGTCAATATTGGTTAACCCTAATCAATATTAACCAAATTTGGTCAAAATACCTCATTTTGAACTAAAATTGATTAAATAATTAATTTCAAAAATTATTTTAATCAATTTTTTTGGTTAATATTATAATTCCCAATATTATTAATTAAATACATAATTAATTAAAAATGGAATTACAATTAAAAAGCCATAAAAATAAATTTTAGACACATGACATCATTTATGACATAATAAATGGTTTTCAAATTTTGAAACCTAATAAAGACATCATGGATGACCTCATATGGGTTCCACATAACCCATAAGACACATTACAAATAAGTCAAACCATTGGATGACTCATGACACATCATATTAACCATGATTAAACCTCATCATGGTAAGGAATTTGAGGTGGCAAAATCTCCTCATTTAAAAACATGACTCACCCTCCTCTCTAAGATGACGTGGCTAGCCAATCTAAGGAAAATCTTGCCCACCGTCTAGATCATCCAATAGAGGAGAGACATAGTTTGAACCAACCTTCCACCATGGTTAATTACAATCATGATTAATCCATGCAAGAGATGAGTACGAGGCTTATGTGTCACCTCATGCCAAAGTAATGGTATGATTTGTAGGCTTATGGGAAGGGATGAATCCAACTCATTCTAAGAGGCCAAACCATTTCATGGAGTGCCCAATCAAAGAAAGCCATGAGCTTAATCAAATCCTCACCATAACGAGGACCCATTACGAGTGTCACCTCAGGAAAGCCAGTTGAGATAATTCTTAGCCTAGAGACTTATCCATAGCCATTATTAACCTGATAGAACCTCCCATAGGTGAACAAAAGCCAGCCCAAGCCTCCCCATGGCCATTAATGGCTATAAATAAGCCAAACCCAAGAGCTCCCAAGGAGAGGAGAGACATAGATACAATCCCCAAACCCTGAAAGTTTTAACAGCAAAAAAGTTCCCTAGAACCTAAGCAGTTGATCCCTTATGCATTCAAGTCCTTAAATCCATTCAATCCTCCTAATTTGGCCAACCCGAAAGCTTTAAAACAAGATACAATTAGAGTTTAAAATGAAATTGTCTAAAACTGCAAATTGACCTTCCCTAAAGCTTCCTAGGACCTTGCGATGTTGAGCCCAATCGAAATTGGCCATCCCCATAGGTTCTAACCCACTGTTCAACCTCCTCCTCTCAAGCCGAGACACCTCGAGATCAAAGTCATACACAGATGTGATCTCAAAACAAATTGACTTAGGGGAAAGCTTTTTGAGATCGAGGCGAAGCTTCAGAACCATTCAATTTAAGTCTGCATCCACTGAGGCCAAGGTATGGTTTCTTTGACCCAATTCGAATTCGGGTTTGATCAAGTGTGGGTCAAAATAATTCAAAATACCCACATCACTGTATAGATGTGTTCATTTCTTCTAGATGAAGCTATAAAACAAAAATTGCTTGAATCCATTAAGAATCAAGCGAGATTTTGTGTCTAAAACATGAATGGTGCATAGGTTGAGCCATGATGAAATCGATGAACAGATGCCGTCCATTTTCGTGTTTCGGAAATGGACGACTGTGATTCATTCTAGCTCGATCCGCTGTTCGGAACCCCGCATAGGATCAATCGTATTTTCGACTGATTCGAGGAAACATGACAAAAATATCCTTGAGCTCAGGACAGAGAGGGCAACAATGTGGAATTGAAAATTTGAATTTATGAGCTATATTTAATTTTATTTAATTAAATAATCTATGACGTATTTTAATTATTAAAAATTATTTATAAGTCAGAAAAATATGAAAATTTTAGGGAATAACCTTTAAGTTCTCAGACACATCTCCTGATTTTTTAAGGCTAGGAAAATTCTTTAACTTAACATTTCATAATTTTCATTAAATTTTGTAATTATTTCTAATAATAATTATAAAATTAAAAATTAAGGAAATGAAAATTTGAAATTGATTAAGTGACTTAGGGAGATAGACACAAACCCTAAAATGACAATACTTAACCTTTTAAAATTTTAAAATAACACTTTAAGTTAAGGTTAAAATTTAATTATAAATTAATATTTTAAAAGCCCTAAAATCCTTCTCTTCATCATACTTAGCACATTTTGAGTCTAACTCCAAATAGATTTAAGATAAACCCTAATTAGGGTTAACACATATTAAACCTAATTAATCATCTTAAACTTTACTTACATTATGTTTAAGTAATTATTAAACCTTAATTAGGTTTAACTCATATTAAACCTAATTAATCAACTTAAACCTTCCTTTCATTAGGTTTAAGTAATTATTAAACCTTAATTAGGTTTAACACATATCAAACCTAACCACTCAACTTAAACCTTACTTACATTAAGTTTAAGTAATTATTAAACCCTAAAGAGGTTTAACACATATTAAACCTAATTATCAACTATCCTTACTTACATTAGGTTTAAGTAATTATTAAACCCTAATTAGGGTTTTCACATATTAAACCTAATTAATCAACTTAAACTTACTTACATTAAGTTTAAATAACTATTAAACCCTAATTAGGTTTAACACATAAAACCTAATTACTCAACTTAAACCTTACTTACATTAGGTTTAAGTAATTATTAAGCCCTAATTAGGTTTAACACATATTAAACATAATTAATCTACTTAAAACTTACTTACGTTAGGTTTAAGTAATTATTAAACCTAATTAGGTTTAACATATATTAAACCTAATTAATCAAATTAATCCTTACTTACATTAGGTTTAAGTGATTATTAAACACTAATTAGGTTTAATCCATCTTAAACCTAATTAATCAAATTAAACCTTACTTACATTAGATTTAAGTAACTATTAAATCCCAATTAGGTTTAACTCATATTAAACCTAATTAATCAACTTAAACCTTATTTACATTAGGTTTAAGTAACCAGTAACCTTAATTAGGTTTAACCCATATTGAACCTAATTAATCAACTTAAACCTTAACTAACTAAAGTTTAATCATATCTAAACCCTAAGTAGGTGTAACATATTAGACCTGATTAAATCATTAAACCTTAACTAACTAAGGTTTAATCATACCTAAACCCTAATTAGGTTTAACCTATTTGACCTAATTAAATCATTAAACCTTAACTAACTAAGGATTAATCATACCTAAACCCTAGTTAGGTCTAACCCATTAGACCTAATTAAATCATTAAACCTTAACTAACTAAGGTTTAATCATATCTAAACCATAATTTGGTCTAACCCATTAGACATAATTAAATCATTAAACCTTAACTAACTAAGGTTTAATCATACCTAAACCCTAATTAGGTCTAACCCATTAGATCTAATTAAATCATTAAACTTTAACTAATTAAGGTTTAATCATACATAAACCCCAATTAGGTCTAACCTATTAGACCTAATTAAATCATTAAACTTTAATTAACTAAGGTTTAATCATACCTAAATCCTAATTAGGTCTAACCCATTAGACCTAATTAAATCACTAAACCTTAAATAACTAATGTTTAATCATATCTAAATCCTTATTAAACCTTAACTAACTAAAGTTTAATCATAACTAAACCCTAATTAGGTCTAACCCATTAGACCTAATTAACCTTTAAGCCTTACTTAAATCAGGCTTAAACAACCTTAAAATCTAATTAGGTCTAACCCATTAAATCTATATAAACTCTTAAGCCTTACTTAAATTAGGCTTAAACAACCTTAAACCCTAATCAAATTTATCTTTAATTAGACTTAAATCAAAACCAAAACTAACTTGAGCTCAACCTAACTTGAAGCCAAGTTAACCTAAATGTTAGGTTCAACCCATATTGAACCCAACTTAACCAAAATCTAACTTGAGTTAAACCTAACTTGAACTCAAGTTAACCTAAATATTAGATTCAACCTATATTGAACCTATCTCAACCGGAACCTAACTTGAGTTCAACCTAACTTGAACCAAGTTAATCTAAATATTAGATTCAACCCATATTGAACCTAACTCAACTAGAACCTAACTTGATTTCAACCGAACTTGAACCTAAGTTAACCTAAATATTAGGTTTAACCCATATTGAACTTAACTCAACCAAAGCCTAACTTAAGTTAACCTAACTTGAACCTAAGTTAACCTAAACATTAGGTTCAACCCATATTAAACCTAACTAAACTAAAACTTAATTTAAGTTCAACTTAAATTGAACTCAAGTTAACTCAAACTTAAGTCACCTCATATCAAACATAAGCCAACATTTCTAAACTTAGGTTTAATATAAATTGAACTCAAGTTAAATCAAACTTAAGTTCATCCCATATCGAACTTATGTCAACATTTCTAACTTAGGTTCAACCTATATTGAACCTAAGTCAACTCAAACTTTAGTTCAACCCATATCGAACTTAAGTCAACCTTTCTAAACTTAGGTTTAACCTAAATTGAACTCAAGTAAACTCAAACTTAAGTTCAAACCATATCAAACTTAAGTCAACCTTTCTAACTTAGGTTCAACCTAAATTGAACCCAAGTCAACACAAACTTAAGTTCAACCCATTTTGAACTTAAGTCAACATTTATAACTTAGGTTCAACCTAAATTGTACCCAAACTTAAACTCAACCCATTATGAACTTAAGTCAATAATTCTAACTCCAATTTAAGTCTAATCTACATTAGACTTAACACCTTTTCGATTCAAATGACCATGAATCTAAAATACTAAAGTCTAACTTTTGTTAGAGTTTACACAATTTAAGTCTAATCTACATTAGACTTAACACCTTTTAGATTCAAATGACAATGAATCTAAAATACTAAAGTCTAACTTATGTTAGATTTTACATAATTTAAGTCTAATCTACATTAGATTTAACACCTTTTAGATTCAAATGACAACGAATCTAAAATACTAAAGTCTAACTTATGTTAGATTTTACACAATTTAAGTCTAATATACATTAGACTTAACAACTTTCAGATTCAAATGACAATGAATCTAAAATTCTAAAGTCTAACTTATGTTAGATTTTACACAATTTAAGTCTAATTTACATTAGACTTAATACCTTTTAGATTCAAATGACATCGAATCTAATTTTTTTTAAAGTCTAACTTATGTATGTTAGACTTTATTCAAAATAGGATCTAAAAACTCTCAAGTTTAATTAGATCTTTGATGCACGAGACTTATATTTTGTAAGAATTTATGAACTCAAATTTATATATTTATAATGATTTTGTTAAGTCCAAGCATTCAACGCAAGTATACATATCGTATCAAGTAATACAGGCTCTAATGGAGTTTTGATTATCGATCTCACATGGAAGTTCGAAGTATAAGAAAACGTTCACAATATAAGTAATATAACACTAAAATTCGATATTTAAATAAAACTTAAGGTTTAACACATACTCCTACTAACACTATGCAGAAAATAGTAACAATTAACTAAACTATAATTACTTCTAACAACTTTAAAAATAGAATTAACTAACAGACACACTAAACTAAGTATTTGAAAGATTTTCAATATATGATAAAAGTATCTTTCCTCTTGCAATGATAATATGATGTGTGGATTGATATGGAACAATTATCTATGTTATTGTGCTAAATAGGAGCATAGATGATTCTTTACCCTTAAAAGAGTACCCCTCTTCTAAGCAAGAAAAGAACATTGACATATCCTAAGTTTAGTCACTAAATCTAAGGCTAGGCTGGGAGGATACCGGCTCTCACTTCGGAGCTCCCACTCACCCTTCACCCGAAGATTAACCTTTGATATGAGTTACTAATCTTAGAACAAATTTAGGGATTTCAGCCTGTCACCCTGAAATCTCAAGATTGAAGTCCATAAAAACATATTTCCCTATTTATTTGCACTCAATTTCCATGAACTACGTAATTCATCCATAGAAATTGAATGGATCTTTCATTATTGTTGTAGGACATTAAATCCTTTCAAACTTAATGTTCAACAACATATTTTAACATTTAAATTGGCTAAATCGAAAAGTAAATTAAGTTCGAAATGAAAAACCATCACAATTTTTTCATTACATTAAAAGCACATCAAATCCACATCAATCCATCATCACATCTCTATGCAAGAAGAAAGACAAGGGAGACTTTTCAGAATTCATGGAGAAGATACAATAAAACATGTATTTTATATATAAAAGAAAAGTCATACAAACCACAAAAGAAAATACAACTTATCTCTTTCTCTTCCCCAATGCAATTCCCTTGAAGTTCCTTTGAATCCTCTTCTCTCTTTTTTACAACACTTGATTCTCTCTTTAGAATGAAAAGGAAGAAGCAATCTCTCACTTTAATCCTTCTCCTTCACTCCTTAGAGAAGAATTCCTCTCAAATCCTCACTCTACACATAATTCTCCTAAACCCTAACACTTAACACTCACTAAAACTACACTAAAACCACTGAAGAAGCACACCAATTTTGTCCAAAAATAGTTACTTATAAGATAGGGACGAAATCCCAAGAGTTTCCATAGGCATCCCTTAAAAAGTCGCCAAAACTCTTCAAATTTGAATTCCACCGACTTTGGGCACCGACGGCGCTCTATCGTGCCATTATTTCTGAAGTCTCTGGATTCTGGCGCTTGCGGCGCCAAAACTTATTTTCCACCATTTTGCTCCTTTTTGCTCCGAATTGGTTCCTTTTCGCTTCTTTTCACTCCAATCACCTAAAATAATCATACCTACAACAAATCATGAAAAATACCTTTCTTTAAAGTGTAATATCACCAAAAATGGGTAAAATTATTGATGTGATGCGACTTTATATATGCTTTAAAATACAAGAATTTGATACCACTTTTTTGAATATTTAATTTCCAGCAAATGGCTTCAAAAACATGATGTGCGAGATTTACTTTTATAATTTTTTTTATATTTAGATTTAATTATTGTAAAAGTCACAATTTTAAATGCAAGTATACGTATCATTCAAGTAATACAGGGCTTTAGTGGAGTCCTAGTTATCGATCCCATAGGGATAGTGAAATAAAAAGTAAGAGATATAAGTAATATTTTGAAATTTTTGAAAGCAATTTATATATACTCTTTATATATATATATATATATATATATATATATATATATATATATATATATATATATATATATATTCAAATTTAATTAACTTATAATTTTTACTAAAAGAAAGTAAGCAACAAGCGGGAAAGTAAAGTAAACGATAATTAAAATTCAACGCAAGTATAAAAACGACTTTCTCCTTTTTCAACTAATTCAAGAATTATAGATTAATTATCTTTTGTAGGGAATTAAGATTATGGTATTGTGCCAAATAGAAAGATTCCTATTCTTTACCCTTTGGTCCAGGTGCAAAGAACATTGACTAATCTATAGTTAGGCTCAGGATATTTTGTTAGTAGAATAGGTTAATCTAGGCTCACACTACTAGATGTCCAAGGGTGGCTATGGTCAGCCCTACCAGTGACCCGTTACCTTCTATAAACCAAATTATTAGAATTTAGTCTGTCACTCTAAAAACTAATTAATTTTACGCCTAATAAATAATATCTTCCTATTTATTTGCACTTTACCTTAAACAATCCGCGTATAGCCTGCGATTGCCTAAGGATTCATGTGATATCTACTAGTTAAGAATTTATCTCCGGATAGGTCTTAAAATTCTTCAACAGGTTTTAACAAATTAAATGACCAATTCAAAAAGTAAACTAAGATCAGGTATTAATATCATCACAATATTTTAAAATATTTTATATTTAATTCTCCTACAAAATTTATTTAATTTATAATCTTTTCATAGTTGAAAGGAGAAAGATAAATAACTACTTAGAACTCATTAAAATAACACAACAAAACATATTTATAAAACTTTGAACCAAAGTACAAATACTTATCTGAAGTGTTCCTTCAAGAGATACGCTGACTTTTACTGACTCCAAAGCAATGATTAAAGACTCCAATAGCAATAAACACTCAAAATAAACTCACTATATAAAAAATAAAGTGGCACCCAAAGTATGGAAGAGACTAAATAAAACTAGAGATGAGAGAGAAGATGCTAAAATGGGTATGTGTACTAAGAGGGAGGGGTTTGGTGCGATTTTCTCTGTAGAATGGGCTCCTATTTATAGAGCTCTGAATTTGACTAGGGGTTGCTTAAGGCACCTCTTCAAAATTCGTCCAAATTCAATATATCTTCTAGAAGGTAACCGTCGCGCCTAGGCACCGGGATCTGGCGCCTAGGCGCCGGACTCCGTGACCATGTCTTTCGCACCTCTTCACTTTGGGTCGCACCTCTTCGCGATCCATACCGTTTCCTTGTGTCCAAATACATTGTATCACATGTTATATATATTAGGAGTAACTTTCAGTCTTCTAGAAGCTCCAATAACCGCTTAAGACCGTCAAAATAACTGCCCAAAGTCATCAAAAAAACTTAACAGCGTCTGTATCGAACTGGAGCTTAGGCGCTGGACTCTGGCGCCAGGCCAATAATTCCAAAATTTTCTCCATAAGCTCCATTTTTGCTCATTTTTTCTCCTTTTTCATTCTTTTTCTTTCTTAGACTCTTTTTAATCATCTGCATCCAAAAACATGAAAATACCTTTCATTAAAGCATAATATCCTTAAGAATTGAATCATAAATAAGACATAAAAATGTGTATTTTTTTAGGAAGATCAATTATATAGCAAAAACCGTATATATTTTTGGTGCATCAGAATCCCCAAACCTTAACTATTACTTGTCATCAAGTAATCTTTTTACTACATAAAATTATAACTCTAGGAAATATACTTTTCGATTGTAGGACACTAAAATTTTCATTCAAAGAATATATGGTTAGATTTTCGAAAGAAATTTAGTAACTCGAATGACACTACGGTGTAAGAATATTCGACAATCAAGTCAGAGTTCAGTCTTATTTATTTAAGATGAACCATAATTTGTCACATTAAGAGTGCTAAAAACTATTTGAAAAAGGAGTTCATGCAAACTTCATTAGAATGTAGGCCAGTACTTAAAACATAAATTCAGAAATGAAATCAAGTTTTCCCTTTAGGGCGACTCAAGTGAAGCCAAATTTTTATGAGGCATCTTCTCAAGCTTCTCCTCATAAATATTTTTTCTTTCTTTTTCTTCTTCTCTTTTTTTTTTCTTTTTGGGATTGTTTCTCATTCCTATCTTTCTTTTATCTATTTTTTTAATGAGGATTACTATATCTGGATAGCCTTTAATGATTTTGAACTTCACTCTCCTCTTTCTAAAGTTCAAACTTGAGATACCTCCTTATTTTATAGTTAAGTACAAGCTTCATTATTCATCATAAAGTCACAATATCCTCTTAACACACAATACTTTAAGTCCCTTAACATTTCATAAATACGTTTTTCTTTACTTTAAATAGTTAATTATAATCAAATTCTTTCATACCAAATATCTTATTTCTATTAAAGCAACCTTTATCACTAAAAATTTTCATCCTATCCTTCCATAATATTTAATTGAAATAAAAAGTTTTAGTTATCTTACAATGAGGTTCAACTACCATAAGTTATGCTAATAATTTTTGAAAATATAATATTTGAGAACAAATAAAAGTTATTATTTCTCTACCCTCCCCCAAACTTAAATTTTTCAGTAAATTTGAAACAGTTGAGAGTAATAGAAAACTAACCTTTCTGTGCTGCGATCTTGAAATCTTCAACAGCTATCTGGTATTAGTCAAAATTTACAACTAGCAGACATGAAACAATTAGTAGTAGTGATATAAAAATTTTAAATATTTGCATGGGTAAAGAGAAATTAACTTTAAACATCTAAACATCCAACAAAACACTACAACATGAAACAAACTATCACAATACTACACAGTTCAGCTAACAATTTCAATGTTTCAATACAACATAACATTTCACTAACGAGGTCAAACATAACATGAAAAATAAATAACTACTACATCATAATAAGTACAACACAACACAACAAGAACAACAAAAATAGAAATAAACAATCTACCAATCTCCATCACCAGGATTAGTAGCAGGGTCATCAACAAGGTCACGTCTATATGGTGTATAGGCGGGAAAGTTGGAAATATCACATCAGACTCCCCCCTCATAAATCTGACCTGAGCATCATAATAGGCAATATCGAACTTAACTCTCCACTGCAGATAATCTTCATTCACATCACTCCTCGCCTCAAATACATCCATCCGACCATGAAGTCTATCCACACTAGCACTCTGTAATCTCAGCTGCTCCATAATATCAGATAAGGTAGGCGACTCAGATGTAGATGGAACATCATAATTAGTAGTAGGAATATCAGTACTCCTACACTCAACTCTGGCTCCGACATGAGACTCATAAGTACGAATAATATTCTTTGTAATTGGTCTCAATGGTATAGCCATTTCTTCAGAACTACTAAACTCCACTCCAGACTGAACACATAGGGCATGAACTAAAGCAGGATGTACTAATCCTCCAGTGGTCTCGCCTCTAGCAATCGTCTGAATATTCTTGTAAATAATAGTTCCAATATCAATCTTTTTCATCTTATGAATACAGTAGTTCAGAATCGATCTATCTCTTGTAACTTCGCTGTGGTGATAAGATGATAATAGTCTCACAGAAATGAAATAATGCCAAACTTTTGAAGCAACATTCAATATGGAGGCGGGGAAGTTAATCAACTGTTTTTGACTTACTTTCCATTCTCCTTACCCGTCAGTCAGAAAAGCGATCACTTCTCTCATATTCTCCCTTCGAGTGTCAAAGTTTTCGTATTCACAAACAAATGGTTCCTGAGTTTGATAGAAAGCATTGATACGCGGAGGAGTAAACTTAACCATTTTTCCTCTAACTAGCACATACTCTATCTCAGTCCAGGGTACATTCGAATAGAACTCTTTAACAACTCCCATAACAGGATTCACAGTGAAATAACAAAATCGCTCCTAGTTCCACTCTGCAATTAACTGTTCTACCGATCCTCCAGGACTATCGAAAGCTCGGTCCTGGATACACTTCTTGTTGTAAAGGTAAGAGTTAAAGCGAAATTGGGCTTTAATATTAACAAAATTCTCCTCATCAAAATCCAATTTCCTCTTCTCTTTACTCAACCATGGAGCCATGTGAATTTCTAAAATTTGCAAGAAAATTTCAATAAATCCCAAATTCACAATGTAACAAACTTCAAATACTATTCTAAACAAGCAAGAGCAAATTTTATCATGGAAATATCAAAATCTCTTTAGAGCTCCAAAAATTCCAACCTAAGCAATGTGAGAGATTTCCATAGTAAAACTAAAAATTTTTTAACTTAAAGTGAAGCTCTTACCAACAGAAGTGTGGATCCGGTGTCAAAAAGCTTTGAAATCTCTTTAAATCCGAGATCTAGCAAGCCCTAAATCTTCAAAATCGCGAAAATGGAGGAGGAAGATGAAGGAAATGGAAGAATTTGTGGGTGCCAGGGTAAAAATCGCGAAAATGAGGTTTTTGGAGTTTTACTGGGTTCGGGCGCTGGCGGTGCTCTATTTAAAATATTAGCCAAACTCTCTGGATTTGGGCGCCAGCGGCGCCAGTCCGAAATTTTTTTCGTAATTTCGATCATTTTGACATCCACAATGATGTTTAACACTTCAATAGGCATCTACATCATCCCATAAGCAATAATTAACACAATTCTTCACACAAACAATACACAACAATCTTATATATATAAAATCCAAGTTACATCATAGACACCAAATATGTTCATTCAAACCAACTACTCTTAGATATTTAGTGCAGCAAGTACTCTACGATAGGCAAACACTAAGATCTAAGCACACAATGAAAGTAAGCACATCCAAATTCAAGTTCAAATTTCAAAGCAAATACTACATAAACCAAACATAACTAAGTAAAGTAAACTAAACACACAACAAACATATGTAGAATCCATTAATTACTCCACATCAGTTTCAGAACTATCCTCTCCTCTAGTGTCTCCAATCGATTGCTGATGCACAAATAAATTATAGAAAGGATGAATTGGAAATTCATCAGATGATTCCTCAGTAATCACGACATTCTTCTTCATCAGATTGATCAAGCCCATCTCAATTCGACCAGTGTGATCGAATTGCTCTTTCATTCTCCAATCTATATGATTGAATAAATCAGAAATGTTATTGATTGCATTCATAACGTTCCGTACCTCTTTCTCCAACTGTTTGATCCTCTTCAATATCATTCTGGAACCTTCAGGAAAATAGGGTTGAATCGGTTGTGAAGTCTGTGTTGGTTGATTAACAAGTAAATTCATGTCATCTTCATCTCCAACTATGTGGTAGTTATAGGGATTAGTTGGATTAATAGGTCTCCATGGAAGAAGAACCTTTTCCCAACTTTCATAAGGAACCTGTGACTGACTACATATCAAAAATATGGTGGACGGGTGTCCAAGCCTATATTTAGATCCATGCACAATTAATCCCATAACTGATTTCGCAATGATATTACCAATGTCAACTGGCCTCCCAGTTTGAATACAAAAATTCAAAATGGCACTTTCCTTAGTTACCTTGCTAATCTTCAATGTCAGAAATAAATTTACCGAAATAAAATAGTGCCACTGCATCGACACTGGATTGAGAGATGCAGATGGGAAACTAATGTATCTATTCTCTTTAATTTCCCATTCCTCATTCTCATCCATCAAATATCGATACACATCATTCATATTATCCATCGTGGCATTGAAATTAGAATAATGGCAAATAGGTACATTCTTGATCATAAAGAGATCGTTAATTCGTGCAGGAGTGAACTGCACAAATCTACCACACACAAATACGAACCCTTGGTTGATCTCGTGAAGATTTGCATAAAACTCTTTCATGAAAGGAACAACAACGGCAGCGATAATGTAGCAAAGCTCTTCCCAACGTCTCTCCTTAATAATTTTTTTAATTCTAGTAGTAGGATTATCCATACCTCGATTTATGAAGCCTCTTTCCTTGATAATCCTTCTTTTCATCATCACTTTGTTGAAGAAACACTGCGCCTCGAAACTTATGAACTTCCTTCAGTTGAAAACACGAAAACGTGGGGTTTCAATGGGGTAGGAATCCATAGGATACGAATTGGGATTGGTGGTTTTCGTTTTTCTGGAGTTAATAAGTCAAAAATGGAGTTTAGGGAGTTATAAGGATGAAGATTCCGCCAAAAACTGCCAGAACTCGCATCTTAAAACTTAAAAACCGTCAACAAATTTTGGGCACTGGCAGCGCTCGATAGGGCGCTGGCGGCGCTCAAACATGTAAGTTTAGTGTTACATATGTGATAGGGCGCCGACTGACACTAGTGTTAAAAAATTCTCACCAAAATTCATTTGGCCCAATTCGATCCATCATTTATCAATTTTTAAAGTATTTAGGAGTAATTAGGATTCAAAAACAACTATCTAAAAAGCACAACTACATCGAACAAGAAAACACATCACAAAGATACATATGGGTTGCCTCCCATAAAGCGCTTGGTTTAACGACGTCATCCTGACAAACCATTTAGTTAATCGAGATGACTCAACATTAAAGCCTTTTTGAAGCAAGTTGAAACTGTCAAAGTAAGGCTTTAATCGATGCCCATTAACCTTGAAAATTTTTCCAGTATCAGGATCTTTAATATCAACAGCTCCAAAAGAATGAACTTTTACCACTGTAAATGGTCCTAACCATCTAAACTTGAGCTTTCCAGAAAATAACTTCAATCTTGTGTTGTATAATAAAACATTTTGTCCAAATTTCAAGTTGTTTTTCAATATCTTCCGATCATGCCATAATTTCCTTTTCTCTTTATAGATCCTATCATTGTGATAAGATGCATTTCTAATCTCCTCCAATTCATTCAATCGCATAAATCTTTTCTCTCCAACATTTTTCAAATTAAAATTTAACTCTTTTATCACCCAATATGCTTTATGCTCCAATTCAACTAATAAATGGCAAGTCTTACCAAACACTAGTCTATAAGAAGACATTCCAATAGAGGTTTTAAAAGTAGTCCTATAAGCCCATAAAGCAGTATCTAATCGACCAGAACAATCTAATTTATGATTATCCACAGTTTTCTCCAAAATTTTTTTAATTTCACGATTAGACACTTCTGCTAAACCACTAGTCTGGGGATGATAAGCAGTAGAGATCCTATGAATAATATTATGTTTCTCAATTAATCTCTTAATTCGATTATTCCTGAAATGGGATCCACCATCAGTTATGATCACTCTCGGCATTCCATATCTTGTAAATATATTTTTATTTAAAAATTTTGAAACACTCCGAGCATCACATCTAAGTAAAGCAATAGCTTTAATCCATTTCAAGACATAATCAACGACAACCATTATATAAAAGTTTTCAAATGAAGGAGTAAATAGTCCCATAAAATCTAATCCCTATACATAAAAAATTTCAACTTCCAAATTATAATTTAGAGGCATTTCATTTCTAAGATATTACCTACTCTCTGACATCGATCACATGATTTAGTATATCTATAAACATCTCTAAAAAGAGTAGGCCAATAAAATCCAGATTGTAGAATCTTAAAAGCAATTTTATCAACACCAGAACGACCTCCAAATTCAGAATCATGTTATCGTTGAATAATCAAATTTGTTTCTTCTTGTAGCACACATTTCCTAATAATCAGATCCTTACAATGTTTATATAGATAGGGCTCATCCCAAAATAAAATTTTGCATCATATTTGAACTTATATTGTTGTTGCTTTGTTAAATCAGGTGGTACAATATCACTTACAATGTAATTCACAATATCAGCATACCAAGACAAATTGCTTCCCATAATAGTATAGAGTTGCTCATCACAAAAAATCTCAGTAATTTCCTTTTCAAATTCAGATAATTTATCATATTCTATTCTTGACAGATGATCAACTATTTGATTATCAACTCCCTTCATATCAACTATCATAAAATCAAATTCTTGCAGAAGAAGTATCCATCTAATGAGTCTAGGTTTCACATCCTTCTTTTGCATTAAATATTTAATAACCGAATGGTCTGTATACACAATACTTTTAACTCCAATTAAATAAGGTCTAAATTTTTCAAAAGTAAATACTATAGCTAATAACTCTATTTTAGTTGTGGTATAATTAATTTGAGCCTCATTAAGAGTTTTACTAACATAGTAGATGATTTTGAAAACTTTATCGTGCCTTTGCCCCAATGCTACTCCGATCGCATAATCACTAGCATCACACATAGGTTCAAATGGTTTCTCCCAATCAGGTGAAACAATTATAGGTGCAGCGATTAATTTTTCTTTCAATAATTCAAAAGCTCTCAAGCATTCATCATTAAAATCAAATTTTCTAATTTGCTATCATTTTATAAAAGTCGGCACAAAGGTTTAGTAATTTTAGAAAAATCTTTAATATATCATCTGTAAAATCCAGCGTGTCCCAAGAAACTCCTCACCTCTCTCCAGTAGTGGGTGGTGGCAATCTCTCAATCACTCTAATTTTAGCAGGGTCGACCTCCATACCATGTTCACAAATTTTATGCCCAAACACAATTCCTCCTGCAACCATAAATTGATATTTCTCCCAATTCAAAACTAGATTTGTTTTCTCACAAAGCTCCAAAACTTTTGCTAAGTTTTCCAGGCAAATTTCAAATGAAGTCTCGAGTATAGAGAAATCATCCATAAAAACTTCTATTCCATTGTCTACCATACTACTGAAGATAGACATCATACATCTCTGAAATTTTATAGGCGCGTTACACAGTCCA
Organism: Papilionanthe hookeriana x Papilionanthe teres; assembly: GCA_022702705.1. Lineage (NCBI taxonomy): Eukaryota > Viridiplantae > Streptophyta > Magnoliopsida > Asparagales > Orchidaceae > Papilionanthe > Papilionanthe hookeriana x Papilionanthe teres. The sequence continues at coordinate 93,394,822 of CM040431.1, read as the reverse complement.
AAAGGCATTCTTCGAAAAGTAAAGGTTCAATAAGGGCTAGTAAATGTTGTCTTTTCTTGATCTTCAGGAGCAATAGGTATTTGATGGTAACCAGTATATCCATCCAAAAAACAGTAGTACTTGTGTCCAGTAAGTTTATCTAGCATTTGATCGAGAAAAGGAAGAGGAAAGTGATCTTTTCTGGTGGCGGCATTTAATTTCCTATAGTCAATACAAATTCGCCATCCATTAATTTGTCTTGTGGTTATAATTTCATTACATTCATTTACTTCAACAGTTACTCCTCCCTTTTTCGGTACACAATGTATTGGACTCACCCTAGCACTATCTGAAATAGAATAAATAATTCCAGCATCCAGCCATTTTAAAATCTCTTTCTTAACTACTTCTTTCATTATAGGATTCAGTCTCTTTTGCTGATCAACTCTCGGTTTATGTTCTTCTTCTAATAAAATTACGTGCATACAGATCAAAGGACTAACTCCTTTAATATCTGCCAAAGTCCATCCAAAAGCTTTCTTATATCTTTTTAAATTTTCCAACAACTTCTGTTCTTGATAATCGTTTAACTCCGAAGATACATAACTGGCAAGGTAGATGATTCTCCTAAAAACATATACTTTAAATGATTAGGGAGAATTTTCATCTCAAGTTCAGGAGGTTTTATTATAGATGGAATTAAGCTTTTATCTCCACCTTCCATTGTGTCTAATACTGCAAATCTCTCCTGAACTTACTCCAAATCTTCATTCTTCTTACTATTTGAATTTTCTTCATCTTCAATTTTTTCAAACATATGTTTATATTCTTCTTCTTTTTCAAATATAATTTCAAAATGATCGTTTCTCAAGTAATCACAAACCTGCATCCTAAAACATTCATTATCTTTTTCCATTGAGGGATACTTCATAGATTTTAAAGTATTAAAGGTCACCTCTTGATCATTAACTCTCATAGTTAATTCTCCTTTTTGAACATTAATTGCCGCTCTTCCAGTAGCAAGGAATGGTCTTCCTCAAATGATTGGAATTTCTTTATCTTTCTCAATATCTAGTACAATAAAATCCACAGGAAAGATAAATTTATCCACTTTCACTAACACATCTTCCACCACTTCTTTAGGGTAAGTAATGGAATGATCGGCCAGCTGAAGAGTCACAGATGTAGGAGAAATTTCTCCTATTCTCAACCTTTTGAAAGTTGATAAAGGCATAAGATTAAAACTAGCTCCCAGATCACATAAAGCTTTTCTGAAAAATTTTTCACCTATAGCACACGGAATAGTGAAACTACCAAGATCTTTAAGTTTTTACAGAAGCTTCCTCTGAATAATTGCACTACACTCTCTGCTAAGTGCAGCAGTTTCATGATCTGTAAACTTTCTTTTCTTTCTCAGGATATCCTTCATAAACTTGGCATAGTCGGGCATACGTTACTAATGCTTCAACAAAAGGAATATTTATCGTTAATTTCTTAAGTATCTCCAAAAATTTTCCAAATCTATTATCCTCGTTTTGTTTCTTCAATCTTTGAGGAAATGGAGGTGGTGGTTTTTCAATAGTTATCTTCATTGGCTCAAGAGGATAATCCAAGTCTGGATAAATCTTGTTTGAACCTTTTTAGATTTCTACCTTCTCCTTTTCTATTTCAACTTCTTTTTGCACTCTAGTTTCCAATTCTTTCCTACTACTTAATTCAATAGCCTTAAGTTGTTCCTTGTTTTGATCTTTTGGATTGATCTCAAAATTAATTGGAAGTGTTCCAGAAGGTCTATTATTAAGTGCAGTGAAAATATGTTCCAATTGATTTTCAATATTTTTCATAGCAACACCTTGAGCTTGTAATTGATTTCCCATATTCAGAATTATTTCTTCAGTAGACAACTTCTTATCTTTAAATTGTGGGTTACTATTAAATCAAGGAGGATAAGATGGTCTAAAATTAGTATTTCCTTGATTGTTCGAATTTCCAATTGGATTTATAGAATTGTTAGCTCAGTGTGGGTTAACATTAGCATTGCTATTATTCCAATTGAAGTTTGGGTGATTCTTCCAACCAGGATTATAATAATTCAAATAAGGATTGTTAGGTCTATTAATAGCATTGAAAGTCTCATAAGGTGTTTGAGATTCTGTTATCTGTCCAAATGAATTTTCCTCCAACACTTGAGGTGGTTGAGAATAATTCATTCCATATTGATCTATTTTTTTAGAAAGGGCTGCAATTTGAGAAACTACCATAGTCATCATATTAGAATCATGAACACTAGCGACTCTCTTAAGATTTACCCGTTCAAAGGGCCATTAAAAATTATTAGTAGTCATTTCTTTAATTAATGCATATGCGTCATTAAAAGGTTTTGACATTATTGATCCACCAACAGCAGCATCTATAATAGATCTCAATGATTCCACTAATCCATTATAAAATGTTTAAATTAATAACCAATCTGGTAAAGCATGATGTGGGCACTTCCTAAGAAGATAACACAAATACTTCTATAAAGGTAAACAAACACACAATTACACACTACAAAATAAAGGTTTTCTGTTACTATATTACCAATAAATACCGTTTATACTTTCTTACTTGCTACTTCGTTACCTTCCTCGGCAACGGCACCAAAAACTTGATGCACGGGACTTATATTTTGCAAGAATTTATGAACTCAAATTTATATATTTATAATGATTTTGTTAAGTCCAAGCATTCAACGCAAGTATACGTATCGTATCAAGTAATACAGGGCTCTAACGGAGTCCTGGTTATTGATCCCATAGGGAAGTTTGAAGTATAAGAAAGCGTTCACAATATAAATAATATAGCACTAAAATCCGATATTTAAATAACAATTAAGGTTTAACACATACTCCTACTAACACTATGCAGAAAACAGTAACAATTAACTAAACTACAATTACTTATAACAACTTTAAAAACAAAATTAACTAACAGACACACTAAACTAAGTATTTGAAAGGTTTTCGATATATGAGAAAACTATCTTTCCTCTAGTAATGAGAATATGATGTGTGGATTGATATGGAAAAATTATCTATGTTATTGTGCCAAATAGGAGCATAGATGATTCTTTACCCTTAAAAGAGTACCCCCTCTTCTAAGCAAGAAAAGAACATTGACATATCCTAAGTTTAGTCACTAAATCTAAGGCTAGGTTGGGAGGATACCAGCTCTCACTTCGGAGCTCCCACTCACCCTTCACCTGAAGGCTAACCTTTGATATTAGTTACTAATCTTAGAACCAATTTGGGGATTTCGGCTGTCACCCTGAAATCTCCACATTGAAGTCCATCAAAACATATTTCCCTATTTATTTGCACTCAATTCCCATGAAGTACACAATTCATCCATAGAAATTGAATGGATCTTCATTATTATTGTAGGACATTAAATCCTTTCAAACTTAATGTTCAACAACATATTTTAACATTTCAATTAGCCAAATCGAAAAGTAAATTAAGTTTAAAATGAAAAACCATCACAATTTCTTCATTACATTAAAATCACATCAAATCGACATCAATCCATCATCACATCTCTATGCAAGAAGAAAGACAAGGGAGACTGCTCAAAATTCATGGAGAAGATAAAATAAAACATGGATTTTATATATAAAAGAAAAGTTATACAAACCACAAAAGAAAATACAACTTATCTCTTTCTCTTCCCCAGTGCAATTCCCTTGAAGTTCCTTTGAATCCCCTTCTCTCTTTTTTACAACACTTCATTCTTTCTTTAGAATGGAAAGGAAGAAGCAATCTCTCACTTTAATCCTTCTCCTTCACTCCTTAGAGAAGAATTCCTCTCAAATCCTCACTCTACACACACTTCTCCTAAACCCTAACACTTAACACTCACTAAAACTACACTAAAATGATTAAAGAAGCACACCATTTTTGTCCAAAAATAGTTACTTATAAGATAGGGATGAAATGCCAAGAGTTTCCATAGGCATCCCTTCAAAAAGTCACCAAAACTCTTCAAATTTGAATTCTACTGACTTCGGGCGCCGGTGGTGCCAGATAGGCGCGGGTGGCGCTCTATCGTGTCATTATTTTTGAAGTCTCTGGATTTGGACGCCGGTGGTGCCCATTCTGGCGCTAGTGGCGCCAAAACCTATTTTCCACCATTTTGCTCCTTTTTGCTCTAAATTCATTCCTTTTCGCTTCTTTTCACTCCAATCACCTAAAATCATCATACCTGCAACAAATCATGAAAAATACATTTCTTTAAAGTGCAATATCACAAAAATTGGGTAAAATTATATAGCAAAAACCATATATATTTATGGTGCATCAATCTTACAGACATTAGATCTAAATAAACTTCACCCTTTTCTTTAAGTCTAAACTACATTAGACTTAAATAAATAAATCAAAACTGAAATGTGAAAATCAATCAAAATGATATATGAAAAATTTAAATTGGTTAATAAATCGTAAAAAACTTAAAATTTTCCAACCTAAAATCTGAAAAGACATTAAAACTTGAATAAAACCTTAATGAACAAAGATCATCAAATGTAACTTGAACCCCAATGTTCATGATCTACGAAGATTTCTTGGATGACACAATCCTGGTTGTTGACAGAAGTCTTCTGGTCCTGGTTTAAACACCTTTTGGACTAAGTAGATTAAGACTTCTGATAACCCTGGGACGATGGAGCCAGTGACATCTTGATCGGGTTATCTTAAATTTCATTAACTAAAATAAAAGATTTAAGAAATAAAATTGATATTTTTTCTTTTAAATCTGATATTGTTCTCCATGCAAGATAATCACGAGTTTCGTTTTAGATTTTCTTTGCATGTTATAGGGTGTGCTAACTCTGTTTTGCAGGACAAGCTAGACGAAATGACAACATTAGTTTTGTTTTAGATTTTCTTTGCATGTTATAGGATGTGCTTACTCTATTTTGCAGAGTGATCAAGACGAAATGACAACATTAGTTTCATTTTAGATTTTCTTGCATGCCATAGGATGTGCTAACTCTATTTTGCAGGTTGACATTCTGAAGATAGGACAAACAACAATAAAACAAAATTAAAGTAATACTAAACCGACGATAAAACGTAACAAAACAAAATATAAACAACATTAAAATGACAAAACTAAAACAAAACAAAACCTAAACTTTTAGGAAAGCCACAAAACCTAAACTTTTAAGATAGTTACCAAACAAATAATAAACCACAAGGCAAAAAAATAACAAAATGATAAAACAAAAAAAAAAAAATTGAAATCAATTTAACAAATGACAATGACAAAAATCAAACTCTTTGGGTAGTATGACATTTTACCTCTAGGGTTGAACATTGATGTTTCTTTCCCTGTTCTTGAAACATCTTAGAAAACAAGTGTTAACATTAATCAGAAGTTTTCTTAGACAATTTTAATTGTCTAAAATGTAATTAACTATAGGAGTTTGCTCCTATAGAAGATTTAAGAACTAAGAATAGGTATCATACTTATAAATCTATGGTTATCAAAATTTCATATGAGATTTTCCTTATATAAAATTTCTAGAATAAGGTATTCTAGAATCTCTCTTTATAAGGATTATTATCGACATTCTACTATTTTCTATTTTATCAACCCTTATTTTCTTCAAGTTTCTTATTATCCGAGAATCATTTACATGATCTGAAGAAATAAGATCTCTTGAAGATTAGGGCGATATGATAGATAAATAGATATGCGACTCCAAAAAAATGACATTGACTTCGAGAAAATCTCCGACACGACTCTGAACACCGACAAGAGATTTTATTTAGCGACTACTCTGGGTATAATCATTCTTCTCATCCTTTGTTAAATCACTTGTTGTTAAAAATGTTTCATCCTTTGACAAATAAGATCACATATTCTCGAAATCTAACTCTTGAAGAATTATTCTTGACATTCCATAACGACAATATGAAAAAATAAATTCCCAGTTTATAAACAAAGGTTCATGACATTTTATTCTTCTTGAATTTTCAGAAAAGTTGCAATGGAATCCCTAAATTCAGTCTTTTATTGTTATCAAAGTCTCAATAAGCCAATTAATGAAGACACTTACCTTTATCAGAATGATTTTGGATTATTTGATGAAACTGAATTTGCATTTGAAAATCCATATCAAACTGATATACAATCGTTCGAGGAATTCAATCTTGAACATTATGAAGATTTTCTCGAATTTACAGAAGACTTACCTCAATACATTCCTGTAGAACTATATACTTTTGAGGAAATGAAAAAACACGTTGACAGAAAAGGAAATAAAATTTATGTTGAACATGAAAGTGTCATTCCACCTCCGTCCATATATAAAGTTGGATCTTGCTCCAAAAATGTTTCAAAAACTCAATGAAGAAATAAAAATTCGTTCTCTTAAAATAAAGAAAAATGGAACAAAGATGACAATTTTGAGACATCTGAATTTGAACAAAGTGTTTTATGGAACCCTTCTTTCTCAAAGAAAAATCGATATATTACAATACCTAATATGAGGAAAATACTTCCAACCTAGAAATTTTCTATCAATTCATGCCGTATACTCTGTGTTTAAAAGATTAGCATGGAAAGACAGGTGTTCAATTTTCCGACCGTTAGATAAAATGGAATGTATGGTCTCTACGACAATGAAAAGAAGAATTCTCTCAATTAAAGATCCTACTTACTTAGAAAAGGTTCAACAATTCCCATTAGGCAGTCAGTGTACTCAAGTACCAGTAAAATTTCGCCTGAGGCTAAGAGTAAAAGATGTGATTGTCATGAGAAATAGAACTAAACATATCAAATTAATATTAAAAGTAGAAGACACATCTACTAAAATGACTGCTTTTGTCCAGATGTTACAACGTGGAGATTATTCTTACTCACAAAACGATGATACACTTCCCACTAAATCTCATCCTGTATGGAGACGAGAATCATCAAGAGGAATCACAGACACCATGAGTACCCTACGCAAACAGTTCTTAGGAGAAAACTTGTGAAAAAATCCTATAAAATCATTCGAGGAAAGATTAAAGAAGTTGAAAAATGACATTAAAAAATTTTCAATACAAAGGAAGGATAATTCTTCAAATAGTTCAAATGAGGAGTTCGCTGAGATAAATATGGTGGAAACACGATCTACCTCCTTAGCACGAGAATTAAGTGAAGAAGATAAGACAGAAGAGTTATGAGCTGCTATTTGTTAATGAGATGAACAAATTAACTGTCTCGAACAAAAAATGGAAGAATTGATGGCAGCTCTACAAAATCCACCAACAAATCAATTGCCTGCCATTGAAATCATTAGGCCAAAGATAATACTCATTGTAGATGACAAAAGAGAGACAATAGAAATTAAAGAAAGCACTCTAAGGAAAAGAGATTCCCTTCAAGGTAAAATTCTAGAAAAAGAAATTACACAATTGGTAGAATAAAAGATAAAAGAAACAATGCCTCAGGTAAAGGCTGGATCATTAATTCCAAAGGGTAGACCTTATCCAAAGGAGTTTGATTTTGTCCAATACCCCAAAGGGTTTTTTCCTCCTCTCTTCAAAATGTTTGACAGGACCGGTAATCCTTATCATCATCTTACACACTTCAGAGCAAGTTGCTGCAATGCAGGAGGAAATGACGCTCTCTTATTCCATCAGTTTGTTAACAGTCTCACAGGATTTGCCTTTGACTGGTATGCACAACTTCCTAGCGGGTTCATTAAAACATTTGTAGAGCTTAAAAGCCTCTTCATTCAACGTATCGCTGGAGCATTATGTCGTTGTTTCTTTTGTTCGGGCTGGACCTGCATTACTTGTTTGCCTTTTTTTGCAACATTTCCTGGTTTCTTTTCAAATGTTTTAACAGACTTTGTCTTTTCTGCTTTGTTCGTTACACTCATCTACTTGGATTCTTCTTAAACATTGGCAGCTTTACTGAGTAGTTTTCAAATGTCTTTATCGTAAATCCTTTTAACATGAATGCTATAGGAACATGGATATTTTTTATTAGGATTTCGACAACATGTTGTTTCTGGAGTTGTGGTTCAAATTTCATGCTAAGATTTCTCTAGCTCAAAATGTAATCCACCAAACTCTCTCTTGGTTTTTATTTTTCAACTACCAGGTCACCAACTGTAGTATGGTGTTGTGTAAATCAACCACCACAACAGGCATCTTCTTAAATACAATTCCAACAACCAGTTCCAACATCGACAGACAAGAGGACAATGATTGAAAGAATGAATAAGGAATATCCATTCAAAATGGAAGTCGTTGGTAAAATATTCCGCAGCCTACTAAAAATGCTAGAGTTCAAGCTGACTGAGGCTAAAAGGCCGGGAGAGGTTGATATGAAAGACAATCACAATTATTGTCCTTCTCACACGATGCTCGATCATAAATTTGAAGAATGCTTTGTCTTCAAAGACTGGTTAGAGCATAATTTTAATGAAGGGAATATACTAATCCCGAAAGAGTATTTGAAAGAACCTGAAAAAGGTTCAGTCAATATGATTTTAATTGATAAACTTATCCATAATTCTGACAAAAAAGATAGAAGCAACGTTGTTCAAAGTAAATCTTCCGAGGAGATACTTTCGGACATTCAAATTACAAAATATTCTAAGAAAGGAATGAAAAATAAGTGTAAAGAACCAAAAAAGATTAGAGGTCTTTTAGATACAGGAACTGCTATTCCTTTTGTATCTTCTAGTTCTCAGCCTTCTTTATCTTCCACTAGGATAGTTGTCTCAGGTGAAGGGAGAAAATCCCTCAAGCCGTTGACCTTGTATGACTTCCTTCTTACCACTACTATGGATAATAATACTTCTAGTTCTACTTACATTTTGTGTATTTTGGATGATGCTTCTGATAATGACAGGACAAATTTCAATCCTGTAGACAATACTCAAATCATACACGATATCGACCAATCTAGCGAAAACCAAAATGATAATAACATTAATGATAACTTTGACAACGACAAAGACACTGTCACATTCCAATTGCAAGGAACATCAATTTACATAGAATTGGAATCTTCAAACTTAGAAACAAAAGAATCATACAACAAACTAGAAAAAAATAGTTGAAATCAATTTACGAAGCGAAAAAGTTATACCTCTCAGAACGGCTCGCCAAGAAAAAGAAAAACAAATTGTCACATCGGAAAAGATTGTTCCTCCGATACATAAACAATTATCTGAAAGAAATGAAGATAGTCCTCACAAGGTGGATTATAATGTATTAGCTCATCTGAGGAAATTACAGCAAAATTGAGGATTTATGATGCCCTTATGCTTTCTGAAGAACTGAGGGAGTCATTAATAAAAGCCCTTTTATACCCAGATATTTTTTTAGCTCAACTTGCTAGCATTACTTAGAAAGAAGCCTGTTCTTTAGAAAAACTAACAAAAATCACCTTTTCCGACAATGACTTGTTACTTGGGATGATTGATCATAATCGTCCACTATACATCACCGTAAATATAAATGACGCGACACTTTCAAGGGTATTTATTGATCCAGGTGCCTCGACTAACATAATGAATTTAAGGACTCTTGCATACTTGGATATTAACGTGTCCAAATTATCAAGAGATACAATGATGTTACGAGGGTTTAACCAACAAGGAGAACAGGCTTTAGGATCAATAACATTGCTCTTAAAGATAAATGACTTGGTGACAATGGCAAAATTCCATAACATCGATTCTGATACCTCTTTTAATACTCTACTTAGAAGACCATGACTTCATGAACATAAAATGGTTCCTTCATCATTACATCAATGCATAAAATATTTACAAAAAGGATAAGAATGTTGCATCGTAGGAGATCTGCAACCATTTTCGGTACATGAAATTGGAATACATGAAAATGCTGCATATTATGCTTCAATAAAACAGACAATATTCTCTAAAGAAGCAGTGGTACATCCAAAAGGGAAAGACAAAGAAAAGAAAATAAATGAAAAACATTATTCTTCTTCAACACAGACAAAAGGTGATAATTCTCATCAGACTCGCACTCTAGGTCAGGCCAGGGTTGACGAAGAGAGAAAGAAGACCCAATTGTCAAAATAAAGAAACATTTGAATTTCAAAATTCACCTGGACTCTGAAGAAGATGTAAAAGAAGAAAAGACAACATCGATGATACTAAAAGAACCTCAATTCAAAATACCTCTTAAAGAAGAAGGCAAAGAAAAACAATTTGAATTAATGTATGAAAGATTAATCATTATATACATGCTATGACTCTGACTCCAATCTCTACTTCTAAGATTGAGAATTTATTGGTCAAAGAAGTATACAGTGATGATAAAAAGCCAATTAATTTTAGACTTCGCTCTGCTTCTTCTAGTACTGAAACTGATGTCAAATTAGAAGATAAAAATCTTCCAGAATCAATGAAAATTCCTTTTGAGTTGTATTCCTTTTGGGCACAAAATTTTATTCAAAATAGTTTAATGCTCAAAAAATGGTCTTTAAAACAACCACACTTTATTGAAAAAATGTGGGATAACAATAAACAAAACTCTAACTCTAAAGAGGGAATTGGATTCGTACTCTAGAACCCTTAGATGATACAGAATTTTGCCTAGTCATCACCAAAGAACTTGATTCTGAACAAATATCTGATCTTCCAATCGAAGATGCCCCTCAAGAATTAGAAGAAGAAATTAACTCAACAATTGATGAATTAAAAAAATAAATCTAGGGAATGATGAAAACCCAAAACCAACTTTCATTAGTTCATTCCTTAATGACATGGAAGTAAAAGAAATAATTCAACGATTAAAAGAATATAAAGACTGTTTTGCCTGGACTTATGACAAAATGACTGTACTAGCTCCAGAAGTTGCAGTCCACAAACTTGGGATAAATAACATTGCAATCCTTGTTAAACAAGCTTCAAGAAGGAAGTGTGTTGAAATAGAAAAACAAGTCATTACTGAAGATAAAAAATTTATTGAGGCTGGTTTCATACGAGAAGAAAATTATCCGACCTGGCTGGCTAATGTAGTGCCAGTTAAAAAGAAATATTATCAAATAAAGGTTTGTATAGATGACCCGACCGCAAATAACGCAGTAATGTTTGCTTCCAAAAGATAGCCAAAAGCTTTGACTCAATTTATAAATAGCGGCTAGTGTATAAAATTAATAATTAGAAAATATTTTTACACACTAGAGGTACTACGCAAGTATACGTATCGTTTCAAGTAATATAGGGTTTTTAAACAAAGACCCCAATATCGATCCCACAGGGAAGATTTATAGAAAGAAAAATAAAATATTAAAAATATTTTTAATTTATCTTTTAATTTGATTATAAATTACTATTAATTTACTAGATGCAAATAAAGGAAACAATAATAAGAAAATGATTTTATCAATTCTATATAAAATAAACAACTTTCTTTCCTTCAATTAATCTAAGATTTTTTAAGATAATTTAATATTCGTTGGAGAATTTAATTAATGGTATTGGCCAAATAGAAGCATTCCTATTCTTTACCCTTTGATCCAGGCGCAAAGAACATTGACTAATTTACGTAATAGGTCCGGATGTATTGTTAGTAGAATGGGTTAATCTAGGCTCACACTTCTAGATGTCCAAGGGTGGCTATGGTCGGCCCTACTAGTGACCCTTTCCTAGTCTATAAATCAAATTATAAGAATTTAGTCTGTCACTCTAAAAACTTATCAATGCTACGCCCTTTAAATCTTATCTTCCTAATTATTTGCACTTCACCTTGAATAGCCCGCACATGGCCTTCGACTACCAAAGGATTCATGTGACATTTACAAGTTAAGATTTCTTCTCCTTCAAGGTCTCAAAACTCTTCAACAGGTTTTAACAATTGAAACGACCAATTTAAAAAGTAAAGTAAGATCAGGTATTAATGTCATCACAATGTTTTGAAAATATTTTGAATTTTAATTCTCCATCGAATCTTTATATTATCTTATCTATCTCTTCATAATTGAAGGTAGAAAGTATACCAACTACTCAGAACACATTGAAAATAAATAACAAAACATGATAATTAAACTTTGAATCAAATGTAAAAATATACTTATCTCAAATATTTCTTCTACAGATCTTCTGATTCCTACTGACTCCACAGTGTAATGAACTCCAGATGCAATAACTTGAAAATAAACTCACTAAACTAAACAAAAGTGGCCCTACATTTCTCTCTCTAATTCTCTCTCTAAGGATGAGAGATCCTAAAGTAGATAAGAGAAAGTGGTACAATGGGAGGGGCACTTTTTCTGAAGAAATGGAACCCTATTTATAGGCTTCAAGGGTTGTCTTGAGGCACCTCTTCAAAACATGTCCACATTCAATGAATCTTCTAGAAGGTCGGTCTGGCGCCTAGGCGCCGGACACCGCGTCCAGTTCTTCACACCTCTTCACTTTGGCTCGCACCTCTTCACGATTAAAACCGTTTTGGACTGTCCAAATGCAATGTATGACATGTCCTATTATCAAGGAACAACTGCCAGCCTTCTAGAATGTCCAATAACCTCTCACTCCGTCAAAATAACTGATCAAACGTTGTCAAAAACTTGACAGTTTTTGTATCGAGTCTGGCGCTTAGGCGCCAGTTTCTGGCGCCTAGGCGCCAGACCATATTTTTTTTATACTTTTTGTATTTTGCTCCATTTTGCTCCTTTTTGCTCCTTTTTCCTTCTTAGACCTTTTTACATTACCTACATCCAAAAACACAAAAAATACCTTTCATTAAAGCATAATATCCTTAGAAATTAATAAGAATTAAGACATAAAGATATAGGTATTTTTTATAGATCAAAATCCCCCAAACTTAAATGTTACTTGTCCTCAAGTAACTCTTTCTACTATATAAAATATAACCTTTGGAAATAAAGATAAATATTTAAGATTCCTTATAATTTTTGATTTTATAAAGTCTTTAGTAAATTATTAACCCAATTTCACTAACTAGGTTTAATTTTAAGAATTTAAAGAATATTTAACTACCAAATCATAAGATTTCAAACTTTTCATTCATTTTGAAAATAATAGAAGTCTATTATATTAAGCTTTCATAGATTATTTACAAGAAAAAGATCTTCTTGAGAAAATCTTTTCTAAATAAATATTTATATATAAAAATTAAGTAAAGTATGTAACTAGTTTTCTTCCTATAAGATAATTCAAGTGAAGCCAATTTTTGATTAGGCATTTCCTCAAGCTTCTCCTCTCTATCTTTTTCCTTTTTTTTTTTTTTTTAGAGAGGATTACTATATCTGGATAGCCTGTTAATGGTTTTGAACTTCACTATCCTTAACTTATATTTTCAAAACTTATACATTTCTACTTAATTATTATAACATAAATTAAGATTAAAAAAGAATTCCAATCTCTTCTTTTTCAAGTGATAATTTTTGATTACTTAATAATTCTAAAATTCTATTATTTCTACCATGAATAGAAAAATTCTTTATCTCATTCTTCTTTAAGTTAAATAATTCTATTCTTAAAATCAATCAAAGTTAGTAAAATTTTGGTTAATTTCACTAAATTGTTTATAATTTCAAAAATAAAGTGATCTCAAATAAATTCTTCATTCCTTAAGTTATTTTAAAAAGTTTTTATTTTTATGAAAATATTAGCTCTTTAAGGACAAATAAAATTTAATTTTGAATGGATTTTCCCTTCCCCCAAACTTAAGTTTTGGTATACTATGATAATTTGAAAGTATGAGAGAAAGAAAATCATAAGAATTTTTAATAAGTATGTAAAAACAATCTTAAAAAGACAAACTAACTTCTAATCATGCTTTTATGAATAATTAAGATAAAATTGAAGCATGTATATAAAAAGTAAGCAGGCTAATTTTATGATGATATTAAATTTGAAACAAAATTAAAACAGAGCAAAAAAGTTAATTACTAAACATTAAACTAAAACAACATATAAATTAATTCTAACTTCAGTCTCAACACATCAGAATCCTAACACTTAACAGTTAACATACATCAAATACAAAATTAACAAACAATCCAAATAAAACAAACTAACATAGTAACACATCATAGAAATCTATAACTACTAGTCACTAGCTGTAGCCTCATCATCATCTTCATCACCAAAGGAAAATTCTACGTCCTTAGGATCAACAAATGGTGTGAAACTAGGAAAAGTAGGAAAACTAACATCATGTTCACCCTTCAGAAATCTGACTAAGGCTTCATCATATTCAGCATCATAACTACTCTTCCTCTGGGTATAATCAGATAAATGATCTAATTTTCTATCAATAGTATCAATCCTGCAGTGAGTTTGAAATAACTCCTGCTCGTTGCTCTAAAAGCTGATCATGCATTGATTCCCGAAAATCGATGGTGGCTCGGTAGAAGTAGAGGGTCTAGAAGTAGAAGGTCTACACGAAGTATGTGCGAAGTAGAAGGAGCGGTTGATCTCTTCCCTCGAAGACGATCATAGATACTAACACTCTCCCGCCCAATTGGCTTAGTAGACTTCAGCTTCTCCTTAGAAATATCAGCTGTGACTCCATTGCTAACACATAGTGAGTAGATCAGAGATGGAAATCCCAATCCAACAGAAGTGCTGGATTTCACAGTAGACTCCACAGAATCATAAATAATTCTCCTGACATGAATAGGCTTCCTCTCCTGAATGCGAGTAATTTAAGATCGCTCGATCTCTAGTCACTTCACTCAGGTGGTTGGAAGGTAACAATCTTGCAGAAATAAAATAGTGCCATGCTTTAGATACACCATTTAATTCTGAGGATTTGAAGTTTACCCTTTTTCCGTTCCTGATCTTCCAAGATCCAGTACCATCAGACAGATAAGCAATAATCATATCCAAATCTCCCTCAGATGGTGATAATCCGGAATAATAGCACTCAATAGTCGGTGGCAGGCCATAAAATATGTTGATTCTTTACGGACTAAATCCTACTCCGATTCCTCCGACAAAGACTTCATAATCCTCAGCATCCAGAAAATTTGCATAAAATTTTCGAACAATCGGGATAACAACAACAGCAGTAAAATAACAAAATCGTTGCCAGTTGTGCGCAACAATAGTGTTTTCGATCATTTCTCCAGGATGATAGAAACTTCGTTCAGAAATGAACTTTCTGGACGTCGCAAATTCATGGAAGCAAAAATGCGCAGCCGCAGTAGAAAATTTGCTGCTATCAAAGTTATCTCGTGTCTTCCCGCGTTTAGATTTTGGAGCCATCTAAACGTGAAAGAAAACAAGAACAAATTTAGGAATCAAAGATTTAAACTCTTTTTAAGTTTATAAAACTTAAAATAAGTTTAGAAAACCAAAGAAATCACTAAAAATCGAATATTTTTTTTCAAAATTTTCGGTTCTTAGCAAAACTTAGGGAAATCTATGGTGAAAATCGAAAATAAATGGTTTAAAGTGTAGATTTGACCTTGAGACGAAGAAATCGAGTGGTTTCGTGCTTAAATCCTTGATGTTTTGACCTCAAAATGGATCTAGAGGATGTATTTTCGTGAAAATGGGGAAGAAGATGAAGCTTAGGCGTCAAAAATGGCTTTTGGGGTTATTTAAGTAAATTTTCGGGTACAGGCCGAACTCGCGCTTAGGCGCCTAATTCTGGCGCCTAGGCGCCAGACTCGTCTTTCACAAAAATTTTTTTTAAAAATTTATTTTTCCACCAAAATTCATAAATTCAACTTCCAATTACTCATATCAGAGTAGAGCTTCAGTTTCTAACTTCCACAATATTTTTCAAAAATTTATAAAAATTAAATATTAAATCCATCAATCAAACATAAAGTTTCAATCAAACTTACTAATTTCCATTTAAAATCTTCGATATTGACTCAAAACATTCCAGATAAGTACTATATTTGATTCAAGTTCCTAATACACACTCAAACATAACAATTTCAAAGCAAAAACAACACACATTGAACATGAAAGCAAATACACAAACAAACACAATTGATTCTCTAAATCGATACAACGACTCAACAAACCATAATAACTATCTCATTACCAGAATATTCTAATCTTCACAAGGGAAATTGTGTATTCCACTTGGAAAGAATACTAATGCTCTCGGGAAATCCGTAGCCGTCTTTTCGTCAATCCACTTGTTCATCGCATACATTTCAACTTGAGTATCTCGATAAGCCGCAAAATGATCAAATTGAAGTTTCATTTGCCATTCTAGATGTTCAACTTGATGAAACATCTCATGAAGGCGATCTCCAATCCTTTTAAAATCTTCTTCAAACTTATCCAAACAACTAGAAATTTTCTCTAAACTTACAGCGATGAAACCATTAAAGTAGGGTTGAGGATCCCTTGAGACTTTTTCCCTAGCCTCTTCTCCATGATTTCTTCTTTCCATTTCTTCAAAAATTTCTCAAATTTCTCAAGAATGAAGTGTAAGGGACGTAATTTTGATTGCTTGATGGTTAGTGAAGAAGATGGGTCGATTTAAAGGGGAAAATCGAGTGAAAAACTGAAAAATTTCAATTTTTGCATGACCCAGTAATCGTGGCGCTTAGGCGCCGAATCTGGCGCCTAGGCGCCGGACCTATTGACACATAGTTGATTCTGGCGCTTAGGCGCCGAATTCTGGCGCCTAGGCGCCGGAACTATGTTCAACTCCGTTTCGCCTAATCGTCGAATTTTCAAAATTTTGTTCTCCAATATAGGTAAATTATACTTGGTAAGAGTAATTTAGACTCGATAACTCACATTGTAAACTATCATAATGAAGGTTAACTTGATCTCCTTTTTACTCATATTCAAAATAGAGTGATCCTATTTTTAATTCTTACATACTTCAAAATAATTTTCAGCTTAAGTCAATAAAGACTTGTAAGCATCAAATTTTTCTAAAGTAATATAAAATTAATCAATATCGAGGCATAACCTTACATTAAAACACAAAAACACAAGATAATTATGGGTTGCCTCCCACAAAGCACTTGGTTTAACGTCGTCAGCCCGACTTAAGTAAATCTTTAATCAGGTTGACTCAATTCATAAGCCTCTTTATAAATTTTCTTAATATCTCCCAAATAAGGCTTCAATCTTAATCCATTTACTTTAAAAATTTTTCCTGTTTTAGGATCTTTAATATCCACAGCTCCATAATGGTATACTTTCTCAACTAAATGAGGTTCAATCCATTTAGATCTTAATTTTCTAGGAAAAAGTCTTAAACGAGAATTAAACAGTAATACTTTTTGTCCAGGCTCAAAAATTTTTCCTGAAATTTTCTTATCATGCAACATCTTCATTTTCTCTTTATAAATTCTCGCATTTTTCATACGATTCATTTCTAATTTCTTCCATCTCATTTAGTTGCAATAATCGCTTTTCTCCTGCTTTATTCAAATTAAAATTAAACTCCTTTATCGCCTAATAAGCTTTATGTTCAAGTTCTACAGTGTAAGTGACAATGTTTACCATAAAATAACCGGTAAGGTGACATTCGATTGGTGTCTTATAAGTCGTTCTATAAGCCCATAATGCAGAATCAAGTCTATCAACCCAATCAGTTCTTTTAGGATTAACAGTCTTTTCTAAAATTCTTTTAGTTTCTCTGTTTGATACTTCGACCATTCCACTAGTTTGAGGGTGATAAGCGGTTGTAATTCTATGTTTGATTCCAAATTTTTGTAGTAATGATTGAATTCTTATATTCCTGAAATGACTTCCACCATCAGTGATAATTACCTTAGGCATTCCAAATCTTGAAAATATCATTTTCTTTAAAAATTTTGAAACACTTTTGGAATCACAGTTTGGTAACGCAACAGCTTCAATCCACTTTGAAACATAATCAGCTGCTAATAAAATATAAATTTTTCCAGATGATGGAACAAATGGTCCCATAAAGTCTAATCCCCATATATCAAAAATTTCAACTTCCAATATATAGTTTAAAGGCATTTCATCTTTCCTAGATATATTTCCCATCCTTTGACATTGATCACATGTTTTCACATATTGTCTCACATCTTTAAATAAGGTAGGCCAATAAAATCCGAATTTAAAATTTTAAATGCGATTTTATCTATGCTAAAGTGTCCTCCAAAATCAGAATCATGACATTTTTGAATAATAACAAAAGTTTCCTCATAAGGTACACATCTTCGAATCATAGAATCTTTACCAATTTTAAATAAAGAGGTTCTTCCCAAATGTAAGACTTAGCATCATATTTAAATTTCTTAATAAATTTGTTATCCAGGTCATAAGGCAAAATATTGCTAACTAAATAATTAACAATATCAGCATACCACGGTGTTTTGTATCTTTGAATAACATATAAAGATTCATCGGGAATTTCTCATTTATATTTTCTTCCGAAATAATATCATTTTTAATTCTAGACAAATGATCGACAATTTGGTTTTCGAGTTCCTTTTCTATCTACTATTTGAAAATCAAATTCTTGTAGAAGTAAAACCCATCTTATAAGTCTAGGTTTAGAATCCTTCTTAGATATTAGATATTTAATAGCATAATGATCAGTATGAACATGCATTTAGTACCAAGAAGATATGGTCTAAATTTTTCAAAGGCATATACTATAGCTAGAAGCTCTTTCTCAGTGGTAGTGTAATTTTTTTGTGTTTCAGTGAGAGTTTTACTAGCATAATATACAACTTTGAAAACTTTCTCATATTTTTGTCCTAATACATCTCCAATTGCAAAATCACTTGCATCACACATTAGTTCAAAAGATTTATTCCAGACAGGTGCAACAATGATAGGTGCAGTTATTAATTTTTCTTTGAGAATATTAAAAGCATTAATACATTCTTCATTAAATTCAAATTGTGCATCTTTTTCTAATAAATGACAAAGAGGTTTAGCAATTTTAGAAAAATCATTTATATATCTTCTATAAAATCTAGCATGACCTAGAAAACTTCTCACATCGATAATGAGTAGTAGGTGGTTGCAATTTAGCAATAATTTTCAATTTTGCTTGATCTACTTCCATTCCTTTTCGTGATACTTTGTGACCAAGTACAATGCCTTCTGTGACCATGAATTGACATTTTTCCCAGTTAAGAACTATATTTGTTTCTTCGCATCTTTTTAGTACTTTGGCTATGTTTTCCAAACAAGATTCAAAAGAAGTTCCAAAGACTGAAAAATAGTCCATGAATATTTCAATTCCTTTGTCAATCAAATCACAAAATATTGACATCATACATCTTTGAAAAGTTGCGAGTGCATTACATAAACCAAAAGACATTCTTCTAAAAGCAAATGTTCCATAAGGACTTGTAAATGTTGTCTTTTCTTGGTCCTCAGGAGCAATAAGTAATTGATGATAACCAGAATATCCATCCAGAAAACAGAAATATGAGTGTCCAGCTAATTTATCAAGCATTTGATCCAAGAAAGGTAAAGGAAAATGATCCTTTCTAGTGGCTTTATTTAGTTTCCTATAGTCAATACAAATTCGCCATCCAGTAACTTGTCTTGTAGGAATAAGTTCATTTTTATCATTAACAATGACAGTTACACCTCCTTTCTTCGGAACACAATGAATATGACTTACTCATTGACTATCCGAAATAGGATAAATAATACCAGCATCTAACCACTTAATAATTTCTTTTTTAACAATCTCTTTCATGATAGGATTTAATCTTCTTTTCGATTCTATTGTAGGTTTAAAATTTTCTTCCATTAAAATTCTATGCATGCAAATGGAAGGGCTTATTCCTCTTATATCAGCAATAGTCCAACCAAAAGCTTTCTTATAATTCTTTAACACACCTAGTAATTTTTCTTCTTAATCTTTACTCAGTTCAGAAGAAATAATAACAGGTAAAGTTAACGAATTTACAAGAAACGCATATTTTAAATGGGAAGGTAACATTTTTAATTCTAGTTCAGGTGCTTTTTTAATTGAAGGTAAAAGTATTTCATTTTGAGTTATGTCTAAAGTTTCCCAATTATCTTTAATAAAACGAGTCTCTTCTTCTTCTACTACTTCATCTTCATCAGTTAAAAATTCAAATTTTTCTTCAGAAATAACTTTACATTTTTCTTGATAATGTTTTTCAATTAAATAATCAATTATATCCATTCGATAACATTTCTCTTTATCAAGGTACTTCATTGATTTAAGAACATTGAATTTAATTTCTTGATCATTAACTCTCATGGTTAATTCTCCTTTTTACACATCAATCATAGCTCGTCCGGTAGCTAGAAAAGGTCTTCCTAAAATAATAGGTATCTCTTTATCTTCTTCCATATCAAGTACTATGAAATCTACAGGGAAGATAAATTTATCTACTTTAACAAGGACATCCTCTATAACTCCTTTAGGATAAGTGATAGATCTATCGACTAACTGAAGAGTTACGAGTGGTGGGAGTAATATCTCCTAAATCCAATCTTCGAAAGATAGAAAATGGCATGAGATTAATACTTGCTCCTAAATCACATAAAGCTTTTCCACAAAAATTTTCTCCAATAAGCACGAGGTATAGTGAAACTTCCAGGATCCTTAAGCTTTTCAGTTAATTTCTTTTGAATTATTGCACTGCATTCTTCACTTAATGCAACAATTTCAAAAGCTTCAAATTTTTGTTTTTTGCTTAAAATATCCTTCATAAATTTTGCATAAGTTGGCATTTGTTCCAAAGCTTCAGCAAAAGGTATGTTAATAGTAAGTTTCTTAAAAATTTCAAAGAACTTAGAAAATTGATGATCAAGTTTCTGCTGTTTAAGTCTTTGAGGAAAAGGTGGTGATGGTTTTTCAACTTCCACGTTAACTGGTATAACAGTCTGATTTTGACTAGGAGAGAGAGTTTCTTTAGGTTTTCAATCTCTTCAACCTCAATCTCTTTTTCAATTTCATTCTGCAATCTTTCTTTTAATTCCATTCTACTTCTATGTTACACAGCTTTAACTTGTTCATGTTCTTTTCCAGTTTCCTTTGGATTGATTTCAACATTACTAGGAAGTGCTCCTACAGGTCTGTTATTAATTAAAGTAGCAATTTGCCCCATTTGATTTTCAATATTATGAATAACAATATTTTGATTTTGTAATTGATTATTCATTTGCATAATTAATTCTTCTATTGATAACTTTTTCTGTTGATTATTAAATCCAGGAGGTTTATAATTTGAATTAACTTGATTGTTCCAATTTCCAGTGGGATGAGATTGATTATTACCCCATTGTTGTTGTGAATTATTCCAGTTAAAATTAGGATGATTTTTTCACCCAGGATTATAATAATTTGAATAAGCATTATTTTTACTTGCAATAGCTTGTAAAGTTTCAATAGTTTGAGAATATGCAATATTAGCAGAGTTATTATGCGAAATATTAATTGCAAAACTATCTAATTTCTAAGACATTGCTGCAACTTGTGAAACTAAGATAGAAAAGGCTTTATTATCTTGAATAATGGCCATCTTTTTAGGATTAATTCTTTCAGAAGGCCATTGAAAATTGTTATTAGCCATTTCTTTAATTAAAGTGTAAGCTACTTCAAATAATTTAGACATTATAGAACCTCCAGCAGCAGCATCAATAATTCATTTTAAAGATCTAATTAATCCATTATAAAATGTTTGAATAATCAACCAATCAGGTAAAGCATGATGAGGACATTTTCTTAATAGCTCTTTAAATCTTTCCCAAGTTTCATATATTGTCTCCCCGTCAAATTGACTAAACGAAGTAATATCATTTCTTAATTTAGCAGTTTTAGAAGGAGGAAAATATTTAGCAAGGAATTTTTGTGCCATGTCAGCCCATGTTTTAATAGAACCAGTCGCTAATGAGTTTAACCACATCTTTGCTTTATCTCTTAAAGAAAAAGGAAAGAGTCTAGGTCTAATAGCATCATCAGAAACATTGTTATATTTATAAGTAGCACAAAGTTCTAAAAAACTAACAAGATGTAAATTTGGATCCTCATTTGGTGATCCACCAAATTGATTGTTTTGCACCATTTGAATAATAGACGGTTTAAGTTCAAAAGAATTAGCATCTACAGTGAGTATTTGAATACTACTATGAAGTTCATCAACTCGTAAGGTTAGCATAATCCCTTAATGGTTTATAAACATTTTGATCATTAAGTTCAATTGGATTTTGTAAAGTAGCCATTTCTTGAAATTTTTGAATTTGTTTTCCCTTTTTAATTTTTCTAATTATTCTTTCCAATTCAGAATCTAAAGGTATTAATCCTTCAGAACCAAATCTTCGCATAAAACAAACAATAAAATATATATCTTATTTTTTTTATAATAATATATTTATTATTTTTTTTTAAGAAAATTTATACTATTTTATTTCTTTCGATCCCCGGCAACGGCGCCAAAAACTTGACCCGACCGCAAATAACGCAATAATGTTTGCTTCCAAAAGATAGCCAAAAGCTTTGACTCAATTTATAAATAGCTGCTAGTGTATAAAATTAATAATTAGAAAATATTTTTACACACTAGAGGTACTACGCAAGTATATGTATCGTTTCAAGTAATATAGGGTTTTTAAACAAAGACCTGAGTATCGATCCCACGGGAAGATTTATAGAAAGAAAAATAAAATAGTAAAAATATTTTTATTTTATCTTTTAATTTGATTATAAATTACTATTAATTTACTAGATGCAAATAAAGGAAATAATAATAAAAAAATGATTTTATGAATTCTATATAAAATAAACAACTTTCTTTCCTTCAATTAATCTAAGATTTTTTAAGATAATTTAATATTCGTTGGAGAATTTGATTTATGGTATTGTACCAAATAGAAGCATTCCTATTCTTTACCCTTTGATCCAGGCGCAAAGAACATTGACTAATTTGACGAATAGGTCCGGATGTATTGTTAGTAGAATGGGTTAATCTAGGCTCACACTTCTAGATGTCCAAGGGTGGCTATGGTCGGCCCTACTAGTGACCCTTTCCTAGTGCTATAAATCAAATTATAAGAATTTAGTCCGTCACTCTAAAAACTTATCGATTCTACGCCCTTTAAATCTTATCTTCCTATTTATTTGCACTTCACCTCGAATAGCCCGCACATGGCCTTCGACTACCCGAGGATTCATGTGACATTTACAAGTTAAGAGTTCTTCTCCTTCAAGGTCTCAAAACTATTCAACAGGTTTTAACAATTGAAACGGCCAATTTAAAAAGTAAAGTAAGATCAGGTATTAATGTCATCACAATGTTTTGAAAATATTTTGAATTTTAATTCTTCATCGAATCTTTATATTATCTTATCTATCTCTTTATAATTGAAGGTAGAAAGTATACCAACTACTCAGAACACATTGAAAATAAATAGCAAAACATGATAATTAAACTTTGAATCAAATGTAAAAATATACTTATCTCAAATATTTCTTCTACAGATCTTCTGATTCCTACTGACTCTACGAGTGTAATGAACTCCGGATGCAATAACTTGAAAATAAACTCACTAAACTAAACAAAAGTGGCCCTAAATTTCTCTCTCTAATTCTCTCTCTAAGGATGAGAGATCCTAAAGTAGATAAGAGAAAGGGGTACAATGGGAGGGGCACGTTTTCTGAAGAAATGGACCCCTATTTATAGGCTTCAAGGTTTGCCTTGAGGCACCTCTTCAAAACATGTCCACATTCAATGAATCTTCTAGAAGGTCGGTCTGGCGCCTAGGCGCTGGACACCGCATCCAGTTCTTCGCACCTCTTCACTTTGGATCGCACCTCTTCGCCATTAAAACCATTTTGGAGCGTCCAAATGCAATGTATGACATGTCCTATTATCAAGGAGCAACTGCCAGCCTTCTAGAATGTCCAATAACCGCTCACTCCGTCAAAATAACTGATCAAACGTTGTAAAAAACTTGACAGTTTTTGTATTGAGTCTGGCGCTTAGGCGCCAGTTTCTGGCGCCTAGGCGCCAGACCATATTTTTTTATACTTTTTGTATTTTGCTCCATTTTTGCTCCTTTTTGCTCCTTTTTCCTTCTTAGACATTTTTACATTACCTACATCCAAAAACACAAAAAATACCTTTCATTAAAGCATAATATCCTTAGAAATTATTAAGAATTAAGACATGAAGATATAGGTATTTTTTTATAGATCTATAGACTTTAAGGATTTAAACAAAGCATTTCCAAAGGTTGAATTTTGCTTTACCAATCATAGATTTGATGGTCGATATAGCATCCAAACATGCAATATTTTCCTTTATGGATGGATCATCAAGATATAGTCAAAAAAAAATTTTTTCAGAAGATGAAGCGAATATAGCCTTCGGACACCCATAGGGATATACTGCTACAAAGTTATGCTATTTAGATTGAAAAATGCTGGTGCAACCTATCAAAGAGTCATGACACAGATTTTTGACGAACTCATACACAGACAACTCGAATGTTACGTAGAAGATTTGGTTATCAATAGTATACAAAAAGACGATCACTTGTACGATTTGAGAATTTTCTTAGAATGATTACATCAATATAATCTTAAAATGAATCCCTTAAAATGCGCTTTCAGTGTTACTTCAGGGAAATGTTTAGGATTTGTTGTTCGACATCATGGGTTTGAAATTGATCCCCTCAATATCAAAGCTATCCTAAATATTCCTCCTCCTAAAAATTTAACTCAATTGCGATCCTTTCAAGGAAAACTAGCATATATACGATGTTTCATTTCCAATTTATCAGGTAGGTGTCAGCCTCTTAATGCCCTAACTAGAAAAGATACCAAATTTGTGTGGGATGAAAAATGCCAACACGCCTTTGAAAACATCAAACAATATTTGACAACACCTTTTGTTTTAGCAGGTCCTGTGTTAGGAAGACCTCTAATCCTTTACACTGCAGCATTAGATAATTCCCTTGGAGCATTACTAGATCAAGTAAATGAAAAGGGAAAATAAAATGCATTATATTATTTAAGCCGCTGTTTGGTTCCAATTGAAATAAAATATCAAACAATTGAGAAGCATTGCTCAGCTTTGATTTTCGTAGTTCAAAAGCTAAGACATTATTTGTTTTCTCATAAGGTAACTCTTATTTCAATAGTTAACCTATTACAATATTTGATGACACGACCAACACTTTTTGGAAGATTAGCTAGATGGGTAATGACACTGCTCCAATTTGACATAACATTTGTGCCACTGCGTGGAGTTAAAGGATAAATCTTGATAAATTTCTTAGTAGCACACCTAATTTTGATTGGTTCACCTCTTAATAATGATTTGCATGATGAACAAATTTTAGAAATAAAAAGTTCAAATACACGATGATGGGAATTGTATTTTGTTGGAGCGTCATCTGCTCGAAAAGATAAAGATAAATTGACAATTATACCAGACAAAGCTGGAGTAAGATTAATTTCATCACTCAAGACAAAGCAATGATGCCATTTTCCTATCATTTGATTGACCCAGGCAAAAAAAATGAAGCTGAATATGAAGCACTCATAACCGGTCTTGAATTGACAATACTAATGGAAATAAAAAATATTGATATTTATGGAAACTCTCAATTGATCGTTAATCAAATTGCGGGCAAATACAAGACATTGAAACCTTGACTTGAACAATACTCCCGTTACACTCTAAAAATGCTTCAACAGATTCCTGATGTAACTTTCTTCCAAATTCTGAGACGAGACAATTCTATAGAAGATGCTTTGGTAAAACCTGCAAAATAATTCACTTGTCCAAAAGAAGATGATATTCTGATCGCTATAAAAGGATGACAAGTTTTTTTCCAAATTGACATGGATAATTGATCAACTAAAAATTTAATAGCTTTTTAATATCTATTTCTTTTCTATTTTTGATTATATTACACTTTAAAGAAGGGCATTTTTCATGATTTCATGCAGGTACAATGATTTTAGGCCTTTAGAGCAAAAGGAAGCAAAAATGGGCAAATTTGGAGAAAAATGAGGTAACATGCACTTTTTGACCTCGAGCGCCGGACGACACAGCTACCAGCGCCAAATCGCGCCCGTTTACAGAGAGTTTGGGCTGTTTTCTGGAAAATAACCCTGAACGATGCCTTATCCTGCACCCGACCGCGCCCTATCCTAATTTAATTCCAGATTCGATGTATTTGGCCGGATTTTGGAGGGGTGCTCGAGGAAACTCTTGGGAAATCAGTTACATACGAATTTAAACTATTTTGGAGCCAAAAATTGAGAGGGGGGAGATAGTCTTTTGAGTGTGTGAGTGAAGAGAGTGAGTGTTATAGTGTAAAGGTTCATTAGAGAGAATCTAGGGTTTGTGTGCGTTCTCTTCTAAGGATTGTAGGAGGAGAGGAAAAGTGAGAGATTTCATCTTTCTTACTTATCTAAAGAGAGAATTGTGTGTTGTTGTGAAGAAAGAAGAGGAGTTAAAGGAATTCCTTGAGATTCTCTTGCGGAAGAGTTTGAGATAAGTTGTATTTTCTTTACTCTATTTGTATGACGTTGCTTTTATATATAAAATCTATCTTTCGTCGTCTTTTTCTTATGAGTCTTGAGTAGATTTCTTTGTCTTCCTCCATTTCATGTGATGTGTTGATGTTGTGATATGGAAATGATGTGCCGATTTATTTTGGAGAATTTGTGATGACCTTTTCACTTTGTACTTCATTTACTTTTTGATATGGCCAATTAAATTGTTAAAACTTGTTGTGAAATATATGTTCTGAAAGGATTATGAGTTCCACAACAAAAGTGAAGGTCACATTCAATGTCCATGAATGAGTGATGTAGTTCATGGGGGTTGGGTGCAAATAAATAGGGAAATATATTTTAATGGGCTAGAATTAGAGATTTTAGAGTGACAGACTGAAATCTATAATTTGGTCTTAGGGTTTGGAAACTAAAGCGAGAGTTAGCTTTCAGGCGAAGAGAAGTGGGAGCTCCATAGTGACAGTCGATCTCCTCCCAACCTAACCACATATTTAGGCACTGAACTTAGGATTAGCCAATGTTCTTTATATCGTTCGGAAGAGGGTAAAGATAATGAATGCTCCTATTTGACACAATACTATTGCATCACTGATTTATGTCACTAAATCATCACATTATGATTGGAGAGGAGGAGCATTCTTTCTTACATTTGAACTTTTGTCATAAATTTAGTCTTGTGTTAGTTAACTGTGTTAGGAAGTTAGAACATACTTTGGTAGAATTAGTAACTAAAACTATTTAATCTTCTTTTTAGTATTAGTAATTACTGTAATTGTGATGTGATTCGTGTAGTGATTTCTATGCTCCATTATATAATTAAATACCTCATCGTGGGATCGATAACCAGGACTCCAGCCCTGCATTACTTGAGCGATACATATACTTGCGTTTAATTGTGTGACTCAATAGAAAACTAAATTAATATATATATAAGTCTGAGTTCATAAATTCTGGCAATTTTAAAAAGTTGCACCAAGTTTTTGGCGCCGTTGCCAGGGAGGTAACTGTAAAAATTAATTCGATAGTATTTGAAAACTTATATTCGAATTACAAGTCATAATTGTGTGTGCTTGTTTATTGTTAGTGTGCTTATTGCGATTGTATGCGTAGTATCAGATCTATAGGTTTAGTGCCTTACGATTCTGAATTAGAGCGTACTATTAGAAAAATTTGAAAACAACAAAAACAATCTGAAAATCCTCACAAAATGGCGAACAACTTGAACAATCAAAATAATCAAAATGAAAATATACTAAGATCTTTAAGAGATTATGCTTATCCAACAGCAGATGAAATTCACTTAACTATCCAAAACCCTGATGTTGCTGCTAATTCATTTGAGCTTAAACCTGCTATTATCCAAATGTTACAGAATAATCAATTTGGAGGAACACCTAATGAAGATCCTAACTTACATCTCGCTAGTTTTCTAGAACTGTGTGCTACCTTTAAATACGATGGAGTGTCGAATGATGCTGTTAGGCTTAGACTTTTTCTTTTTCATTAAGGGATAAGGCTAAGGTGTGGTTAAATTCATTAGCATCTGGATCTATCAGAACTTGGGGAGAACTTTCACAAATGTTTCTGTCAAAATATTTCCCTCCTTAAAAAACTGCTAAGCTGAGGAATGATATCACATCTTTTAGTCAGTTTGATGGAGAATCTATATATGAAGCTTGGGAAAGATTTAAAGATCTTCTGAGAAAGTGTCCACATCATGCTTTACCAAACTGGTTAATAATTCAAATATTTTATAATGGATTAGTGAGATCTTTGAGATCGATTATAGATGTTGCTGCTGGTGGATCATTAATGTCAAAATCTTTTGATGAAGCATATTCGTTAATTGAAGAGATGACTACTAATAATTTTCAATGGCCCTCTGAGTGGGTAAATCCTAAGAGAGTAGCTAGTATTCATGATTCTGATGCGATAACTATGATAGTCTCTCAAATTGCTGCCCTTTCGAAGAAAATAGATCAATATGGAATGAATTATTCTCAAACATCCCCAGTGTTAGAAGAAAATTCATCAGGACAGATGATAAAATCTCAAACACCTTATGAAACCTTGAATGCTTTAAATAATAGACTCAACAATCTTTATTCAAATTATTATAATCCTGGTTGGAAGAATCACCCAAATTTTAATTGGAATAATAACAATGATGTTGTTAACCCACAATGGGGAAACAATTCTATGAATCCAGTTGGAAATCTGAACAACCAAGGAAATACCAATTATAGACCTTCTTATCCTCCTAGATTTTAATAGTAACCCATAATTTATAGAAAAGAAGTTGTCCACTGAAGAAATAATTTTGAATATGGGTAATCAAATACAAGCTCAAAGTGTTGTGATGAAGAACATTGAGATTCAATTGAGACATATTTTCACCGCGCTTAATAATAGACCTTCTGGAAATATTCATAGAAATGTTGAGATCAACCTAAAAGATCAAAACAAGGAGCATTCAATTAAGGAGTGGAAAAGAATTGGAAATAAGAGTACAAAAATAAATTGAAGTTTAGAGAGAGGAAGTGGACATTGAAAAATGTTCTTATAAGATATATTCAGACTTAGAATATCCGGTTAAATGAAGATTACTGTTGAAAACCCACCTCCTCCGTTTCCTCAAAGACTAAAGAAAAAGAATAGGGATAACAGATTTGCAAATTTTTTGGAAATCCTTAAGAAATTAACTATTAATATTCCCTTTGTTGAAGCATTAGAGCAGATGCCTGATTTTGCAAAGTTCATGAAGGATATTCTTAAAAAGAAAAGAAAGTTCAGAGACCACGAGACTGTTGCACTTAGCATTGAGTGTAATGCAATTATTTAGAAGAAGCTTCCTGAAAAACTTAAAAACCCTGGTAGTTTCAATATCCTGTGTGCCATAGGTGAGAAATTTTTCGGAAGAGCTTTATGTGATATGGTAGCTAGTATTAATCTTATGCCTTTATCAACTTTCAAAAGATTGAGAATAAAAGAAATTTCACCTACATCTGTGACTCTTCAAGTGGCTGATCGTCCTATTACTTATCCTAAAGGAGTCATGGAAGATGTATTAGTGAAGGTGGATAAATGTATCTTTTCTGTGGACATTATTGTATTAGATATGGAGGAAGATAAAGAAATTCCAATTATTTTAGGAAGACTATTCCTTGCTACTGGGAGAGCTATGATCGATGTTTAAAAAGGAGAATTAACTATGAGAGTTAATGATCAAGAGGTGACTTTCAATATTCTGAAATCTATGAAATACCCTTCAGCTGAAAAGGATGATGAGTGCTTTCGAATGGAAATCTACGATTATTTGAGAGAATATCATTTTAAAGAAGTGTTTGAAGAGAATTTGGAATGTGAGGATGAAAGTGAAAGTGAATTTGGATATACGAAGAATGAAGAGTTAATTTTCGAAAGATCGAAAGATGGATCTATGGAAAGTGGAGATAAAAGTTTAATTCCATCTATCATAAAACCTCCTGAACTTGAGATGCAAATTCTTCTAATCATTTGAAGTATATATTTTTAGGAGAATTATCTACCTTGCCAGTCATTAAATGAATATCAAGAAAAAAAATTACTGCAAACCTTAAAAAGATACGAAAAGGCTTTTGGTTGGTCCGTAGCAGATATTAAAGGAATCAGTCCTTCAATCTGTATGCACAGAATTCTGTTGGATGAACAACACAAACCTAGAGCTGATCCGCAAAGGAGACTGAACCCAATGATGAAAGAAGTGGTTAAAAAAGAGATTTTAAAGTGGTTAGATGCTGGAATTATATATCCCATTTCTGATAGTGTTTGGGTAAGTAAAATTCATTATCTTCCTAGAAAGGAGGAGTGACTGTTGATGTAAATGAACAGAATGAAATCATACCGACAAGGCAAGTCACTGGTTGGCAAATATGTATTGATTATAGAAAACTAAATGCCTCCACCAGAAAAGATCATTTCCCTTTACCTTTCTTAGACCAAATGTTAGACAGACTTGTTGGAAACAAGTATTATTACTTTTTTGGATGGATATACCTTTTATCACGAAATACCTATTGCTCCTGAGGATTAAGAGAAGACTAAATTTACTAGCCCTTACAGAACTTTTGCTTTTAGAAGGATACCATTTGGATTATGTAATGCACATGCAACATTTCTAAGATGTATTATGTCCATATTTAGCAAATTAATAGATGATGGAATAAAAGTGTTTATGGATGATTTCTCAGTATTTGGAGATTCATTTGATGTATGCAACTTAGAAAAAATTTTAAAGGTATGCGAAAGAACAAATTTAGTCGTAAATTGGGAAAAGTGTCAATTTATGGTTGCAGGAGAAATTGTGCTTTGACATAAAATATCTGAATATGGCATGGAAGTAGATTCTGTGAAGATTCAAATTATAGAAAAATTACCACCACCAACCACTGTGAGAGGGGTAAGAAGCTTTTTGGGACATGCTGGATTCTATAAGCGATATATTAAAATTTTTTCAAAAATAACTAAGCCTCTATGCTAAATTTTGGAAAAAGATAAGAAGTTTGATTTTAATGATGAATTCTTAAAAGATTTGATTTATTAAAGGAAAAATTAATCGCTGCTCCTATAATAGTTTCACCCGACTGGGAGAAACCATTTGAATTAATGTGCGATGCGAGCGATTATGCTATTGGAGTGGTTTTAGGACAAATGTATGAGAAAATATTTAAAGTTATATACTAAGCTAGTAAAACTCTTACTGATGCTCAAATTAATTACACTATTACAAAAAGAGAGTTATTAGCTATTATTTATGCCTTTGAAAAATTTAGATCTTACTTAATTGGAGCCAAATGTATAGTACATACTGATCATTCTGCTATTAAATATTTAATGCAAAAGAAGGATGCTAAACCAAGATTAATTCGATGAATACTTTTAATGCAAAAATTCGATTTTGTGATCGTCGATAGAAAAGTGGTCGATAATCAAATAGTTGAACAACCTAAATTGGCTAATTTTGAAAAGGAAATAATCAAAACTTTCTCTGATGAACAACTGTATAATATTACAGAAGGAACTATAATGTGGTATGCTGATATTGTAAACTACATCGTTAGTAACATTTTACCACCAGAATTAACAATGCAACAACAGAAGAAATTCAAACATGTGCCAAATTTTATTTTTAGGACGATCCTTATATGTATAAGCAATTTAAAGATCTTATTATTAGGCAATGTGTGCCTTATGAAGAAACTAAACAAATTATTCAAGGATTTCATGATTCTGAATTCGGAGGACATTTCTGAATTGATAGAATAACACATAAGATTTTACATCCTGGATTTTATTGGCCTACTATTTTTAGAGATGTTTATAGATTTATCAAAAATTGTGATCGATGGCAGAGAATAGGCAATATATCTAGAAGAAATGAAATGCCTCTTAATTTTACTTTGGAAGTTGAGATTTTTAGTGCTTGGGGATTAGATTTTATGGGACCATTTATACCTTCATTTGGGAATTTGTATATATTAATTGTGTTGATTATGTATCAAAATGGATTGAGGCAATAACTTTACCTAAGTGTGATGCTAGAAGTGCTTCGAGGCTTTTAATGAAAAGTATTTTCACAAGATATGGAATGCCTAGAGTAATCATAACTAATGGAGGATCACATTTTAAGAATAATCTGATTCAGAGATTGGTAGAAAAATATAATATTATGCATAAAATCTCTACAGCTTATCATCCCCAAACTAATGCTTAGCTGAGGTATTTAATCGTGAAATTAATCGAATTCTAGAAAAAGCCATAAATCCAGAGAAATTAGATTAGTCTGCTAGATTAGACACCGCTTTATGGGCATACAGAACTGATTATAAAACTCCTATAGGACTGTCCCCTTATAGATAAATTTTTGGAAAGACTTGTCAATTGCCAGTTGATTTAGAATATAAAGCATATTGGGCGATAAATAAATTAAATTTTAATTTTAATTTTAAAGGTGCTGGTGAGAAAAGACTGTTGCAATTGAATGAGTTGGAAGAAATCAAAAATGAATCATATGATAATGAGAGAATATACAAGGAGAGAAGAAAAATATGACATGATAGGAAAATTGCTAAAAAGAAATTTGAACCAGGACAAAAAGTTTTATTATATAATACAAGATTGAAATTATTTCCTGAGAAACTGAAATCAAGATGGATAGGACCTTTCACTATCATGAAAATCTATCAATTTGGAGCTGTGATTATTGAAGACCCTAAATATGGAAGAATATTCAAAGTTATTGGAAAAAGATTAAAACTATATTTTGAAGGCAATAGACCTAATTTTAAAGAGGTTTTAATGTTGGGTCAACCTGAATAACCTGAGGTTATGTTGGGCTGATGACGTTAAACCAAGAGCTTTGTGGGAGACAACCCACAGTTATTGAATATTTTGCTTGTTTGATGTGTTATTTTTGTTTGATTGTCACTTAATTAAGTCCTACCCATCCTTAAATATCATAAACAACATTAAAAAAATGAATCAAATCAAAGTTTGGAAAGAACTTGGACAAAATGAATGTTTGGCAAAAATTGAACTAGTGCCGGACGGCGCTATCATCAGTGCCGAACCACGCTGCTGTTCAAAAAACAGTTTTTCATTCTTAAATTTAAATTTTGGCGATTCTAGGTGGAATTTCTTCCATTTAAACTCCCAAAAACTGCCCCTAAACACCCAAATCTCATCCAAATGGATTCCGACTCGATCGAAATTTCAAGATCTCAAGTGTTCAAGCATAGAAAGTTCGTCAGTTTTGAAGCACAACGTCTATTCAACAAGAATATCTCAAAGAAGAGGCTGATTAAGGAGCGAGGCTTTGTGAATTGAGGTTTGAACTCTCCTACTACTCGGATTGAAGAAATCATTATTCAAAGACTTTGGGAGGTGTTATGTTACACTACTGCCGCCGTAGTCATCCCTGTTGTGAAAGAATTTTATGCAAACCTTCATGAAATCAACCAAGGATCAATCTATGTGTGAGATAGGTTTGTCACATTTACACCTGCGAAGATTAATGACATATATATGATTATGAATGTGCAAATCTACCACTATTCAAATTTTGCCCCAAGGAAAGACAACATGTATGATATATATGTTGACCTGATTTTTTTATGAGGTCTTTTCTCTTCTCTCTCCTTAGTACTTAGGATCTAGCCTTAGACTTTCCCTTTGACTATCTTAGAGGACTAGAAATGGAACCCACCACTTAGAAATTAAAATACCTCTTAACTCCCTGCAAACCCCATAAGTTTGATTGTAAACCCCTAAGTCACTTGGAGGGTTAAGATCAAATGTTGAGGTTTAAAGGATGAGTTCCTTATAGGACTCTTTGGCCTTAGGACTACCCTGGGTGGTCTGGTCTGGTGAGGATTGACCTGCACACATTACACTTTCACACACATTCCAAAGCCTAAAACCATTCATACCTAGCTTGACTTCCTGACTCATGTAGGTAATTCATGTGGATGGACCTTAACCCCTAGGCCCTTGGCCAAGAGGGTTAGGAACAACATAGTGAATGCCTAAAATGAGTCCTCTCATAGCTCTTATGGGCTTGATATGGCTTCATGGCTCAACCAAAGTGATTCCATTCTACTCAAACTTGATCAATCTTCATTTTTTCAAAATTTCAATTTTTGACCCCCGGGGCCCTACACCCACCAAACCTACCAAATGTCCTTGAAGCTACCCAAAATTTGCAAAAATTACCTAAATTACCCAAAATTCCTCAAAAGCAATCCTAAACATTTCCCACCATTCAAATTGATCATCCTTAGCCAAATATACCAAAATTTCCAAAAATACCCCCTTAATACCTCCAAATACCTAAAATGCCCTTTTCAACCAAAAAAATCCAAAAATTCCCAAAAAATTCCAGAAAATTCAAATTATTCCCAATTTCATTTTGTTCAACTACACCATAAGCTAATTTTGTCAATTTAGCCCACTTTTGCCAAAACCCCCAATTTGATCCAATGTCAAACCAAACCACTCCAATTAACCTCAATGTTGATCCAATCCAATTCTAAACTTCAATTCAATATCCCCAATATCCATTAAGACCAAATCCAAGCCCAATTTGATTAACATTTGGATCCAATTCCAATTTGAAGCTTAAAGCCCAATTTTGGCCCATGATCTAAACTTAGCCCAAACTAACCCAACTCAACTCCAATTAACCCCAAATCTTTTCCTAAACCTTCCAAATATCCCCAAAAACAAAACACCAACAAGGTTCGCCCCAAATTTGAACCCAAACTCCACCCAAACCCAACCCAATACCAAAATCCCCAATTTTGGCCTAAACCCACCATAAACCCAAATGGGCCCAAATCCCAAAATCAAAGCCCAACCAAAGTTGAAAACTCTTTGTAACACTCCCATAAACATTTCTAAACATTAATTTTACATCAAATCTAACATTAGCCCAACCTTAGCCCAAGTTAGCCCAATTTGACCCACTTTGCCCCCTTTACCAAAAAGTCCCAAATCAAACCCAATTCAACTTCAAATCACCTCAAATTTGTTTCAAATCACTCATGACACATCCCTAAACTAAACCCAACATTTATTTTGCATGGTCCTTCAAAAATCTTTTCATCCAAAGTCCATTTTGAAACATAAAGCTCACTTCCTTTAACCATTTTAAAAGCCCATCCAAAATTATTTCAAAAGGCCCAAAGTCAATCCAAAGCCTACATGACACTTTCACCTCATCATCCCTTTGATTTAAATCACTCCCTAAGTTTCAAATTCATCTTTAAACTTTTCTAAACTAAGCCATGTTCCAAATTACCTCTAAATATCTAAAATCCTTAAAACCCATTTCCATTAAATTGACTGAGCTTGGCCCCAAGCCAAATGGAGCCATGGAGCCATGCATAAGCCATATGTAAGCCATGAGGAGCCATAGACTTGTTATCACTCCCTAAATGGCAAAAGGAGGAGATCCTTTAAGCACTCCCTAAAATTCATTAGCCCTACCCATGATTCCCCTTAACCCAAAACTAATCCTAATAATCTTGATGGGGACTTCACCACTCTTCATAAGCTGACTCACCTGACCTCCCTCAGCCCAAAATCAGAGCTTTGGATGGTGCACCAAGCCCTAAGCCATGACTTGATCCATTTGAACCCAAAATGACCCTTCCCCCTTACCACTTAAATCAAACCTCTTTACACTTTGCATTGGCGATTGAACCCACAAACTTCGAGCCCTGACCCTCCCGATCGGGAGGGTGACTCGACTCCGGCCGGCCGAGCCCCGAGTCGTCGGAAAACACCATGGCCAAGAGGTCTAAATGGATTAAAAAATTCAATTTGAACTAGCTGAGTTGTCCCATGCCCAATGGCCACTACAGCTGTTCTTCTCTTCACCAGAGCAGTTGATCCAAGCCATCAAACCCCCCTGGGAGGCCCTAGCCATGGCTATTTAAACAAGCCACCCCTCTCGGCCAAAAGGTTGGCTGAAATCAACCTTGATAGAATCCCTCCAAACTCCTCACAGAGCTTCCCCTAGCCAAGTGCAATCCATCCCCACTATTCTCCTGCCCTAAATCCCATTGATTAAGCTCGATTTTGGAGCTCGATTCTCGAGCCGAACAAGACATCTCTCAAACCTCCACCAAAATCAAATTAAACTCACCCACACCTGCACAGGACCAAGAGAAGGAGTTTCTCAGTGAAAGCCCCCTCTGCAGGCCGCCTAATTGCTCTAGCCTCCAAAGTCTGAAATCGGGCCTGGTCACTTTCATACCTAGAACTTTCACCAGGGCCAGAGGCTTCATCCCTAGGCTCTTCCAGCTCCAATGAACGTGCCGAGCACATTCAGTTGAGGCCTCACCTCCTGAACCAAGGTATGGACACTCCTCCTCCCCGAGAGCTTCCAGCAATTCTCCATTTCGTTTGAGTTGATTTAATTGCATATAAACCATATAGATGTGTTCGTCTCTTCTAGACGAATCCATAGAGTATAAGAACACGAAAATCCATTGAGAAACGAGGGAGATATTAGGGTTTGAGTGTGGACGGTCACGGGTGCACACCAGTCGTAGACGACGACCAGCCACTGTTGGATCGAGCGTGTATCGGCTGAACGGCTCAAATTGCATCGGACCAGGGAACGGTACGTGAACCGCGGGCACGTGGCGCTGAGTCGGATGGCGGTGGCGAATGGGAGCGCACCACGTGGAGCTTCGGAGATGCTAAGGTTGCCGTGGCGCTGAGTCGGATAAGTAGGAAAATATGGAATTTATGATTTAATTAAATGCCTGAAACTTAGAAAATCCATATCTTTGTGTAGAAAAATCACAAAAATAAAATACAAATACCCTCTTGCTCAGTGAATAGAGGAGAATAATGTGGAAAAAGAATTGAGTTAATCTGATGAGTATTTTATTTTTAATTAATTATTTACTCATTTCAGTATTTTAATTCTTCATTTGCAAAGACAATTCACCATGGCATGAGACCATAGGGCTTTCGAAGCCTCTGATCTTGGGAACATTCCCTGAATTTTTCAAGGTTAGAGGTTATCTCTATGGCAAGTTATGTATTTTTCAAGTTTATGTCACTGTTTTTGGTATTTTAATTCTATTAATTAGCATATTGCTTAGAAAATTCTAGGAAAATTTGGGGAGATTTCTTAGGACCAGAGGACCTTAGGATAATTATGTTTTGAGTTAATTCATTAAGAATAACCCTAATTGGCCTAATTACTCAAAACTGAACTTTAATTAAGTAGGGTTAACCACACATAAAAAGAAGTTAAAAATAATTCTCCACTAATCTTTAGGATCAGAGGGACATCACATAAAAATTTGGAATCAATTGGAAATGTTTAACCCCACTAAATGGATTAATTAAGTTACATTACCAAAATTAAACTTTAAAAATTCATAACTCTAAAAATACATTTTAAAAATTCACCAAATTGGTTTTGTAGGCTCTCTGATATCAGAGAAGTCTAAAAAAATTAAAATTAGATTTTTTCAAAAATCTTCATTTTCTACCTTATTTTAATATTTTAAATAATTAAAAAATAATAAAAATCATAAAAATAATAAAAATTACAAAAATGTAATATTTTGACTCCTAATCACTTAGGAACAAACTAAATATTTTTCCCAAGTCTCTTGGTTAAGATATTGAATTTTAAATGCTTAAGACAATTTTTAATATTAAAAAAATGGATTTTCCAACCTTTTCACCAAATTAATTCTAATAAATCAAAGAAAAATCAGAAAAATATAAAATTTGCTTCTCTGAAATCCTTGAGGTTAGAGGGACTTAAGAAAAATATAAAATTCATTTTTCAACTTTAATTTTATTTTATAATTAATTAACACTCCAAAAATCAAAATAATTATAATAAATAAAATATAATTAAAAAAATTACCAAATTTGGTCCAGATGGTCCTCTAGTCAATAAGAACATCCCATAATTTTCCTAAGATTAGAAAAATTACTTTGGTCATGTTGTTGAATTTTCATTGAAAAACCCCTATCCCTATTAAAAATAATTATATAAATTAAATTAAAAATAAAAAAAATCACATCTTCTCCTCTAATGTCTTAATTGACATGTGAGTAAAGTGACATAAAAATTTTAAGTTCATTTGAGCTTAATTTGATTAGTTATGAAATGAACAAGCTTAAAATGGGCATAAAGGTAATTAAAGAATTTTAGCCCTAATTAATATTTAGGTTTAATCAAGTGGAGGGTAAAATATCTGATTTTAAAATTTTCATTAGATGATTGAAACCTAGGGAATTAAGAGGTAGAAACCCATTAATCATCTTGAAAATATTTAAAGTAAATTTTAACAAATTAAATAATTTAAATTTTGGAAGAATAGATTAAAAAAAAATTTGGATTATTAAGATTAGGGATTTGATTTAAGAAGATATCAATTCTTTAATTTAAAATTCCTAAATGAATTACTTTACTAATATTTAACTCTTAATTAAACTTAAGATGATAATTAAAAGAAAGTAACCTTTAATTAAATTAAGCTTGAAACATTAAGTAATTTAATATTCAAATTGAAATAAATTTAAAATACTAAAATTAATTTCAAAAATCACTTGAAAGCAAATTTAAAGCAAACTTGAAACATCAAAATCAATTTCAAAAAAAATAATTCTTAATAAAGAAAATCAAGCCAATTAAAAGTTAATCTGGAATATTGCTATTAAATTAAAAATTAAATCATTAAAGTCTAAATTAAATAATTTAAACACCTCTTTCAATTCAAATGGTTTAAAACATTTAAGAATAAAACAACTTGAACACTATTCCAAACTTAAATTATTAAAATTTCATAACTAAATTAAATCACTTTAAATCACCAATTCCAGTTTTAAATCATTAAATTCTTTAACAAACTGATTTGCCCCTAAAGGTTTTCATTATTATAACTCTTAAGTAAAGTATCAAGTGAAATGTCACTTTACTTATAGGATAATCAAATGTCCTAAATTCACTGAGCAAGAGTTAAAACTTGACTAAAAATTTCTGGATGATTGATTCATCTCTACAATAAAAAATCATTTAGACTCGAAATAATCTCAGAAATATTAAAAAGATGTTTAAGATTCGTCTTATGCACTTTCTCAATATGATGAGATGTTTTAGAAGAACAACTGAACTTGATTGTCCTTTGATGAAGAAAATCATCCTTAACAAAACACAAAGGAACCTAGACGTCGTAGGGATTGACTAGCAATAGGATTAGGACTTTGGTAGACAACCAAAACCTTCCCTTAGCTTTACCTAGGTGTTTTCTTGCAAATATATATAAATGCCTTAACACGTGCTTTAAGTGTAGCTTGGAAATGACGAGAAGGCCTTCCAGGTACGCTTTTATTTTATTGCAAGTTACTTACATGTGCTGCGCTTTACTTTTCTTGCATGTTAAACAAGATTGTTGCATGAAACTGAAATCTTTAGGATAGCCACAAAACTGAAACCCAAAACTAAATTAAAAATCACAACAAGATAAAATTCATCGCCACAACATTTTAAAATATAAAACAACTCAAAATTTAATCACAAACAGAACAACAAAACTACAATTGCAATTAAATTAAAACTACTCGTTGGATGATCGGGAATACCTGGGATGATGTAACCTACGTGTTGCTAACGGGATTTCTCACGGTCTGAATGAAAGTTTGGAACTCATTCAGTTGAGTTTAGCAAATTCATATGGACTAAGTGAATCCGATAAAAATAACGGTGCCGGAATGATGGAACCGTGGGATCTTAACCGGTGTTGTTATAATCAACTTTAATATTCCCCTAATAAAACATTAAAAACATTTGGACTTTAAGATTTCTCTAAACCAAAACACTTCTCTCATCTCTTGATTGCACCTTCTAAAACTAAACCTCTGCAACAACAAGGAGCTTGGAGCACAGTGGGCAGCACGACCATCGTCATCAGCAAAACCTGTGTCTACTTCAGCAAAACATTTCTTAGAATTAAATAACAAAGCCATAGGATTTCGAGGTAGTCTGCCTAGTGCAACATAAATCCTCAACCTTTTTGTTAGGAATTTGCATAATCATATTATGCAAATTAAGCCCTAACTTGTCTTAGGATTCCGAGGTAGTCGTTTGGTACGACATAAACCCTCACATCTTCGAGGCTATTTGTATGATCATATCATACAAATATAAGTCCTAATTAACTAAAACTGGCAGGATTGAAACATTAAATAAACTCCAAAATTGAAGCCACACAATAGGATAGTTTTGGAAGTTGCTAAGATTCCTCTTGGATCCTCAACTTCTCCTACTTCTCCTCCATTGGATTCCTAAAATAACTGTTCCAAATTTGATCCATTCCCTATTGAAATTTCAAAAATTCAATCCTTTAAAACCTTAAAATTTGAAATTCTTGAGAGCAAAATCACTGATCATTATCGAGAGTTTTCTTAAATGATTCCCTTCATTTAAGATGTAATTAACTATAGGGGCTTGCCCTTATAGGGAACTTTAAGAACCCGAGCAATATAAACCCCGCTTACTTCATTTATATTAAGCAGGGGAACTTGTCGGCTTATAAAATTGGTTCGCAGACCAAACGGATGTCACAAATCTTCTAGTTTATTTAATCGAGCCTCATCATCAAGTAGTGTGTCTATTTTTTGGGATAGATACACGGTTTGTGGTGTGGTGCTCGTTTATATAAACTATTTGGGATGTGAGATCGGTTTTTTATTTCATATCTTAAAATTTTTAAACTTAAAAAATTATTTTCAAAATCCAATGCTACTTTCCAAATTATATATATTTAAATTAAATTTAAAATTTAAAATTCGCCGACAATTTCTGTAGACGACCTCCTTTTTCAAAACACATAACCTAAAAATATGCCGACAGCTTCTGGCGACTCCGTTGGGGACTAGTTCTTCTCTCCATCCTGATCAGATGGTTTTGCTTTCATAAATCGATAGTGAGTTCATATAGTGGACAAAACTATCATTCTTTCGTTGGCATACCTTGCTCTTTTCTGTCTTGAGCAAGTATAGTCGACTCCCTTTTGGATTTAGGAGCCACTGTTTAGACACCCCTAAACAGAGAGGTTCCGAAATCCTTTTACCTCTTAAGAGGTGGGGTGGACCCCCAATATGTGTTAGCTTAGGAGTAGTCCTTCGGCCTGAGAAGCCTTACGAGAATTTCTCTCGCTTTTCAATTCCGAATCGGGTCCCTTCCTTTTTTCTATAAATCTCTGTTCAACATTTCATTCCTAAAAAATAAGTCCTCTAATAAAAAACCTTCTAATAAACAAATTCTCTTAAAAATCACAAATGCATTAAGATAAACGAGAATGTGTTCGGACTCTTTCTTTTCCTTTTTGAGTTTTGTGACGAAAGGAAGCATAATTCGGGTTTGATATTCAAAATCTACACTGCAGAAAATGACTGCCCAAATTTAATTTTCTCCTTCACCAATGGAATGGACTTCACCGTCTATAAGGATGAGCTGCTTGACAATGGGATCATCCGTTTTGGACAAGGATTTGACAGTACAAATATTAAGTTTACTGATGTTACTCTTTTCACACTAATGGACAAAGTGCCAGAAACTGAGGCTCCGAAGGGTAGACTAGGGGCTGCTTATCCTAGGATGGTTGTTTCCGATTCAGGGGAGAAATCCCTCGAACCTATGACTCTGTATGATTATTTGCTCGCCCCAGCGGAATCTTATAATGATAAGAGTTTTGGTGTTGGCTACATTTTGACTGTTTCTAACGATTACGTAACTAACGACAACCAACCTAATCCGGATCTCGATTCCAATAAAATAACTATTCTCAAATCATACTAAAACTCGATGACCACGACGAAGAAGATGTTCAAAAAGAAGGCTACGAAAGCTCAACAAGCAACGAGTACATTTGTGAATTTCGAGGAGCTCCAATCATGATAGAATTAGAGTCATCAGATTCCAAAGCAACTGCAGGAGAGCCAATCATTCCAATTCAAGAGGATACACCGACAGATTCAGTACCAGATGTAGAAGAAATAACAGAAGTTAATTTAAGAAGCAGAAAAGTTCTACCTCCGAGAATGGGTCCAAAGGATAAAGGAAAGCAGGTGGTTGCTCAGGAGGAGCCAACCCCAGCAGAGGAATTTCCCATTCGGGAAGAAACCGAGGAACATGGTAATAAAGTGGACTATAACGTGCTAGCCATCTTAGGAAGCTACCAGCCAAACTAAGCATATACGATGCTCTGATCCCGTCAAAGGAGATGAGGGAAGCTCTGATCAAGGCTCTACTTGATCTAGAGATTTGTTTAGCTCAAATGGCCGGTAATTCCTTCGACGAGGTTTGCTCGTTAAAAGAACAGCGAGGTGTTACCTTCACGGACAATGATCTATTACTGGGAACAGCTGATCACAACCGACCATTGTACATTTTAGTCACTATTGGAAAGTTTACGCTCTCTAGGGTGTTGGTTGATCCGGGAGCATTAATCAACATAATGAGCCTTCGAACGTTAGCATATTTGGAAATTGATGCTCGCGACCTCGAAGCAGACAAGATGTTATTAAGAGGGTTCAATCAGAAAGGAGAAAGAGCTCTTGGATCGATAACACTACTGATGAAGACTGGTGATTTAGCAAAGACATTTGCAAAATTCAAGATAATTGATTCTGAGACATCATTCAACGCTCTACTGGGTCGGCCATGGATGCATTAAAACTGGATGGTATCGTCGCCTCTGCACCAGTGCATAAAATATTATGAAGGAGGGGAGCAATGTATCAAAGGTGTGCAACCGTTCTCCGTGCATGAAATTGGAATTCACGAAGATGCAGCCTACTACGTGTCTCCGAAGAAAACAATCTTCTCCAGAAACACCATACCAAATGAAGCCAAAGAAGTTCGGGACAACGAAGAACCTGAAATTCTAGTCCAACAGTTACTCACCACTCCCTT
The DNA here is from genome assembly GCA_022702705.1 of Papilionanthe hookeriana x Papilionanthe teres. Lineage (NCBI taxonomy): Eukaryota > Viridiplantae > Streptophyta > Magnoliopsida > Asparagales > Orchidaceae > Papilionanthe > Papilionanthe hookeriana x Papilionanthe teres. The sequence goes on along the minus strand of CM040431.1, from coordinate 93,351,871 downwards.
ACGGCGAGATGGTGAAGGTTTCTCCAGAACTCGCACCCGAGATCGAGGCCGGGGACAAGGTCAAGGAAGAGACATTGGAATAGTTGGACAGAAGAGACCAGTCATTGACGTTGATTGGGAAAGTAATTCCGAAGAAGATGAAATCAAGAAAGAAGAAATGCAAATAAATCAAAGAAACTACAGTTTAAGATCTCTCTCGAAGATGAAAAGAATGAAGAATACAATTCAATGTACGAGAAGATCAATCACTATGTGCATACTATGACCCTGACCCCGATCCATTCTAATAAGATCGAGGGTATGGTGGTCAAGGAAGTGCATGGTGGTGGTGCTAAGCCGATCAAGTTCTACCGTGGTGCTTCTTCTTCCAAACTCGAAAATGATGTACAATTTGAAGATGTTACTTCTTCGAATTAATGGAATCGCCTTTCGAGTGGTACTCTCCCCGTGTTCAAAATTTAATTCAACGTGGTGTCTTACCTCGACGATGGACAAAAGGTCAATCACAACATTTTGAAAAATTATAGAATAATGCCGACCGGCCTCCCAATTCAAAACATGGTCTTGGATTCGGCACGGTAGGATCGATCGACGATACGGGATTTTGCTTGGTTGTCACTGCGAGCCTAATGAAGATCGCTCGGAAGCTTCGGAAGATCTCGAAGATCTACTAATCGGAGATGCTCCGCCAGAATTCGAAGAAGAAATTGAATCTACAATAGACGAGTTAATGGAAGTTAACTTAGGTACTAACGAAGAGCCTAGGCCGACCTTTGTTAGCTCCTTACTCAATAAAGAAGACTCCGAAATATAATCAAGCTATTAATGTAATTCAAAGACTGTTTTACTTGGAGTGACGATGAAATGCCAGGATTAGCTCCAGAGGTTACAGTTCACAGGCTAGGAGTGGATCACACTGCTGTTCCAGTTAGACAAGCTCCGAGAAGAATGCGTTTAGAGATTGAACAACAAGTAATAACTGAAGTTAAGAAGCTAATAGAAGCTAAATTTGTCCGTGAAGAGCAATACCCGAATTGGTTAGCCAATGTGGTACCAGTCAGAAAGAAGAATGGTCAGATCAGAATCTGCGTGGATTTCATAGATTTGAATAAAGCATGTCCAAAGGATGAATTCCCGCTACCAATTCTAGAATTGATGATCGAAATCGCTTCAACACATGAAATATTTTCTTTCATGGATGGATCTTTGGGATACAACCAGATAAAGATGGCACCGGAAGATGAAAAGCTCACAGCCTTCAGAACGCCAATTGGAGTGTACTGCTACACAGTGATGCCATTTGGATTGAAGAACACGAGGAGCAACCTACCAAAGAGCAATGACGAGGATTTTTGATGATCTCATTCACAACCAAGTCGAGTGTTACGTGGATTATGTGGTCATCAAGAGCAAATTAAAGGAAGATCACTTGTATGATTTGAGAATTGTTTTCGAGCGATCAAGACAATTTAACCTTAAGATGAATCCCCTGAAATGCGCCTTCGGCGTCACCTCTGGGAAATTCTTAGGATTTGTCGTCCGACATCGTGGAATTGAAATCGATCCGGAGAAGATTAAAGCTATCTTAGAAATGCCGCCTCCCAAAACCTTGAAACAACTACGATCCTTTCAAGGGAAGTTGGCGTATCTTCGACGCTTTATCTCGAATTTATCAGGAAGGTGTCGACCTTTTCTCGCTTTGGTTAAGAAGGATGCCAAGTTTACTTGGGACTCCAAATGTCAACATGCTTTCGATGACATCAAACGAGTATTTAATGTCACCTCTCGTTTTAGCAGCCTCGGTCTCGGGTAGACCGTTGATACTTTATACCGCAGCTCTAGACGACTCTCTCGGAGCCCTGCTAGCCCAGTTCAATGACGAGGGAAAAGAAAATGCTCTCTACTAATTAAGCCATCGTATAATTCCAACGGAAGTAAAGTATCCTTCTATTGAGAAGCACTGTTTGGCCCTGATCTTCACCGCACAAAAGCTCAGGCACTACATGCTTTCTCATAAGGTCAACCTTATTTTGAAGTTTAATCCGTTGCAATATTTGATGACTCGTCCGACACTTTCCGGCAGACTTGCCAGGTGGTCAATGATACTATTGCAATTCGATATAACTTTCGTTCCTCTTCGTGCCGTAAAGGGACAAGTCCTGCGCATTTCCTTGCAAGACACCATTCTACGGCGGAATCGCCTCTCAAAGATGACTTGCCGGACGAGCGGATAATGAGCCTAGAAGACCCCGATGATCGGCATTGGGAACCGTACTTCGACGGAGCATTTTCAGCACGGAAAGATAAAGAATCGCAAACGATAGTGCCCAGTAAGGCAGGAATAAGACTAATCTTTATAACACCGGAGCGGGGGATGTTAAGGTATTCCTATCACTTAAAAGAACTGTGTACAAACAATGAAGCAGAATACGAAGTCCTCATAATAGGATTGGAATTAACCATTCAGATGGGGATAACAGATATCAACATCTATGGGGATTCTCAGTTGATAATTCAACAGGTTGCATGACAATACAGAATTCTAAAGCCAAGACTCGAACAATAATTTCAGTATGCCATGAAATTGTTGGAGCAGATTCCGAATGTAACGATCTACAAGATTCCCAGGAGTGAAAACGCTCATGCAGATGCGTTAGCCCGCCTTGCAAAAGAATTTTCCTGCTTGCAAGATGAATCAGTTGAAGTGTCAGTTCAGGGACGTCAGGTTCTCTCACAGCTCGACATGGACACAATACACAAATCAGAGGAAGCATAAGAAATAATTGCAACAGTGACAGAAAATGCAGAAGATTGGCGTCAGTCGCTAATAGACTACTTGCAAGTAGGAAACCTACCGGACGATAAGTCATTAGCTCATCAGATTAAGAAAAGAACTCTGTCTTACGCATTAAAAAACAACACGTTAACAGAAGGTCTTTTGATCAGATGTGGCTAAGATGCCTGAGCGGGTCAATGGCTTGTGAAATTGTCAAAGAAGTACACTCAGGACTTTGTGGCACTCATCAATCGGGTCCGAAGATGAAAATGAAGATTAAAAGACTAGGGTATTACTGGCCCTTGATGATAACCGACTGCATGAAGGTTGCCAAAAGTTGTCACCAGTGCCAAGTACATGGAGTGGTTCTATATCAACCTCCAAATATGTTACATCCGACAATTGCATCGTGGACATTTGAATGTTGGGGCACAAATATTGTGGGTCCGATAGAACCGCCTTCTTCAAGGGGACATCGCTTTATCCTTACAGCTACAGATTACTTTTCCAAATGGGCAGAAGCTATACCACTCAGAGAAGTAAAGGTACATCATGTGTTGCAGTTCTTCAAGAATCAAGTTATCTACCGTTTCGGAGTACCGCGCAGAATCATTTCAGATAATGGGTCTGCGTTCAAGAGTACGAAGATCAACAATTTTGTCAGAAGACACGGGATTGATTGGCACTATTAAACAATCTATTAACCAAGAGAAAATGGCTTGTCCGAGGCTTTTAATAAAACTCGCATCCAAATCCTAAAGAAAACCTTGGACGACAACAAAAGAAATTGGCACGAGAAGTTGTTAGAAGCCTTATGGGCCTACAGGACAACTTTTAGAACTCCTACTCAGTCTACGCCTTACACTTTAGTGTAAGGGTCCAAGGCCGTCTTACCCTTGGAAGTACAGCTTCCGTCACTCAGATTTGCAGTTGCAGAAAAGATCACTACAGAAGAAAATGCCAAATTACGATTGGAAGAATTAGAAAGCTTGGAAGGAAAAAGACTTTCAGCACAGCAGAATTTGGAACTGTATCAAGCCAAGATGATCCAGGCCCACGATAAACTAGTCCATCTAAGGACATTTAAAGTCAGTGACTTGGTTCTAGTTCTCAGAAGACCTATTCTTGCATACCGCAAGATAGGAGGTAAATTTGAACCAACATGGGAAGGACCATTCGTGGTCGAGACAATCTACTCAGGAGGTTCCTACTAACTGGTGAATTGCCGTGGAGAACGACTTATGCTTCCACTCAATGGACGATATTTGAAGAAGTATTATGCAACCTGATGTTTCGAAGGATGAACTTTAAAAATGAGGTCTCACTCCTAGAAGCACGGGTAGAGTAATCATTTGCGACTGGGTCCGAACCCAAAACATAAAAAGAATGGATGATAAAAAAAGAAAACCATTAACAAAAATGTGTTAAAAAATGTGTGAAAATTGTAATAATAAAATGTCAATCTTTCCTTTTAAATCAATTCATTCCTGATCTTTCCCTCATCTCTTCCTACTTTCTTTAAAAATTAAAAGAGATAAATAAGAATTTTTCATTAATAAATGTTTTTCTTTTTGTTCTTCTTCTTAGTACAGCCCCTGATCCTTTCCTTATTTTTTTGCAGGGAAATGTCGAACGGGCGGTTGGTTCTGAACTTTAGAAATGACGTGAGTCTAGCACTTGATGAAAAGAGGGCGAGGGATGGAGCCGTGATCGAGATTGACTCTGACTTCACACCAGCCGGGTTACAATATGAGGAAACTGATTGGACTCCGATTAATCGGGAAGAGTTCCACAGTTAGACAGTGATGAAATTGGGTGGCCCAAGTCAGCAGTCCACCAGCAAGAAGAGATAAGCAAACGCCGCTCATGCAACAAGAGAAGATAAGAAAGTTAAGTCCGTTGTTGCTACAGCAGAGGGCAGGCTTGTCAGCGTCATGCCCACAAAAATTCAAGGGGTAAGGAGAGCTACTCTCTCTGCCACCCAGCGGAGGAATAAGAATCGCCGCATTCGCAAGATGTTAACCAAGTTAGCAGCAGATCAACATGAAGAGACAGTTGCTACCGTCAATACAAATAATCCAAAGAAATTGGTTTGTCAGGAATCGGAAAGGAGGAGATCAACTCCAAGGAAAGCAGAACAGATAAAGGAAATTCCAAGAAGAGCAGAAATAGAATCAACGCCTCGACGCCAAGCAGATGCACCAGTTCTGAAGAGTCTTGTTGCGAAAGCAACCCCGGAGGATGTCCCGACAGAGACTATCCCCGAGGAGCCAAGACATGCAGGAGAGCGTGCCGGGGTTGAACCAAACATTCCCCAGTACATTACTAGACCTCGCCGATTGCAGATAATTCCAGAATATGAGTTGGAAAGAATGCAGAATGTTGAAAAGAAACTTTTGAATACTTCAAAAGAATTCGAGGCAAGAGGGTCAACATCTTGGAAGGCCTCGAGCTGCATACAGATGTGTTTTCGGACTACATACAACAACAAATTGTAGATTGCATACTTGAGCTTCAGAAAATGGGCCGAGCTGGTCGCCTAAGGGAAAAGACCTATTCAGAACCCCGAAGATGGATGCCAGGAAAAGGAAGAATTACAATCCAATGCGGATGTTGCTACAACTTCGCGGTAGACAGAAAATGGAATACACCAGGAATACTCCGTCGCAGTGAGGTGGATCCGATGCCGAATATTATCAAGAGAATGGTAAAAAGGATGATAACATGGAGGGTATTGCCTGGAGATTGCATACCCAACAACTGCATCATTAACATCTACAAGGAGGGCGACTGCATACCTCCACACATTGACCATCATGATTTCGTTAGACCTTTCTGCACAGTATCTTTTGTCAAACAGTGCAATATCATGTTCGGATCTGACCTTCGGATTGCAGGCCCCGGTGAGTTCCGAGGGCCGGTAGAGATACCACTATCGGTAGGTTCCGTCTTGGTATTGAAATGAAATGGAGCAGACATCGCAAAACATTGCATTCCAGGAGTGCCTGTGGAACGAATCTCCGTCACTTTCAGGAGAATGGATGACAGAAAAATGCCTTTCCACTTTCAGCCAGTTCCAGAGTTAGAGAGTCTCCGGCCCTACGAGTCGTGATTTACATGGGAAATATCACACCTCCAATGCACATCCATACGGCATTCCTGCCAAGGATGACTTGGAAGGTGATGTTATTGTCCATGTATCTCACTATTCAGACATAGATTTTGATAGCTGTTTTTGAAAGAAACTTGAAGAATCTTACACAATCTGTTTTGGATATATATGGATTGTATGAGATATTAAATTCTCAAGGAATTCAAGGAAAATATCATCATGTTTTGGAGCAAGATGTATGATGTATTTTCGACGAGATTGGAATGAAAACGACCATGCCATGTTTTGCCTTCACCTCTTTTTGTGCAAATTGACTCGGGAAACGCCATTAAGTTAAATGAACTTCGAACAAAGAACAAAGGGAAAATAAAAATAAATGAGAACTCTTTTAAAAATCTGAATGTCAAAACGAACCCCAAATAAATGTGAACCCTAAATTGAAAATCAAGCTAAAATCAAATCACAACAAGTGACTAAGACAAATTCCTGAATCTGAAATCCCCAGCCTTCGACTATTCTCAAATCGCTTTTTGACTCTCCATATTTCCTTCCCTCTTTTGAGAAGGTCGACTGAATCTACTGACACAGAACCACAAAAATTTTCGATTTGGTTCTGATGGCATGGATTCATATCCTTCGCCAAATAATCAGACTTTGATCAATCCTCGTGGGGCATGAAACACTTTCACGTCTCATTCCAAATCTTCAGTTAAACTCAAATCTCCACAGCAAATTTCTAACCTTTGAGACTGGAACCAGATTCTAGTTCTCTTTAAACCTTTGAGACTGGAACCAGATTCCAGTTCTCTTTAAACCTTCGAGACTGGAACCAGATTCCAGTTCTCTTTAAACCTGCGAGACTGGTACAAAATTTCAGTTCTCTCCTTTCGAGGTCGGTACCAAATTCCGACTCTCTTCCCGAGATTGATACCAAATTTCAACTCCCTCCTTCCGAGGCTGGTACCAAATTCCAGATCTTATTTCAAGATCAGTACCTAAATTCTGATTCTCATCCTTTTCAATTGATACTTAAACTCCGATTCTCACTCCAAGGCTGGTACCTAAATTCCAGTTCTCTTCGCAATCCCGAGGTTGGAACCTAGGTTCCAATTCTCATTTCAAATCCAGATTTCCTTGAATTGATTTTAAATTAAACCTCAATCGAAATTGAAACTCAGAACAAATTGAAATCTAAAATCACATATTAAAAAAAAAACTCGGAATAGAAAATGAAATGAAATATAAATCAAATTTCCTCAGATCTTATGATCTGGAATTCACCTCCTTCTCTTTTCCCTAGCGAGAGTTCAGGGATCTCCAGTCTTGGAGATATACTCGATACTCCCCAGCAGAAATTTGTTTCTACTTTGTTCTAAGTGTGGCACTTAGACATCTGTGTTGATTTTGTTGATCTCTTCGGTCAACGCCAATATGCTCGGTGTGCTTGGTTAGCACACCACACATATTAGGGGTCCATTTGTTGACCTCATTTTTTATGAGATCTTTTCTCTTCTCTCTGTTTAGTACTTAGGATCTAGCCTTAGGCTTTCCCTTTGACTATCTTAGAGGACTAAAAATGGAACCCACCACTTAGAAATTCAAACACCTCTTAACTCCCTGCAAATCCCATAAGTTTGATTGTAAACCCCTAAGTCACTTGGAGGGTTAAGATCAAATGTGGAGGTTTAAAGGATGAGTTCCTTATAGGACTCTTTGGTCTTAGGACTACCCCAGGTGGCCCTGGTCCGGTGAGGGTCGACTCGCACACATTACACTTTCACACACATTCCAAATCCTAAAACCATTCATACCTAGCTTGACTTCCCGACTCATGTAGGTAATTCATGTGGATGGACCATAACCCCTAGGCCCTTGGCTAAGAGGGTTAGGAACAACATAGTGAATGCCTCAAATGAGTCCTCTCATGGCTCTTATGGGCTTCATATGGCTTCATGGCTCAACCAAAGTGATTCCATTCTACTCAAACTTGATCAATTTTCATTTTTTCAAAATTTCAATTTTTGACCCCGGGGCCCTACACCCACCAAACCTACCAAATGTCCTTGAAGCTACCCAAAATTTGCAAAAATTACCTAAATTACCCAAACTTCCTCAAAACTAATCCTAAACATTTCCCGCTATTCAAATTGATCATTCTTAGCCAAATATACCAAAATTTCCAAAAATACCCCCTCAATACCCTCCAAATACCCAAAATGCCATTTTCAACGAAAAAATCCAAAAATTTCAAAAATTCCCAAAAAATTCCAGAAAATTCCAAATAGTCTCAATTTCATTTTGTTCAACTACAACATAAGCCAATTCTGTCAATTTAGCCCACTTTTGCCAAAACTTCCAATTTGACCCATTTTTAACCCAAATGGACCTAATTTCAAACCAAACCACTCCAATTAACCTCAATGTTGATCCAATCCAATTCTAAACTTCAATTCAATATACCCAATATCAATTTAGACCAAATCCAAGTCCAATTTGATTAACATTTGGATCCAATTCCAATTTGAAGCTTAAAGCCCAATTTTGGCCCATGACCTAAACTTAGCCCAAACTAACCCAACTCAACTCCAATTAACCCCAAATATTTTCCTAAACCTTCCTAATATCCCCAAAAACACAAAAATAACAAGGTTTGCCCCAAATTTGAACCCAAACTCCACCCAAACCTAACCCAAATCCAAAATCCCCAATTTTGGCCTAAACCCACCATGAACCCAAATGGGCCCAAATCCCAAAATCAAAGCCCAACCAAAGTTAAAAACTCTTTTTAACACTCCCATAAACATTTCTCAACATTAATTTTACATCAAATCTAATATTAGCCCAACCTTAGCCCAAGTTAGCCCAATTTGACCCACTTTGCCCCCTTTACCAAAAAGTCCCAAATCAAACCCAATTCAATTCCAAATCACCTCAAATTTATTTCAAATCACTCATGACACATCCCTAAACAAAACCCAACATTTATTTGGCATGGTCCTTCACAAAAGTGTTCATCCAAAAGTCCATTTTGAAACATAAAGCCCACTTCCTTAAACCATTTTAAAAGCCCATCCAAAATGATTTCAAAAGGCCCAAAGTCAATCCAAAGCCTACATGACACTTTCACCTCATCATCCCTTTGATTTAAATCACTCCCTAAGTTTCAAATTCATCATTAAACTTTTCTAAACTATGCCATGTGCCAAATTACCCCTAAATATCTAAAATCCTTAAAACCCATTTCCATGAAATTGATTAAGCTTGGCCCCAAGCCAAATGGAGCTATGGAGCCATGCATAAGCCATATGTAAGCCATGAGGAGCCATAGACTTGTCATCACTCCCTAAATGGCAAAAGGAGGAGATCCTTTAAGCACTCCCTAAAAGTCATTAGCCCTACCCATGATTCCCCTTAACCGAAAACTAATCCAAATAATCTTGATGGGGACTTCACCACTCTTCATAAGTTGACTCACCTGACCTCCCTCAACCCAAAATCAGAGCTTTGGATGGTGCACCAAGCCCTAAGCCATGAATTGATCCATTTGAACCCCAAATGACCCTTCCCCCTTACCACTTAAATCAAACCTTTTTACACTTGGCATTGGCTAATTGAACCCATAAACTTCAAGCCCTGACCCTCCTGATCAGGATGGTGACCTGACCCTGGCCGGCCAGCTACCAGGTCGCCGGAAAACACTATGGCTGAGAGGTCTAAATGGATTCAAAAATTCAATTTGAACTAGCTGTGTTGTCCCATGCCCAATGGCCACTGCAACTGTTCTTCTCTTCACCAGAGCAGTTGATCCAAGCCATCAAACCCCCCTGGGAGGCCCTGGCCATGGCTATTTAAACAAGCCACCCCCTCTCGGCCAAAAGGTTGGCTGAAATCAACCTTCATAGAATCCCTCCAAACTCCTCACAGAGCTTCTCCTAGCCAAGAGCAATCCATCCCCACTGTTCTCCTGCCCTAAGTCCCATTGATTGAGCTCTATTTTGGAGCTCAATTCTTAGGCCAGAACAAGACATCTCTCAAACCTCCACCAAAATCAAATTAAACTCACCCACACCTGCACAGGACCAAGAGAAGGAGTTCCTCAGTGAAAGCCCCTCTCCAGGCCACCCAATTGCTCTAGCCTCCAAAGTCTGAAATCGGGCCTGGTCATTTTCATACCTAGACTTTTCACCAGGGCCAGAGGCTTCATCCCTAGGCTCTTCCAGCTCCAACGAATGTGCCGAGCACATTCAGTTGAGGCCTCACCTCCTGAACCAAGGTATGGACACTCCTCCTCCCCGAGAGCTTCCAGCAATTCTCCATTTCGTTTGAGTTGATTTCAATGTATGTAAACCATATAGATGTGTTTGTCTCTTCAAGACGAATCCATAGAGTATAAGAACACGAAAATCCATTGAGAAACGAGGGAGATATTAGGGTTTGAGTGTGGACGGTTACGGGTGCACACCAGTTGGAGACGACGACCAGCCGCCGTTGGATCGAGCGTGTATCGACTGGATGGCTCAGATTGCGTCAGACCAGGGAACAGTACGTGAACCGCGTGCAGCGTGGCGCTGAGTCGGATGTCGGCGGCGAATGGGAGCGCGCCGCGTGGAGCTTAGGAGACGCTAAGGTTACCGTGGCGCTGAGTCGGATAGTAGGAAAATATGGAATTTATGATTTAATTAAATGTCTGAAACTTAGAAAATCCATATCTTTGTATAGAAAAATCATAAAAATAAAATAAAAATACCCTCTTGCTCAGTGAACAGAGGAGAATAACGTGGAAAAAGAATTGAGTTAATCTGATGAGTATTTTATTTTTAATTAATTATTTACTCATTTCAGTATTTTAATTCTCTATTTGCATAGACAATTCACCATGGCATGAGACCATAGGGCTTTGGAAGCCTCTGATCTTGGTAATGTTCCTTGAATTTTTCAAGGTCAGAGGTTATCTCTATGACAAGTTATGTCTTTTTCAAGTTTATGTCACTATTTTTGGTATTTTAATTCCATTAATTAGCATATTGCTTAGAAAATTCTAGGAAAATTTGGGGAGGTTTCTTAAGACCAGAGGACCCTAGGATAATTATGTTTTGAGTTAATTCATTAAGAATAACCCTAATTGGCCTAATTAATCAAAATCGAACTTTAATTAATTAGGGTTAACCACACATCAAAAGAACTTGAAAATAATTCTCCACTGATCTTTAGGATCAGAGGGATCTAACATAAAAATTTGGAATTAATTGGAAATGTTTAACCCCACTAAATGGATTAATTAAGTTACATAACCAAAATTAAACTTTAAAAATTCATAACTCTAAAAATACATTTTAAAAATTCACCAAATTGGTTTTGTGGGCTCTCTGATGTTAGAGGAGTCTAGGAAAATTTAAATTGGAAATTTTAAAAAATCTTCATTTTCTACCTTATTTTAATATTTTAAATAATTAAAAAATAATAAAAATCATAAAAATAATAAAAATCACAAAAATGTCACATTTTGACTCCTAATCACTTAGAAACAAACTAAATATTTTTCCCAAGTCTCTTGGTTAAGATATTGAATTTTAAATGCTTAATACAATTTTAATATTAAAAAAATGGATTTTCCAACCTTTTCACCAAATTAATTTTAATAAATCAAAGAAACATCATAAAAATATAAAATTTGCTTCTCTGAACTCCTTGAGGTTAAAGGGACTTAATAAAAATATAAAATTCATTTTTCAACTTTAATTTTATTTTATAATTAATTAACACTCCAAAACTCAAAATAGTTATAATAAATAAAATATAATTCAAAAAATTACCAAAATTGGTGCAGGTGGTCCTCTAGTCAATAGGAACATCCCATAATTTTACTAAGGTTAGAAAAATTACTTTGGTCATGTTGTTGAATTTTCATTGAAAAACCCTATCCCTATTAAAAATAATTATATAAATTAAATTAAAAATAGAAAAATCACATCTTCTCCTCTAATGTCTTAATTGACATGTGAGTAAAGTGACATAAAAATTTTAAGTTTATTTGAGCTTAATTTGATGAGTTATGAAATGAACAAGCTTAAAAGGGGCATAAAGGTAATTAAAGAATTTTAGCCCTAATTAATATTTAGGTTTAATTAAGGGGAGGGTAAAATATCTGATTTTAAAATTTTCATTAGATGATTGAAACCTAGGGAATTAAGGGGTAGAAACCCATTAATCATCTTGAAAATATTTAAAGTAAATTTTAACTAATTAAATAATTTAAATTTTGGAAGAATAGATTAAAAAAAAATTGGATTATTAATATTAGGGATTTGATTTAAGAAGATATCAATTCTTTAATTTAAAATTCCTAAATGAATTACTTTACTAATATTTAACTCTTAATTAAACTTAAGATGATAATTAAAAGAAAGTAACCTTTAATTAAATTAAGCTTGAAACATTAAGTAATTTAATAATCAAATTGAAATAAATTTAAAACACTAAAATTAATTTCAAAAATCACTTGAAAGCAAATTTAAAGTAAACTTGAAACATCAAAATCAATTTCAAAAAAAAAATTCTTAATAAAGAAAATCAAGCTAATTAAAAGTTAATCTGGAATATTGCAATTAAATTAAAAATTAAATCATTAAAGTCTAAATTAAATAATTTAAACTCCTATTTCAATTCAAATGGTTTAAAAAATTTAAGAATAAAACAACTTGAACACTATTCCAAACTTAAATTATTAAAATTTCATAACTAAATTAAATCACTTTTAATCACCAATTCCAGTTTTAAATCATTAAATTCTTTAACAAACTGATTTGCCCCTAAATGTTTTCGTTATTATAACTCTTAAGTAAAGTATCAAGTAAAATGTCACTTTACTTATAGGATAATCAAATGTCCTAAATTCACTGAGCAAGAGTTAAAACTTGACTAAAAATTTCTGGATGATTGATTCATCTCTACAATAAAAATTCATTTAGACTCGAAATAATCTCAAAAATATTGAAAAGATGTTTAAGATTTGTCCTAAGCACTTTCTCAATATGATGAGATGTTTTAGAAGAACAACTGAACTTGATTATCCTTTGATGAAGAAAATCATCCTTAACAAAACACAAAAGAACCTAGACGTCGTAGGGATTGACTAGCAATAGGATTAGGACTTTGGTAGACAACCAAAACCTTCCCTTAGCTTTACCTAGGTGTTTTCTTGCAAATATATATAAATGCCTTAACACGTGCTTTAAGTGTAGCTTGGAAATGACGAGAAGACCCTTCAGGTACGCTTTTATTTTATTGCAAGTTACTTACATGTACTACGCTTTAATTTTCTTGCATGTTAAACAAGATTGTTGCATGAAAACTGAAACCTTTAGGATAGCCACAAAACTGAAACCCAAAACTAAATTAAAAATCACAACAAGATAAAATTCACTGCCACAACATTTCAAAATATAAAACAACTCAAAATTTAATCACAAACAGAACAATAAAACTACAATTGCAATTAAATTAAAACATCTCATTGGATGATCGGGAATACCTCGAATGATGTAACATACGTGTTGCTAACGGGATTTCCCACGGTCTAAATGAAAGTGTGGAACTCATTCAGTTGAGTTTAGCAAATTCATCTGGACTAAGTGAATCCGATAAAAATAACAGTGCCGGAATGATGGAATCGTGGGATCTTAACCGATGTTGTTATAATCAACTTTAAGATTCCCCTAATAAAACATTAAAAATATTTGGACTTTAAGATTTCTCTAAACCAAAATATTTCTCTCATCTCTTGATTGTACCTTCTAAAACTAAACCTCTGCAACAATAAGGAGCTTGGAGCACAGTGGGCAGCACGGCCATCGTCATCAGCAAAACCTGTGTCTACTTCAGTAAAACATTTCTTAGAATTAAATAACAAAGCCATAGGATTTCGAGGTAGTTTGCCTAGTGCAACATAAATCCTCAACCTTTTCGTTAGGCATTTGCATAATCATATTATGCAAATTAAGCCCTAACTCGTCTTAGGATTCCGAGGTAGTCGTTTGGTACGACATAAACCCTCACATCTTCGAGGCTATTTGTATGATCATATCATACAAATATAAGTCCTAATTAACTAAAACTGGCATGATTGAAACATTAAATAAACTCCCAAATTGTAGCAAAAAAATAGGATAAATTGGGAAGTTGCCAAGATTCCTCTTGGATCCTCAACTTCTCTTACTTCTCCTCCATTGGATTCCTAAAATAAATGTTCCAAATTTGATCCATTCCCTATTGAAATTTCCAAAATTCAATCCTTTAAAACCTTAAACTTTGAAATTCTTGAGAGCAAAACAACTGATCATTATCGAGAGTTTTCTTAAATGATTCCCGTCATTTAAGATGTAATTAACTATAGGGGCTTGCCCTTATAGGGAACTTTAAGAACCCAGGTAATATAAACCCCGCTTACTTCATTTATATTAAGCAGGGAATTTGTCGGCTTATAAAATTGGTTCGCAGACCAAACAGATGTCACAAATCTTCTAGTTTATTTAATCGAGCCTCATCATCAAGCGGTGTGTCTTATTTTTGGGATAGATACACGGTTTGTGGTGTGGTGCTCATTTATATAAACTATTTGGGATGTGAGATCGGTTTGATTTAATATCTTAAAATTTTCAAACTTAAAAAATTATTTTCAAAATCAAATGCTACTTTCCAAATTATATATATTTAAATTAAATTTAAAATTTAAAATTCGCCGACAATTTCTGTAGACGACCTCCTTTTTCAAAACACATAACCTAAAAATATGCCGACAATATACAGATATTTGACTGATGAAAGTGATGGTTGGGAGATAAGAGATGACATGTATGTGAATTTTCTGACCACACTGCTGAATCGTACGTCGAAGCACTTGCATTATTTTATATTTGCAAAATTACTCCCAACTATGAAAATCAGTAAAGTAACCAAGGAATGTGCTATCTTGAACTATTACATTCAAATAGGGATGCCTATTGATGTTGGTTCCATAATTATGAAATCTGTTTTGAGATTGATCGTACATGGATCAAAATATGGGCTTTTACATCCTTCCACCATATTTATCCTCTGCAGTCAATCACAAGTGCCATATGAAAATTGGGAGAGATTAGTACTACCCGGAAGCCTATAGAACCAACGGACAAACAAAGTAACCAGGCAGTTGGAGATATGAAAGACATGAGTATCATTGAAGATCAACCATCTTAGAGTTCAACACCTATTCCTCATTACTTTCCTGAAAGTTCACAGATCATTTTGTAGAAGTTTAAGAAATTGGAGAAAGAAATGCAACACCTGATGAATGCAATCAACAATATATCTGACTTCCTTGATCACCTGGATTGGAGAATGAAGGAACACTTTGATCATTCTGGGTACCTTGAAGGAAGTCTGATATGTTTGATGAGAATAAAGGGTTGGATTGAGGAGGATTCAGCTAAAGAATTATCATTTTGTTCATTCTACAATCTATTCATTCACATTCAATTAATTGGAGATATAAGAGTTGATGATAGTTCTGAGGAAGAATAGAGACTTAATTATTGCGTTTATGTGTTTATGTGTTTGAACTTATTACTTAATTTTCTTTGCTTGAATGTTATGTTTGAATTTGCTTTCTTGTTCAGTTTTCAGTGTTAGTGTGTCGTGGTTGTGAGCGACGCTGAAATTTAGTGTTTTGTGGCTTGACGATGTGTAGAGTTTAGTGTCACTTATGTGTGTTTGTAATTTGGATTAAAGCCATGGCAAATAATAATTGTTGCACAAACAACACAAAGCATCACTTTGATATATATATATATATATATATATATATATATATATATATATATATATATATATATATATATATATATATATACCAAAGTGATGTTTTGTGTTGTTTGTGTAAAAATTATTATTTTCCATGGCTTTAGTACGTTATTCAATGCTTTAGTGGAGTTTGCATGTATTTAGTTTATTAGTTTAATCTGTGATTGTAACAGTTGGATGTTAATGTGTTATGTGTTTAGTTGATGTTTTATGTTTTAAGATTTCAAACTTCTTGGCCTTGCAAATTTCTAACATATATTTGTTTGTAGAAATTCTCTTAATTATTTCAGGCCTACTGTTATGAATTTATAAAGAAGACCTGCCTAAACTCAAAGGTATGAATAGCCCAACATATTGAGGTATGAGTTACATATATGTTTAGATCTTTTCTTTCTACCTATGCTAATCTTATTAATATTAAAAAATTTAAGTTTGGGTGAGGGAAAAAATTAACTGTTAATTGTTCTCATTTAAAAGTATTTTCAAAATTATTAACATGATTTCCTGTGATAGAGCTCAATTTCAGGTAACTGTATTTTGATTTTATTTGAGTACTTTAGTGGACTTGAATGAAAGCTTTTGGTAATGAAAAGTAATTTTGTAGGTTAAGAATTTGGTATAAGAGAATAGGACTATAGTCAACTATTTAAAGTAAGAAAAACTACATGTTTGAAATATTAAGAATCTTAAAACTATATTAAGAATCTTAAAACTTTATGTGAAAGGAAAGGATTGGGACTCTATGATGAATCAATAATAAGCTAAAGAAATGCCTATGAGGTAAAGGATTGGTAAGTTCCAAATTTAGGGTGAGAAGGGTGAAGTTCAAAATTATTAAAGACTATCCAGATATAGTAATCCTCACTTGAAAAAGCAAAAAGCAAAAGAAAAAAAAAAGAAAAGAGAAAAAGAAGAAAAATAAAAGAAAAAGTGAGGAGAAGCTTGAGGAGATGCCTAATAAAAAAATTGGCTTAACTTGGATCTACTTAAAGGGGAGAACTTAATTACTTTCTTGAACTTATATGTATGGATTAACATCTTTACTAGTAGTTTTCTCATAAACTTATTTTCATGTAATCCTTTTAAGTGCCTTAATAGAACAATCTACAGTTATTTTTGAAATGAATAGAAGGCTAAAACTCTTAGACTTGATGACTAGATAACCTTACACCTGTAGAATTTACTTGATTTATTCAAAGATCTTTCTAAAAATTTTACTGCTGTATTTATCTAAGTCAAAATCATGGTATTCTAGAAAGAAAGTTCATTGCAGTGGATCATTATTTTATGTAGTAACTAAATTATTTGAGGACAAGCAATAGTTAAGTTTGGGAGATCTTGATCCACTGAATATTTGATAGCTTTTTAATGTCTATTTCATACCTATTTTTGATGATATTGCACTTTAAAGAAGGGTATTTTTCATGATTTCATGCAGGTACAATGAGTTTAGGCCTTTGGAAAAAAGGAAGAAAAAGGAGCAAATTTGGAGCAAAATGAGGCAAAATGCACTTTTTGACATGGAGCGCCGAAAGACGCAGCTACCAGCGCCGGACCGTGCCCGTTTACAGAGAGTTTGGTGTATTTTCCAGAAAATAGCGCCGGACCGCACCCTATCCCAATTTAATTCCAGATTCGATGTATTTGGCTAGATTTTGAGGGGGTGGTCAAGAAAACTCTTGGGAAATCAGTTACATATGAATATAAATTGTTTTGGAGCCAAAAATTGGGAGGAGGAGAGAGTGTTTTAAGTGTGTGAGTGAAGAGAGTGAGTGTTATAGTGTAAAGAGTCAATTAGAGAGAATTGTCGGCATATTTTTTAGATTTTAAATTTAATTTAAATATATATATAATTTAGAAAGTAGTATTTGATTTTGAAAATAATTTTGAGTTTCAAAATTTTAAGATATGAAATCAAACTGCTCTCACATCCCGAATAGTTTATATAAACGAGCACCGCACCACAAACTGTATATCTATCCCGGAGAATAGACACACTGCTTGATAATGGGGCTCGATTAAATAAACTAGAAGATTTGTGACATCCGTTTGTTTTGCGAACCAATTTTATAAGCCGACAAGTTCCCCTACTTAATATAAATGAATTAAGCAGGGTTTATATTACCTGGGTTCTTAAAGTTCCCTATAAGGGCAAGCCCCTATAGTTAATTACATCCTAAGTGACGGGAATCACTTAAGAAAACTCTCGATAATAATCAGTGGTTTTGCTCTCAAGAATTTCAAAGTTTAAGGTTTTCAAACAATTGGAATTTGGAAATTTCAATAGGGAATGGATCAAATTTCGAACAATTTATTTCAGGAGTTCAAAGGAAGAAAAGTAGGAGAAGTTGAGAATACAAGAAGAATCTTGGAAACTTCTCAAACTATCCTATTGTTTGGCTTCAATTTGGGGATTCATTTAATGTTTCATCTTGCCTGTTTTAATTAACCAGGACTTATATTCGTATGACACAATCATACAAACAGCCTCGAAGATGTGAGGGTTTATGTCGTACCGAACGATCACCTCGGAATCCTAAGACCGGTTAGGGCTTAATTTACATGATATGATCATGCAAATGCCTAACGAAGAGTTGAGGATTTATGTTGCACTAGGCAAACTACCTCGAAGTCCTATGGCTTGGTTATTTAATTCTAAGAAAGTTTTGTTGAAGTAGACTCAGGTTTTGCTGATGACGATGGCCGTGCTGCCCACCATGCTCCGAGCTCCTTGTTGTTGCAGAGGTTTAGTTTTAGAAGTCATAAATCAGGAGATGAGAGAAGTGTTTTAATTTAGAGAAAATCTTAAAATCCAAGTGTTTTTTAATATTTTAATTAAAACAAATCTTAAAGTTGTTAGAACAGAACCGATTAAGATCCCACGGTTCCGTCATCCCGACACCGTTATTTTCATTGAATTCACTTAGTCCAGATGAATTTACTAAACTCAACTGAATGAGTTCCAAACTTTCATTTAGACCGTGGGAAATCCCGTTAGCAACACGTGGGTTACATCATCCGAGGTATTCCCGATCATTCAACGAGACGTTTTAATTTAGTTGCAATTGTAGTTTTGTGTTCCGTTTGTGATTAAATTTTGAGTTGTTTTATATTTTGAAATGTTGTGGCGGTGATTTTTATCTTGTAATGACTTTTAATTTTTAGTTTCGGTTCAGGGACTATCCTAAAGGTTTTGGTTTTCATGCAACTGTTGTTTGTCATGCAAGAAAAGAAAGTGCAACGCGATTAATTAAATTGCGAGAAGGTAAATTGCAATAAAATAAAAGCGTACCTGGAGGGTCTTCCCGTCATCCCAAGCTGCACTTGAAACACATGTTAGAGCATTTAAGTATTTATAGTAATTACCTAGGTAAAGCTAAGGGCAAGGTTTCTGGTTTTCTACCAAAATCCTAGTCCTATAGCTAGTCATTCCTATGACGTCTAGGTTTTCAATTTTGTTTATGGATGATTTTCTGCACCAAAGAATAATTAAGTTCATATGTTCTTATAAAACACCCCGTCATATTGTGGAAGTGCTTAAGACGAATCTTAAACATCTTTTCAATATTGCTGGAATTATTCTAAGTCCAAATGGATTTAATTAATCAGGTGAATTAATCATCCGAGGTTTAATTAAGTTTTGTTCTTTTGCTCAGTGAACTAGGATATTTGAATATCCTATGAATGAAGTGACACTTCACTTAATACTCCGTTTAGGAGTTATGACAACAAGAGCTTTTGAGGGCAAATTGATGTTTAAGTGATTTGTGATTTAATTTAATTTTAATTAATGGGTTTAAGTTTGGAATAGTGTTCAAGTTGTTTTTAGACCTATTTTGAATTCTTTATGTCTTAGGTGATGTTATATTTAATTCAATTTAATTTAATTTAATTTAATTTAATTTAATTTGGTTTAGTTTTTTTAATTTAATTTTATTTTAATTTTAATTTAATTTAAATTTTATTTTAATTTGATTTTATTTTTTTATTTAATTTAATTTAATTTAATATGTTTTAATTTAATTTAATTTAATTTAATTTAATTTAATTTAATTTAATTTTAATTTTATTTTAATTTAATTTTATTTTAGTTTTAATTTAATATTTTATTTTTTATGTTTTAAAGATGATTTAATTTAATTGTTAAAGTATTAATTTAATTGAAATTTTTGGAAGAATTTAATTTAAATGTTTTAATTTTAATTTAATTTAATGATTAAGTCTTTTAGTATTTTAAATCTTGAGTTTGAATTATCATTTTAATTGGGAATTAAATATTATTGAAGTGATTAATTTAGGGACTCTTAAATTAAAGAATAAATGTCTTCTTAATAATATCCCTATTTTAATAATTTCAATTTTTATTAATCTTCCAAATTTCATTAATTAATTGATTAAGGTTTACTCTAATTAATCTTAAAAAAGATTGATGGGTCTCTACCCTTTAATTATTTAAATTTTAATCATCCAAATCAGATTAGGATCAAATATTTTACTCTCTCATTTTATTAAGCCTAAAGTTTTAATTAAGGGTTAAAATTTTAATTACCATTTTGCCCTTCAAGCTTAATAATTCCATAACTCACTAAATTGAGCTTAAATGAATTTGAAATTTTTATGTGGGTTCACTCACATGTCAATTAAGACATTAGAGAGAAAATGTGATTTTTTTGTATTTAATTTATTTATATAATTATTTTTTGTAGAAAATAGAGATTTCCAAGGAAAATTCAATAAGATGACCAAGGGAATTGTTATGTCCTTAAGAAAATTATGGGGCACTTCTAATTACTAGAGGACCATTTGGACTAATTTTGGTGATTTTTTGAATTATATTTTATTTATTAGAATTATTTTGAGTTTTAGAGCATTAATTAATTTTAAAGTAAAATTAAAGTTGAAAAATGGATTTTATATTTTTCTTAAATCTCTTTGACCTCAAGCAGTCAAGAGAAATAAATTTTATATTTTTCCGATTTTTTTTTTATTTATTAGAATTATTTTGGTGAGAAGGTTGGAAAATACATTTTTTAATATTAAAAATTACATTAAGCCTTTAAAATTCAATATCTTATCCTAGGGACTTAAAAAAAAATATTTAGTTTGTTCCTAAGTGATTAGAATTCAAAATGTAACATTTTGGTGATTTTTAATATTTTTATGATTTTTATTATTTTTTAATTATTAAAAATATTAAAATAATGATAAAAATCAACTTGTTTAGAAAATTATAATTTTAATTTTCCTAAGTTCCTCTCGATATCAGAGAAGCTCCAAAACCATTTTTGTGAATTTTTGAAAAGTATTTTGTGAGTTATGAATTTTTAAAGTTTAATTTTACCCATTTTCACTTAAGAGGCTTAATCAACCTATTTGATGAGGCTAACCAAGTCCAATTGATCTCAAATTTTTATGTGGTGTTCTCCTATCCCTAGAGGACAGTGGAGAATTGTTTTTAAGTTAATTTGATTGATGGTTAACCCTAACTAATTAAAGTTCAATTTTGGGTGTTTAGGCCAATTAGGGTTGTTCCAAGTGAATTAACTCAAAACTTATTTTTCCTAGGCTCCTCTGGTCATAAGAAACATCACCAAATTTTCCTAGAATTTATTTCTCAACATGCTAATTATTGGAATTAAAATACTCAAAACAGTAACATGAAATTGGAAAATCAATAACTTCTCATAGGGATGGCCTCTGACCTTAGAAAATTTAGGGAATGTTCCCAAGTTCAGAGGCTTCAAAAGCCCTATGGTCTCATGCCATGGTGAATTTCCTATATGCATGGAGAATTAAAAAAATGAAGAGAGTAAATAAATCATTAAAAATAAAATACTTAATGAAATTACTTGATTTCTTTTCCACATTATTCTCCTCTGTTCACTGAGCAAGAGGGTATTTTTATTTTCTTTTTATGATTTTTCTACACAAAGTTATGAATTTTTAAAGTTCTCGTAATTAAATAAATAGAAAAATAACCTATTTTTCTACTTATCCACGCGGCGCCGCGTCAACCTCGGCGCCTCCGAAGCTCCACGCTTCGTCTCTTGATTCGGTGCCGCCATCTGACAGGGATGCCACGCGGCCCGTGGTTCATGTCCCATTGCTCCGTCCGGCGCGATCCTGGCCGTCCGCTCGATACACGCGCGATCCGACGGCTCCCGGTCATCGTCTACGACTGGTGTGAACCCGTGACCGTCAACCTTCTAACCCTAATTTCTCACTCGATTCTCAACGGATTTTTGTGTTCTTATGCTCTATGGATTCGTCTTGAAGAGACGAACACATCCATACGGTAAACATGCACTGAAATTAACTCAAACTAAATGGAGAATCTCTGTAAGCCCGGGAAGAAGAGTGAGTCCATACCTTTGCTCAGAGAAGTGAAGCTTCAATCTGAGGGTTGTGTCACGTTCGATTGGGTCCAAGCAAGCTCCAGATGAAGTCCCTTGGCCTGGTGAATTGGCTAGGTATGATTTCGACCACAGCCGATCACAAAGCTTGGAGGCTAGAAGCAATGGCTGGCCTGGTGAGGGGGCTTTTGCTGGGAAACTTCTCCTCTTGATCTGGTGAAGGTGTAGAGTCAATCAATTTGAGGATTGACTCACCGTGGTGAAGTGTCCTGGTTTTGGGCTTGGATTTCAACTCCGAAATTGAGCTCGCAGAGAGGAAATGGCGAGGGGATTTCGGTGGGGATCAAGTTCTCTATGTGTAGAGAGTGGTCCGGGATGATTTTGGCGGGGTTTCGATAAGGTTTGGTTCAAGCACCCCTTCATGGCCGAGAGAGGTGGTGTTTAAATAGGCATGGCTGGAGGGCCCCGGGGCGATTAGGGCTTGGGATCGGCTGCTTAGGTCAAGGGAAGAACGACCATGGTGGCCATTGGGCATGGGGCAGCTCAGCAGGTGGGAATTCCAAACTTTGGCTCCTCCCAAGGTCTCGGACATGGGGTTTTCCGGCGACTGTGGTAGCCTGCCGGCCAGGGTCAGGTCACCATCTTGACCAGTGAAGTCAGGGCTTGGCAATGGTGAAGTCAATTGGAGTTATCCATGTGTAAAGGGCTTGAATTGAAATGGAATGGGGGAAGGCTAGTTTTGGGTCTAAATGAGTCAACCCATGGTTTTGGGCTAGGTTCACCATCCAAGGCTTGCTTGGGCTAAAGAGAAAGTTGTTTGGTTCAGCTTAATCAGTAGGGTCAAGTCACCATCCAAGCATAATTAAGCCTAAGCATGGTTAAGGGGAATCATGGGAGTGGTTAATGTCTTTTAGGAGTTATGGAAAGAGCCTCCCTCTTTTGCCCAATGTGGTATGGTCATATGTCAACAACTCACATGGCTTGCATGTGGCTCAAGAATGGCTTCATGGCTCACCTTTGGCTTGGGAAAAAGTTTGGTCAATTTCATGAAAAAGGGTTTTAGAAATTTTGGTAATTTAGGGGTGATTTGATGGGATTTGGCATATGGCTTGATTTGGAATTATTTCATTATGGATTTAGAACTTAGGAGATGGTTTTATCAAATGGATGATGATAGAGGATTGTCATGTGGGCTTTAAGATGGATTTTGGGCTTTTTGAAATCATTTTGGATGGGCTTTTTAGGAAGGCCTAAGGAAGTGGGCCTTAGGTTTTTTTTTTAAAAAATAAGTTTATGGATGGGAATTTTTTAAAAGGTTGGGCCAAATAATTGTTGGGTTTGGTTTAGAGATGTGTCATGAGTAATTTGAAATAAATTTGAGGTGGTTTGGGCTTGAATTGGGTTGGATTTGGGTTCATTTGGTACATGGGCCAATGTAGGTCAAATTGGGCTAATTTGGGCCAATGTTGGGCTAGGGTTGAAATTGATTAAAATTAATGTTGGGAAATGTTTATGGGAGTGTTTTAAAGAGGTTTCAACTTTGGTTGGGTTTTGGTTTTGGGACTTGGGCTTATTTGGGTTAGGTTTTGGTGTAGGCCTATTTAGGGGATTTTGGCTTTAGGGTGGATTTGGGTGAGGTTTGAGTCCAATTTTTGGGCAAATCATGTTAGTGTTTTGTTTGTGGGGATGTTAGGGAAAGTTTAGAAAAGGTTTGGGGTCAATTGGAGTTAAATTGGGTTAGTTTGGGCTAAGTTTGGGTCATGGGTCCAAATTGGGCCTTAAGGTCAAAAGTGAAATTGGATTCAAATGTCAATCAAATTGGACCTGGATTTGGTCTAGATTGATATTGTGGATATTGAATTGAAGTTTAGAATTGAATTGGACCAAAATTGGGGTCAATTAGGTTGGTTTGGTTTGACATTGGGTTCACTTGGGTTAAGAATGAACTAAATTGGGGGTTTTGGTAAAAGTGGGGTAAATTGACAAAATTGGCCCATGGTGTAGTTGAATAAAATGAAGTTATGAATATTTGGGATTTTTTGGAATTTTCTAGAAATTTTCTGAATTTTTGGATTTTTTGGCTAAGAGGGACATTTTGGGTATTTGGAGGGTATTGGGGGGTATTTTTGGAATTTTTGGTATTTTTGGCTATGGATGATCAATTTGATTGGTGAGGAAATATTCAAGGTTAATTTTGGGGAATTTTGGGTGATTTAGAAATTTCGGAGGATTTAGGCAATTTTAAGGGCTTTTGGTAGGTTTGATAAGTGTAGGGTTCCCGGGGTCAAAAATTGAAATTTTGGAAGAATGAAGATTGATCAAATATGAGTGAAATGGAATCACTTTGATTGATCCATGAAGTCATATTAAGCCTATATGAGCCATGAGAGGACTCATTTGAGGCATTCACTATGTTGTTCCTAACCCTCTTAGCCAGGGGCTTAGGGGTTAAGGTCCATCCACATGAATTACCTACATGAGTCAAGGAGTCAAGTTGGGTATGGGTGTGGTTTTTTTTAGGATTTGGATTGTGTATGTGAGAGTGTAGAGTGTGAGTGTAGTGAGTGTGTAAGTCAACCCTCACCAGACCAAGCCACCTAGGGTGGTCCTAAGGCCAAAGAGTCCTATAGGGAACTCATCCTTTAAACCTCCACATTTGATCTCAACCCTCTAGGTGATTAGGGGTCTACAATCAAGCTTGTGGGGTTTGCAGGGAGACAAGAAGTGGTTTAAATTTCTAAGGGATGAGTCCCAATTCTAGTCCTCTAAGATAGTCAAAGGAAAAGCCTAAGGCTAGATCCTAAACACTAAAGAGGGAAGAGAAGACCTCATCAAAAATGAGGTCAACAAGAATCTAGGGTTTGTGTGTGTTCTCTTCTAAGGAGTGTAGGAGGAGAGGAAAAGTGAGAGATTTCTTCTTCCTTACTTATCTAAAGAGAGAATTGTGTGTTACTGTGAAGAAAGAAGAGGAGTCAAAGGAATTCCATGAGATTCGCTTGGGGAAGAGTTTGAGATGAGTTGTATTTTCTTTACTCTGTTTGCATGACATTACTTTTATATATAAAATCCATCTTTTATCGTCTTTTCCTCATGAGTCTTGAGTATATTTCTTTGACTTCTTCCTTTTCATGTGATGTGTTGATGTGATGTGCTGATTTATTATGGAGAATTTGTGATGACCTTTTCACTTCGTACTTCATTTACTTTTTGATCTGGCCAATTGAATTGTTAAAACTTGTTGTGAAACATATGTTCCGAAAGGATTATGAGTTCTATAACAAAAGTGAAGGTCACATTCAATGTCCATGAATGAGTGACGTAGTTCATGGGGGTTGGGTGCAAATAAATAGGGAAATATATTTTGATGGGCATAGAATTGAAGATTTTAGAGTGACATACAATTTGGTCATAGGGTTTGGAAAATAAAGTGAGAGTTAGCCTTTAGGCGAAGGGAAGTGGGAGCTCCATAGTGACAGGCAGTATCCTCCCAACCTAACCATGAATTTGGGGACTAAACTTAGGTTTATCCAATGTTCTTTAGATCGCTCGGAAGAGGGTAAAAAATAGGAATGCTCCTATTTGGCACAATATTATTGCATCACTGATCTATGTCACTAAATCATCACATTATGATTGGAGAGGAGGAGGATTCTTTCTTACATTTGAACTTTTGTCATAAATTTAGTCTTGTGTTAGTTAACTGTGTTAGGAAGTTAGAACATACTTTGGTAGAATTAGTAACTGTAATTGTTTAATCATCTTTTTATTATTAGTAATTACTGCAATTGTGCTGTGATTCGTGTAGTGATTTCTGTGCTCCATTATAGAATTAAATATCTCCTCGTGGGATCGATAATCAGGACTCCATTAGAGCCCTGTATTACTTGAGCGATACGTATATTTGCTTTTAATTGTGTGACTTAATAAAAAAATAAATCAATATATATATATATATATATATATATATATATATATATATATATATGATTTCATAAATTTTGGCAATTTAAAAAAGTCGCACCAATAATCTAGACAAAATTGGTGAAAACATTACAATAACAACATTTGACGACGAAAAGGATGATTGGCGACAACCAATTATTTAATATTTACAGACCGCAAGGTTACCCGAAAAAAATTAGATCGCAACCCAAATCAAACAAAGAGCATTATTCTATGCCCTAGTAAATAATATTCTTTATAAACAATCTTTTGACCAAATGTGGTTAAGATGTCTAAACTAATCTGAAACTCAAGAGGTTGTTAAAGAAGTTCATTCAGGTCTATGCAGTGCACACCAATCTGGACCTAAAATGAAGATGAAAATAAAAAGAATGAGATACTATTGGCCGACAATGATGACATATTGTCTTGAACTGCAAAGAAATGTCACAAATTTTAGATACATGGAGTAGTTTTACATCAACCGCCAAATGTATTACATCCAACTATTGCATCTTGGCCATTTTATTGTTGGGGCACAGACATAGTGGGCCCTATAGACCCATCATCTAAAGGCCATTGATTTATTTTGGAAGCTACTGATTACTTCTCTAAATGAGCAGAAGCGATACCGTTCAGAGATGTTAAAGCAGAACAAGTTCTCTATTTCCTTAAAACTCATATTGTCTATAGATTTGGAATTCCTCAAAGAGTTATATCAGACAATGTACTAGAGTTTAAAGATACAAAAATAAACAATTTTATTCAAAGACATAGGATAAATTGGAGATATTCTACAATATATTATCCTAAAACCAATGGTCTAGGTGAAGCTTTCAACAAAGCATTGGCACAAATTTTAAAAAAGACATTAATTAATAGTCCAAGCATGAGCGATTGATAGAAGCTCTATGGGCCTATAGGACTACTTACCGAACACCAACACGGTCAACACCGTTTTCTTTGGTATATGCTTCGAGGCTATTTTACCACTTGAAGTGCAAATTTCTTCTCTCTGAGTTGCTATTACAAATAAAATAACTGAAGAAGAAAATGCCAAATTACGACTTGAGGAACTTGAAAATTTAGAAGGCAAACATCTACAAGCTCAAAAAAAATAATGAACTGTATAAAGAAAAAATGATAAGGGCCCACGATAAATTGGTTTGTCCTAGAACCTTTCAAATCAGTGATTTAGTCTTAGTTCTCCGAAGTCCTATCCTCGATCATCGAAGAATAGGTGGAAAGTTTAAACCAATATGGGAGGGCCCGTATGTTATTGAAAAGACATATTCAAGAAGATCTTACCAATTGGTAGATTGTCAAGGAGAAGGAATCTTACCACCAATCAACGGACGTTTCTTAAAAAAATATTATGCGACATAAAAATCATGACTTGTTTGTAAACTGGGATAATAATGAATAAAATTACAAACAAAAATTTGACAATCACTGTCTCTCTTTGAACATTTCCTTTTGTTCACATAGCATGTGTTCATGAAAATTATTTCTTGACAATAATAAATTTCATATTGATAAATTAAATCAAAATTTGGTCTGATATATTTCCATTAACCTGTTTCTTGCAGGTAAATGTCAAATAACAAACTCTTGTTCACTTTTTGAAGTGGTGTGTGTTTGGCATTAGACCGATGATGTATTAAAAAAGGATCAAGAATCTACTTTGATTTTGACTTGTCTCAAGTTGAATTACTTTACGATGGACCTCTGTTATCTATTACCAATCAAAAGAATGCAAAAGGAAAACCATCTGTGTTAGAATTCAAACTTCGACAATGAAATAACATGATAGAAGAAATCATTTCTACATAAAAAAAATGAGAAACTGACATTGGAAAACTAAAATCAGTAGTGGTAACTACAATTCATGGAGCTAAAGAAACATTCGTTAGTGGAGTAAACAAGTCAGCCTTCGGATTAACTAGAGCTCAAGGAAGAAATAAAAATAAACGACTTAAAAGACTTGAAGAAAATGAACGACAAAATATGAAAAATATGGAGGTAAATGATGATTTCGAATTTCCAGTTCTTGAAAATATTCCTAAGGAAACATATTTTGTCTTAGGAGAAGAAAAACTGGATCAAGAAGAAGAAAGGATTGAAAGAACAACATTCACTCCGACTCCTTATGTACCAGCGTTGGATCTCACATCATCAGAAATGTCAATTGATAAATGCATTGCTTCTGAGGAAGAATTAAGGCGTATCCACACTATTAGATGACATGCATTTGAACAATTTAAATATATTAACGGTCAAACCGTCAATATATTAGAAGGCATTAGCTATTCACCAGAGTCTTTGACGAAGATGAACAGGCTGCCATTATTGAACATGTAATGGAAGCACGTGACCTCGGACGAGCTGGACGCTTAAGAAGAAGGACATATTCTGAATCCAATAAGTGGATACGTGGTAAAGGTCAAATGACAATTCAATATGGATGTTGTTATAATTATGTTGTAGACAAGGATGGCAATCCTCCTAGAATTTTACGACTTGAAAAAGTAGATCTGTTACCCACAATGATTATTCAAATTATCAGATGATTGATAACATGGAATATAATGCCCAACGATTGTGTTCCAGACAGTTGCATCATAAATATATATGAGGAAGGAGACTGTATACCACCTCATATTGACAGTCATGACTTTGAGAGACCCTTTTACACTCTGTCACTCATGAATAGATGTTTTATTTTATTTGGAAGAGAAATACAAATTGTGGGACCGGGAGAACTTCATGGATCTTACCAGATTCTTCTACCACGGGAATCAATACTTATTTTGCAAGATAATGAAGCTGATGTTTCTAAGCATTGTATACAGAGTGTAGGTTGGCAACGTATTTCAATAATGTTGCGAAGAATGCGTTCTAAAAAATGTCTTAACGAATATCAACCAATACTAGAACTTGAAGGACTACGACCTTTGGAACTACCTTGACCCTATAAACATCCGAACACCTAAGACATATTTGACAAACAATGTCTTGGAGTGTTAGATCTTTATGGTAGGTCTAGCATATCCAAGGTTATGAGAATGACAAACAAACAATCTGACAGCTTCTGATATGATGACATGTAAATAGTTTGCATTGTGTGTTGTGTGATATACGATGTACTGTTGACTTCTACCATTTATGTACACTATTTTTAAGAATATAACAAAATCTTATAAGATACTCCTCAGATGTTAATAATACATCGACCGGTCCAAAAATGCTAAAATGAACACTTTGAATTAAAAGAATGACATGATAAACAACTTGTGATAATTAACATGAAATTTATCCTTTGACCTGTAAAGATCAAATCCCCAGCAGCTATGCTTTCCTTTAGAAGTTTTTGACACATAACCTTCAACTATTGCATATAAGTCCCTTCCTGTCACGGAAATATGACATTCCTATAGCTCTTTCTTAGAGAAAGGATATAAGTTGTATAACATTCCTTCTCAAAAATGACATATAGACATTTGGCATTTCTGAGAGATGATATGACATATTCTCTCTCTTCACCTATTGGATATAAGTCCTTTTCTGACACAGAAATATGACATTCCTATAGCTCTTTCTTTGTGAAAGGATATAAGTCCTATAGCATTCCTCAAAACTGACATATCGATATTTGACATTTCTGAGAGATGATACGACATATTGTCTCTATTCAGCTGTTGCATATAAGTCCCTTCCTGACACAGAAATATGACATTCCTATAGCTCTTTCTTTGAGAAATGATATAATTTGTATATCATTCCTTTTCAAAACTGACATATCAACATTTGACATTTCTGAGAGATGATATGACATCTTCTCTCTCTCCAACTATTGGATATAAGTCCCTTCCTGACATAGAAATATGACATTTCTATAGCTCTTTCTTTGAGAAAGGATATAAGTCGCATATCATTCCTTCTCAAAATCGACATATCGACATTTGAAATTTCTAAGAGATGATATGGCATCTTCTCTCTCTTCAGCTATTAGATCTAAGCCCCTTCCTGACACGAAAATATTGCATTCCTATAGCTTTTTCTTTGAGAAAGGATATAAGTCGTTTATCAGTCCTTCTCAAAATCAACAATACCGACATTCGATATCTTTTAAAAATGATATAAATCCTCTTTTAATTGAATATGTCATCCATCTTCTCTTCAAATATTGAAAATAAAATCTCTTTAACATTAAGACTTCTTAAATTGACAATTCTATTGGGTCATTCAGACCATTTCAGTCAACGCCAATATGTGCGACATACCTATACAGTATTCCACACATATTGGAGGCCCATTTGTTGACCTCACTTTTGTGAAGAATATTTCAAAATCAGTTTGAGATAAGAAATATTTCATTATTGACTGATGGACACTAAACCCTAATGTCTAGTGTAAGACACTATAAATTCTTTTTAACCTAAATCTCATTGACATCTTAAAATAATGAAATCAGTAATGACACATTCTGATTTAGTTAACATTGACCCAACCGGTCAACTTTTGACCCAAAAAGTTAATTTTAGTCAAAATGGTCAATTCTTAACCCAATGACCACCACATTGACCCAACAAGTCAACCTTTGATCCAAAAAGTCAAATTTGGTCAAACTGGTCATTTCTTGGCCCAATGACCATCACATTGACTCAACAGGTCAAACTTTAACCCATAAAGTCAACTTTGGTCAAACTGATCAATTCTTGACCTAATGACCACCACATTAACCCAACAGGTCAACCTTTGACCCAAAAAGTCAACTTTGGTCAAACTGGTGAATTCTTGACCCAAAGACTACAACATTGACCCAACAGGTTAACCTTTGACCTAAATGGTCAACTTTGGTCAAACTGGTCAATTCTTGACCCATTGACCCAATTGGTTAACTTTTGACCCAAAAGGTCAAAATTGGTCAATTTGTGACCTAATGACCATCACATTGACCTAACACCGACCCTATTGACCACCAAGTTAATATAAACGTTAAAATTGGTCAACATGACCAAATCAAACCCATAATGATAAAACCTATGTACCTTATGGCTAACCCAACCATGACAAGGTTGGATGAGTCACATTGGACACCCTTGAACTAGAATTGGTCAACCTGGGTCAACCTAAGTCAATATTGGTCAATCCTAGCCAACATTAACCAAATTTGGTCAAAATACCTCAATTTGAACCAAGATTGTAAAATTGATTAAATAATTAATTTCAAAAATTATTTTAATAAATTTTTTGGTTAATATTATAATTGCCAATATAATTAATTAAAAAGGGAATAACAATTAAAAAGCCATAAAATAAAATTTGGACACATGGCATCATTTATGACATAATAAATAGTTTTCAAATTTTGAAACCCAATAAAGACATCATGGATGACCTCATATGGGTTCGACATAACCCATAAGACCCATTACAAATAAGTCAAACCATTGGATGACCCATGACACATCATATTAACCATGATTAAACCTCATCATGGTAAGGAATTTGCGGTGGCAAAATCTCCTCATTTTAAAACACGACTCACCCTCCTCCCTAAGATGATGTGGCTGGCCAATCCAAGGACAATCTTTCCCACCTCCTAGACCATCCAATAGAGGAGAGACATAGCTTGAACCAACCTTCCACCGTGGTTAATTACAATCATGATAATCCATGCAAGAGATGAGTTAGAGGCTAATGTGTTACCTCATGCCAAAGTAATGGTATGATTTGTAAGCCTATGGTAATAGATGATTTCAGCTCATTCTAAGAGGCTAAACCACCTCATGAAATTCACAATCAAAGAAAGCCACGAGCTTAATTAAATCCTCACCATAATGAGGACCCATTATGAGTGTCACCTTGGGAAAGCCATTTGAGATAATTCTCAACCTAGAGACTTATCCATAGCCATTATTAACCTGATTGAACCTCCCCTATGTGAGAAAAAGCCAGCCCAAGCCTCCCCATGTCTATTTATGGCTATAAATAAGCCAAAACCGAGAGCTCTCAAGGAGAGGAGAGACATAGATACAATCCCCAAACCCTGAAACTTTCAACAGCAAAAATGTTCCCTAGGACCTATGCAGTTGATCCCCCATGCATCCAAGTCCTTAAATCCATTCAATCCTCCTAACTTGGCTAACCTGCAAGCTCTAAAACAGGACAAAATTAGAGTTTAAAATTAAATTGTCTAAAACTACAAATTAACCTGCCCTAAAGCTTCCTAGGACCCTACAATGTTGAGCCCAATCGAAATTGGCCATCCCCATAGGTTCTAACACACTGTTCAACCTCCTCCTCTCAAGCTGAGACACCTTGAGATCAAAGTCATACAAAGACACGATTTAACCCAAATTGACTTAGGGGATAACATTCTGAGTTTGAGGCGAAGCTTCATAATCATTCAATTTGAGACTACATCCATTGAGGCCAAGGTATGGTTCTTTGACCCAATTCGAGTTCAGATTTGATTAAGGGTGGGTCAAACTAATTCAAAATACCCACATCACCATATAGATGCATTTGTTTCTTCGAGATAAAGCTATAGAAACAAAAATCTCTCGAATCCATCAAGAATCGAGCTAGATTTTGTGTCTGGAACATGAATGGTGCATGGGTTGAGCTAGGATGAAAATGATGAACGGATGCCGTGCATTTCCGTGTTTTGGAAATGGACGGCTGCGATTCATTCTAGCTCGATCCACTGTTCGGAACCTCGCAGCGGATCAACCTCATTTTTGACATATTCGAGGAGACACAGCGCTCCTTGGAATTTTCTGTTTAGTTAAGGATTTAATTAATTCAGATTATCCTTAAACTAATCAAAACTCCATATTTTTGCATAGAAAAAGCACAAAAATATAACAAAAATATCCTTGAACTCAAGATAAAGAGGACAACAATGTGGAGTTGAAATTTTGAATTTATGAGTTATATTTAATTTTTAATTAATCAAATACTCTCTAGAGTATTTTAATTATTAAAAATTATTTATAAGTCATAAAAATATGAAAATTTTAGGGAATATCCTTTAAGTCTCAAACACATCTCCTGATTTTTCTAAGGCTAGGAAAATTCTTTAACTAAGGATTTCCTAATTTTTATAAAATTTTGTAATTATTTCTAATAATAATTATAAAATGGAAAATTAAGGAAATGAAAATTTGAAATTGGTTGAGTGACTTAGAGAGACAGACACAAACCCTAAAATGACAATACTTAACCTTTTAAAAATTTAAAATAATACTTTAAGTTAAGGTTAAAATTTATTAATTATAAATTAATGTTTTAAAAACCCTAAAATCCTTCTCTTCATCATACTTAGCACATTTTGAGTCTAACTCCAAATAGACTTAAGATAAACCCTAATTAGGTTTAACACATATTAAACCTAGTTAATAAACTTAAACCTTACTTACATTAGGTTTAAGAAATTATTAAACTCTAATTAGGTTTAACACATATTAAACCTAATTAAACAACTTAAACCTTACTTACATTAGGTTTAAGAAACTATTAAACTCTAATTAGGTTTAACACATATTAAACCTAATTAATCAACCTAAACCTTACTTACAGTAGGTTTAAGTAATTATTAAGCCCTAATTAGGTTTAACACATATTAAACCTAATTAATCAACTTAAACCTTACTTACATTAGGTTTAAGTACTTATTAAACCCTAATTAGGTTTAACACATATTAAACCTAATTAATCAACTTAAACCTTACATTACGTTTATATGACTATTAAACCCTAATTAGGTTTAATCCATATTAAACCTAATTAATCAACTTGTACCTTACTTACATTAGGTTTAAGTAACTATTAAATCCCAATTAGGTTTAACCTATATTAAACCTAATTAATCAACTTAAGCCTTACTTACATTGGGTTTAAGTAACCACTAACCCTAACTAGGTTTAACCCAAATTAAACTTAATTAATCAACTTAAACCTTAACTAACTATGGTTTAATCATACCTAAACCCTAATTAGGTTTAGCCTATTAGACCTAATTTGATCATTAAATCTTAACTAACTATAGTTTAATCATATCTAAACCCTAATTAGGTATAACCCATTAGACCTAATTAAATCATTAAACCTTAACTAACTAAGGTTTAATCATACCTAAACCTTAATTTGGTCTAACCGATTAGACCTAATTAAAACATTAAACCTTAACTAACTAAGGTTTAATCATATCTAAACCCTAATTAGGTCTAACCCATTAGACCTAATTAAATCATTGAACCTTAACTAACTAAGGTTTAATCATACCTAAAACCTAATTAGGTCTAACCCATTAGACCTAATTAAATCATTAAACCTTAAATAACAAAGGTTTAATCATACCTAAACCCTAATTAGGTCTAACCCATTAAACCTGATTAAATCATTAAACCTTAACTAACAAAGGTTTAATCATACCTAAACCCTAATTAGGTCTAACCCATTAGACCTGATTAAATCATTAAACCTTAACTAAGGTTTAATCATACCTAAACTCTAATTAGGTCTAACCCATTAGACCTAATTAAATCATTAAACCTTAACTAACTAAGGTTTAATCATACCTAAACCATAATTAGGTGTAACCCATTAGACTTTATTAAATCATTAAACCTTAACTAACTAAGGTTTAATCATGCCTAAACCCTATTTAGGTCAAACCCATTAGACCTGATTAAATCATTAAACCTTAACTAACTAATATTTAATGATACTTAAACCCTAATTAGGTATAACCCATTAGACCTAACTAAATCATTAAACCTTAACTAACTAAGGTTTAATTATACCTAAACCCTAATTAAGTCTAACCCATTAGACCTTTTAAATCATTAAACCTTATTTAACTAAGGTTTAATCGTACCTAAACCCCAATTAGGTTTAACCTATTAGACCTAATTAAATCATTAAATTTTAACTAACTAAGGTTTAATCATACTTAAACCCTACTTAGGTCTAACCCATTAGACCCAATTAAATCATTAAAACTTAACTAACTAAGTGTTGACGTCACTTTTATGAGGATTATTTATGAATCCTTCTGAGGAAAGGAAGTTTACCAACATTGACCTCCTAAACTTTACTAATAGTCATTAAGCCCTAGTACCTGAGATACAACCCCAATGAAGCCTTTTGAACCCAAATTTCAATGACATTCTTAAATGATCAAATCAGCAATGACAAACCCTCACTTGATAAACTGATGACCAAAAATGTCAACCTTTATCCCAAAAGGTCAACTTTGGTTAAACTTGTCAATTCTTCACTTAACGACCACTACATTGACCCAACATGTCAGCTTTTGACCTAAAAAGTCAACTTTGGTCAAACAGGTCAATTCTAGACCCAATGACCACTACATTGACCCAGCAGGTCAACTTTTGACCCAAAAAGTCAACTTTGGTCAAACTGATCAATTCTGGACCCAATGACCACCACGTTGACCCAATAGGTCAACCTTTGACCCAAATGGTCAACCTTAGTCAAACAAGTCAATTCTTGATCCAATGACCACCAAATTGACCCAACAGGTCAACCTTTTGACCCAAATGATCAACTTTGGCAAACTAGTTAATTATGGACCTAATGATTAGTACGTTGACACAACAGGTCAACTTTTGACCAAAAAAGTTAACTTTGGTCAAAGTAGTCAATTCTGGACCCAATGACCACCACATTGACCAACATGTCAACTTTTGACCCAAAAAGTCGACTTTGGTCAAACTGGTCAATTCTAGACCCAATGACCACCACATTGACCCAATAGGTCAACCTTTTGACCCAAAAAGTCAACTTTGATCAAACTGGTCAATTCATGACTTAATAACTACCCTATTAACCCAATTGGTCAAATTTTGATCTAAAAAGTCAACTTTGGTCAAACTGGTCAATTCTGACTCCTTGACCATCACATTAACCTCATCAGTTAACCCTTGACCTAAATATGCCAAATTTGGTAAAAAATGGTCAATCTATGAACCCTTGATCACCATATTGGACTTATGGTCAGATATTGACCTAATCAAGATAACATTGGTCAAGGTGACCAATGAAAAGCCCAAAAGCCACCACATTAACTAATGGGCTAACATAAAACCCTAAAATGGTTATTATGACCAAATCAACCAAAATTCAAAATCCTTGGACCTTATGGCTAACCCAACCATGAAAAGGATGGATGAGTCAAATTGGTCACCCTTGAACCATAACAGGTCAACTTGGGTCAACCTGGGTCAACCATGGTCAACCCTAGTCAACATTAACCAGAATAGGTCAAAATACCTCATTTTGAACCAAAATTGATAAAATTTAGTAAATAATTAATTTCAAAATTATTTTAATCAGTTATGGTTAAAATTATAATTTCCAATATTTTTGATTAGTTACATAATTAATTAAAAATGGATTTATAATTAAGTGACCTTAAAATAAATTTAAAGACATGACATAACACATGATCTCTTAAATGGTTTTAAAATTCAAATTTAATTCATGGGAAAATGCTAATGGGTTGTCTATAACCTAGGAGACCTATTAGATCCCATCAAGACATATTTAACCTTAGGAGAAACCCATGAATGATCATGAATAACCATGGGTAGAACTAATTATGATATTATCATAAAAGAAAGAGAGAGGTGTCATCTCCTCTCAAACTCAAGTCATGACTCATTCACTTGCATGAAATGAGTTGGACGACACTTACAAAGAGGATTTTGATCACTTCATAAGTCATCCAATGATGAATAAACACCATTTACATCTCTCTTTCACCATGGTTAGAAACCATCATAACCATGATGAGAAAGCAAGCTTAAGTGTCATATTTTCCCCATATACTTAAAAGAGGAAATGATTGTGTCACCATACACCTCTACTTTCATCCAATGGAGGAGAAATCATAGCTAAACCTCCCTTTACACTATGGTTAAACTCATCATGAAATTACATGGAAAATGAGGAAGAAGAAGGATATGTGTCCTCCCCTCCTTTAATTCATTGAATGAACTTGTGAATCACTTAGGGGAGGTTAATCTATCTGATTATGGCCAGTCATATCCACCTCATAGGGGAGCCAATGAAAGCAAGCCAAATTGAGAACCAAACTCTCACCATAATTAAACCCAAGATGGGTTACTCTTGGGAAAGTGAATTGCACTTATCGCTCAGCCAAAATCCTATCCTAAAGCCATCATGATACAGTTATCACCTCCCCTAGCCAAGCCCAAGCTCATCCTAACCCCTTCATGGCTATAAATAGGACCAAACCCGAGAGAATCCAAAAGAAGATACCAAAGTAGGAGACACCCATACACTGCCAAATTCCCCTAGCTTTAAACATCAAAGTTCTTCCCTATGACCTAAGGAGTTGATCCCCATTGAATTCGGCTCCTTAAACCTACTCAATCTCCCCAATTTAGCCAGCCCGAGAACCCCAAAACAAGACAAAAATGAAGTTCTAAATGAAGTTTTCTAAAACTTCAAATTAACCTTCTCTGAAGCTTCCTAGAACCCTACGAAGACAAGCTCAATCAAAATTAGCCATCTCCATAGGCTCTAAACCAGTTCCCAACTTCAGCTCCTCAAGCTGAATCACACCTTAGATGAACTTATACCTAGGCCCAATTTAGCTCAAACTTGAAGCCAGGGCAAGCTTGCTGAGGTCTATACGAAGGTGTAGAGCCAATAAAATCAAAGTTTCATACATTGAGGCCAAGGTATGGCTCATTCGACCTAGCTTAGGATCAGGTTCGACACTTTGTGAAATGAATAATTTCAAAACCCTAACATCACCGTATGGATGGATTCTTCTTATTCAGGTGAAGCTGTAGGAATAAAAAGCGCTCTAATCCATCAAGAATCGAGCGAGATTTTGTCCTTAAAACATGGACGGTTTGTGGGTTCTGGCAAGATGTAGGGGATGACCGGATGCCGTCCATTTACGTGTTATAGAAATGGACGGCTCTGATTTAATCCAGCTTGATCCGCTGTTCGTAGGCCCACAGCGGATCAAGCGCATTCTCAACACCTTCGAGGACACGTGTTGCCTTCAGGATTTTTCTAGCTAATCTGGATTTAATTAAACCAGATTAACTTTAAACTCTTCAAAAATCCATATCTTGACACACAAAAATCATAAAAATATGACAAAAATACCCTTGTATTCAGGACAATAAGGAGAACAATGTGGAATGTAATTTTGAATTTAGGTGTTATATTTAATTTTTAAATAATAAAATACACTATGGAGTATTTTAATTATTAAAAATTATTTATAAATCGGAAAAATATGAAAACTTTAGGGATTTATCTCTAGTTCCTTATGAGCCTTCCCTGATTTTTCTAAGGTTAGGATAATTCTCTAAGATATAATTCTTTAATTTTCATGAGACTTTGTAATTATTTTTTTAAAAATAAGTATAAAAATTCATAAATTAAGAAAATAAATTGAAAAATGGTTAAGAAATTTAGGGTGTCAAACATTAACCTTAAAAGTGACAATTCTTAGCCATTAGAAAATTTGAAATGACAACTTCCTTTTAGGGTTAAAATTTATTAATTATAAATTAATATTTTAAAACCCTAAAAATCCTTCTTGTCGTCATACTTAGCTCATTTCAATGGACTAGGCCAATGTTGAGTCTACTCCAAATAGACTCAAGACAAACCCCTAATTAGATCTAATACATCATTTGACTTAATTAAATCATTAAATCTTAACAAAATTAGGTTTAATACAAATTAAATCATATTTAGGTTTAACCCATATTAAACATAATTAATCAACTTAAACCTTACTTACATTAGGCTTAAGTAATCAATAAATCCTAATTAGGTTTAACCAATATTAAACCTATTTAATCAACTTAAACCTTACTTACATTAGTTTAAGTAATCTTTAAATGCTAAATAGGTTTAACCCATATTAAACCTAATTAATCAACGTAAACCTTACTTTCATTAGGTTTAAGTAATCATTAAACAATAATTAGGTTTAACCCATATTAAACCTAATTAATCAACTTAAACCTTACTTACATTAGGTTTAAGTAATCATTAAATCCTAATTATGTTTAAACCATATTAAACCTAATTAATCAACTTAAACCTTACTTTCATTAAGTTTAAGTAATAAATAAACCATAATTAGGTTTAACCCATATTAAACCTAATTAATCAACTTAAACCTTACTTATATTAAGTTTAAGTAATAATTAAACCCTAATTAGGTTTAACCCATATTAAACCTAATTAATCAACTTAAACCTTACTTACATTAGGTTTAAGTAATTAATAAATCCTAATTAGGTTTAACACATATTAAACCTAATTAATTAACTTAAACCTTACTTACATTAGGTCTAAGTAACTATTTAAACCTAATTAGGTTTAACCCATATTAAATCTAATTAATCAAATTAAACCTTATTTTCATTAGTTTAAGTAATCATTAAACCATAATTAGGTTTAACCCATATTAAACCTAATTAATCAACTTAAACATTACTTACATTAGGTTTAAGTAATCCTTAAATCCTAGTAGGTTTAACCCATATTAAATCTAATTAATCAACTTAAACCTTACTTTCATTAGGTTTAAGTAATCATTAAACCATAATTAGGTTTAACCCATATTAAACCTAATTAATCAACTTAAACCTTACTTACATTAGGTTTAGGTAATAATTAATCCCTAATTAGGTTTAACTCATATTAAAACTAATTAATCAACTTAACCTTACTTTCATTAGGTTTAAGTGATCATTAAACCATAATTAGGTTTAACCCATATTAAACCTAATTAATCAACTTAAACCTTACTTACATTAGGTTTATCTAATCATTAAATCATAATTAGGTTTAACCCATAGTAAACCTAATTAAACAACTTAAATCTTACTTGCATTAGGTTTAAGTAATCATTAAATCCTAATTAGGTTTAACCCATATTAAACCTAATTAATCAACTCAAACCTTACTTACATTAGGTTTAAGTAATCATTAAACCATAATTAGGTTTAACCCATATTATACCTAATTAATCAACTCAAACCTTACTTTCTTTAGGTTTAAGTAATCATTAAACCACAATTAGGTTTAACCTAAATTAAACCTAATTAATCAACTTAAACCTTAATTACATTAGGTTTAGGTAATAATTTAATTCTAATTAGGTTTAACCCATATTAAAACTAATTAACTCACTTAAAACTTACTTACATTAGGTTTAAGTAATACCTAAACTCTAATTAGGTCTAACCAATTAGACCTAATTAAATCATTAAACCTTAACTAACTAAGGTTTAATCATACCTAAACCCTAGTTAGATCTAACCCATTAGACCTAATTAAATCATTAAACTTTAACTAACTAAGGTTTAATTATACCTAAACTCTAATTAGATCTAACCCATTAGATCTAAATAAATCATTTTACCTTAACTAACAAAGGTTTAATCATGCCTAAACCCTAATTAGGTCTAACCCATTAGACCTAATTGAATCATTAAACCTTAACTAACTAAGGTTTAATCATACCTAAACCCCAATTAGGTGTAGCCCATTAGACAATCATTAAACCTTAACTAACTAAGGATTAATCATACCTGAATTATAATTAAGTCTAGCTTAAACTTGGTTAGTTGAATTAAACTTAAGTTCAACCCATATTGAACTTAAGTCAAACCTAAATCTTAGGTTCAATCTAACTTGAACCTAAGTCAAAACCAAACTTAACTTAAGCTCAGATTCAACCTAACTTGAATCTAAGTCAAACCCTAACTTAACTCAAATTTTAGGTTTAACCGAAATTGAACCTAATTCAATTTAAACTTTAGCTTCAACCCAAACTGAGCCTAACTCAATTTTTTTAACTTAGGTTCAACCCAAATTGAATGAAACCCGACATATATCTTAAGTTCAACCCTATTGAACCTAACTCAACCAAAATTTAACTTGAGCTCAACCTAAGTTAACCTAAACCTTAGGTTCAACCCATATTGAACCTAACTCAACTAAAACCTAACTTGAGTTCAACCTAACTTGAACCCAAGTTAACCTAAACCTTAGGTTCAACCCATATTGAACCTAACTTAACCAAAACCTAACTTGAGTTCAACTTAACTTGAATCCAAGTTAACCCAAGCCTTAGGTTCAATCTATATTGAACCTAACTCCACCAAAATCTAACTTGAGTTTAATTTAACTTGAACTCAAGTTAATACAAACTTAAGTTCAACCCTTATTGAACTTAGGTTAATATTTCTAACTTAGGATCAACCTAAATTAAACCCAAGTTAAAACAAACTTAGGTTCAACCCATATTGAACTTAAGTCAACGTTTTTAACTTAGGTTCAACCTAAATTGAATCCAAGTTAAATCAAACTTAAGTTCAACCCATATTGAACTTAAGTCAACATCTCTTACCTAGGTTCAACCTAAATTGAACCCAAGTTAACTCAAACTTAAAATTTAACCCATATTGAATCTAAGTCAAACTTAGGTTCAACCTAAATTGAACCCAAGTTAACAAAAACTTAAGTTCAACCCATGTTAAACTTATGTCAACATTTTTAATTTAGGTTCAACCTAAATTGACCCCAAGTTAACCCAAATTTAAGCTCAACCCATACTGAACTTAAATTAATGCTTCTAACTCCAATTTAAGTCTAATCTACATTAGACTTAAGATCTTTTAAATTCAAGTAACATTGAATCTAAAAATTCTAAATTCTAACTTATGTTAGATTTTATTCAAGTTAAGTCTAATATAAATTAGAACTAACACCTTTTAAGATCCAAATAACAAAAAACTAATGTTTTAAAGTCTAACTTATGTTAGATTTTATTCAAAATGACATTGAATCTAAAAATTCTCAAGTTTAGTTAGATCTTACGAACATTGGATCTAATTAAACTTAACACCTTTCCTTAAGTCTAAATTACAATAAACAAATCAAAACCGACATATGAAAATCAATCGAACTAACATTTGGAAAATTTTAAATTTGTTAATAAATCATAAATAACTATAAATTTTCCAAACCTAAATCGAAAAGATATTAAGACTTGAATGAAACCTTAATGAACAAAGATCACCAAACGTAACTTGAACCCCAGTGTTCTTGATCTACGAAGATTTCTTGGAAGACACCATCCTAGTTGTTGACATGATTCTTCTGGTCATGGTTTAAATACCTTTCGGACTAAGTAGATTAAGGCCCCTGATAACTCTGAGAGGACGGAGTTAGTGACATCTTGATCGAGTTATCTAAAATTCAAACAACTAAATAAAAGATTTAAGAAATAAAATTAACATTATTTCTTTTAAATCTGATATTGTTTTCCTTGCAGGGTAAACACAAATTTTGTTTTAGATTTTCTTCGCATGTTATTGGGTGTGCTAACTCTATTTTGCAGGACGATTAAAATGAAACAACAACATTAGTTTCGTTTTAGATTTTCTTTGCATGTTATAAGATGCACTAACTCTATTTTGCAGGGCAACATTCTGAAGACATGACAAACGACAATAAAACAAAATCAAAATGACATTAAAACAACAACATTAACAAAACATAACAAAACAAAATATAAACTAAATATAAAAAAAAAACAATAACAAAATAAAACTTAAACTTTTATGATAGTCACCAAATAAATGACAAACTACAACACAAAACAAAAACAAAATGACAAACAATAAAACAAAAATAAAATCGATATAACAAATGACATTGACAAAAATCAAACCCTTAGGGTAATATGACATACTTTCTGTAAACTTTTTTTCTTTCTCAGGATATCCTTCATAAACTTGGTATAGTCAGGCATATGTTCTAATGCTTCAACAAAAGGAATATTTATCGTTAATTTCTTAAGGATCTCCAAAAATTTTCCAAATCTGTTATCCCTGTTTTGTTTCTTCAATCTTTGAGGAAATGGAGGTGGTGTTTTTTCAACAGTTATCTTCATTGGCTCAAGAGGATAATCCAAGTATGGATAAATCTTGTTTGAACCTTTTTCGATTTCCACCTTCTCCTTTTCTATTTCAACTTCTTTTTACGCTCTAGTTTCCAATTCTTTTCCAGTACTTAATTGAGTAGCCTTAAGTTATTCCTTGTTTTGATCTTTTGGATTGATCTCAACATTACATGGAAGTGTTCTA
The DNA here is from genome assembly GCA_022702705.1 of Papilionanthe hookeriana x Papilionanthe teres. NCBI lineage: Eukaryota > Viridiplantae > Streptophyta > Magnoliopsida > Asparagales > Orchidaceae > Papilionanthe > Papilionanthe hookeriana x Papilionanthe teres. Next base: position 93,308,659 of record CM040431.1, on the reverse strand, counting down.
GAAGGTCTATTATTAAGTGCAGTGAAAATATGTCCCAATTGATTTTCAATATTTTTCATAGCAACACCTTGAGCTTGTAATTGATTTCCCATATTCAGAATTATTTCTTCAGTAGACAACTTCTTATCCTTAAATTGTGGGTTACTATTAAATCCAGGAGGATAAAATGGTCTAAAATTAGTATTTCCTTGATTGTTCAAATTTCCAATTGGATTTATAGAACTGTTGGCCCAGTGTGGGTTAACATTAGCATTGCTATTATTCCAATTGAAGTTTGGGTGATTCTTACAACTAGGATTATAATAATTCAAATAAGGATTGTTAGGTCTATTAATAGCATTTGAATCTCATAAAGTGTTTGAGATTCTGTTATCTTTTCAAATGAATTTTTCTCCAACACTTGAGGTGGTTAAGAATAATTCATTCCATATTGATCTATTTTTTTAGAAAGGGCTGCAATTTGAGAAACTACCATAGTCATCATATCAGAATAATGAACACTAGCTACTCTCTTAGGATTTACCCGTTCAGAGGGCTATTAAAAATTATTAGTAGCCATTTCTTCAATTAATGCATATGCTTCATCAAAAGGTTTTGACATTAATGATCCACCAGCAGGAGCATCTATAATAGATCTCAATGATCCCACCAACCCATTATAAAATGTTTGAATTATTGACCAATCTGGTAAAGCATGATGTGGGCACTTCCTAAGAAGATCTTTAAATCTTTCCCAAGCTTCATATATTGACTCTCCTTCTAAATGACAAAAGGATGTAATATCATTTCTTAGTTTAACAGTCTTTGATGGAGGGAAATATTTTGATAGAAACTTTTGAGATAATTCTCCCCAAGTTCTAATAGATCCAGGTGCTAACGAGTTTAACAATGCCTTAGCTTTATCCCTTAATGAAAAAGGAAAAAGTCTAAGTCTGACAGCGTCACTAGACACTCCATCATATTTAAAAGTAGCACACAGTTCTAAAAAACTAGCGAGATGTAAATTTGGATCCTCATTAGGTATTCCTTCGAATTGATTATTTTGTACCATTTGGATAATAGCATGTTTAAGTTTAAATGAATTAGCAGCAACATCAGGATTTTGAATAGTTATGTGAATTTCATCTGCTGTTGGGTTAGCATAATCTCTTAAAGGTCTTGGCAAATTTCCAATATCATTTCTCTGATTATCTTGAATATTCGCCATTTTGCAAGGATTTTCAATTTGTTTTTATTGTTTTTTAATTTTTCTGACAGTACGCTCTAACTCCGAATCGTAAGGCACTAAACCTATAGATCCACAACTACGCATATACAATAACACAAATACTTTTATAAAGGTAACCAAACACACAATTACACACTACAAAGTAAAGGTTTTCTATTACTATATTATCAATAAATACTGTTTATACTTTCATACTTACTACTTCGTTACCTTTCCCAGCAACGACGCCAAAAACTTGATGCACAGGACTTATATTTTGTAAGAATTTATGAACTCAAATCTATATATTTATAATGATTTTGTTAAGTCCAAGCATTTAACGCGAGTATACGTATCGTATCAAGTAATACAGGGCTCTAATGGAGTCCTGGTTATCGATCCCATAGGGAAGTTTGAAGTATAAGAAAGCATTCAAAATATAAAAAATATAGCACTAAAATCTGATATTTAAGTAGCACTTAAGGTTTAACACGTACTCCTACTAACACTATGTAGAAAAAAGTAATAATTAACTAAACTACAATTACTTCGAACAACTTTAAAAACAAAATTAACTAACAGACACACTAAACTAAGTGTTTGAAAGGTTTTCGATATATGAGAAAAGTATCTTTCCTCTTGAAATGAGAATATGATGTGTGGATTGATATGGAACAATTATCTATGTTATTGTGCCAAATAGGAGCATATATGATTCTTTACACTTAAAAGAGTACCCCCTCTTCTAAGCAAGAAAAGAACATTGACATATCCTAAGTTTAGTCACTAAATCTAAGGCTAGGCTGGGAGGATACTTGCTCTCACTTCGGAGCTCTCACTCACCCTTCACCCGAAGGCTAACCTTTGATATTAGTTACTAATCTTAGAACCAATTTGGGGATTTCAGCCTGTCACCCAGAAATCTCCACATTGAAGTTCATCAAAACATATTTCCTAATTTATTTTCTCTCAATTCCCATGAACTACGCAATTCATCCATAGAAATTGAATGAATCTTTCATTATTGTTGTAGGACATTAAATCCTTTCCAACTTAATGTTCAACAAAATATTTTAACATTTAAATTGGCCAAATCGAAAAGTAAATTAAGTTCGAAATGAAAAACCATCACAATTTCTTCACTACATTAAAAGCACATCAAATCCACATCAATCCATCATCACATCTCTATGCAAGAAGAAAGACAAGGGAGACTACTCAAAATTCATCGAGAAAATACAATAAAACATCGATTTTATATATAAAAGAAAAGTCATACAAACCACAAAAGAAATTACAACTTATCTCTTTCTATTCCCCAATGCAATACCCTTGAAGTTCCTTTGAATCCTTTTCTCTCTTTTCTACAATACTTGATCCTCTCTTTAGAATGGAAAGGAAGAAGCAATCTCTCACTTTACTCCTTCTCCTTCACTCCTTAGAGAAGAATTCCTCTCAAATCCTCACTCTACACACACTTCTCTTAAACCCTAACACTTAACACTCACTAAAACTACACTAAAATCACTGAAGAAGCACACCATTTTCATCCAAAAATAGTTACTTATAAGATAGGGACGAAATCCCAAGAGTTTCCATAGGCATCCCTCAAAAAGTCACCAAAACTCTTCAAATTTGAATTCCACCAACTTAGGGAGCTGGCGGCGCTAGATAGGGCGCCAGCGGCACCAGATAGGGCGCTGGCGGCGTTATATCGTGCCATTATTTCTAAAGTCTCTGGATTTGGGCACCGGCGGCGCCAATTCTGGTGCCGGTGGCGCCAGAACCTATTTCCACCATTTTGCTCCTTTTTGCTCCGAATTCGTTCCTTTTCGCTTCTTTTCACTCGAATTACCTAAAATCATCATACCCGCAACAAATCCTGAAAAATACATTTCTTTAAAGTGCAATACCATAAAAAATAGGTAAAATTATATAGCAAAAACCGTATATATTTTTGGTGCATCAATCTTACAGACATTAGATCTAAATAAACTTCACCCTTTTCTTTAAGTTTAAATTACTTTAGACTTAAATAAATAAATCAAAACCGAAATATGAAAATTAATCAAAATGATATATGAAAAATTTAAATTGGTTAATAAATCGTAAACAATTTAAAAATTTCCAACCTAAAATCTGAAAAGACATTAAAACTTGAATAAAACCTTAATGAACAAAGATCACCGAATGTAACTTGAACCTTGATCTATAAAGATTTTTTGGACGACGCAATCCTGGTTGTTGACAGAAGTCTTCTAGTCCTGGTTTAAACACTTTTTGGACTAAGTAGATTAAGACTCCTGATAACCCTGGGACGACGGAGACAGTGACATCTTTACCGGGCTATCTAAAATTTCATTAACTAAATTAAAAGATTTAAGAAATAAAATTGACATTATTTCTTTTAAATCTGATATTGTTTTCCATCCAAGATAATTACGAAAGTAAAACAAAATTAAAGTAATACTAAACCAACGATAAAACAGAATAAAACAAATATAAACAACATTAAAATGACAAAACCAAAACAAAACAAAACCTAAACTTTTAGATAGCCACAAAACCTAAACTTTTAGAATAGTTACCAAACAAATAATAAACCATAAGGCAAGAAAATAACAAATGAAAAAACAACAAAACAAAAAATTAAAACCAATTTAACAAATGACATTGACAAAAATCAAACTCTTAGGGTAGTATGACATATTACCTCTAGGATTGAACGTTGATGTTTCTTTCCCTGTTCTTGAAATTTCTTAGAAAACAAGTGTTAACATTAATTAGAAGTTTTCTTAGATAATTTTAATTGTCTAAAATATAATTAACTATAGGAGTTTGCTCCTATAGAAGGTTTAAGAACTCAGAATTGGTATCATACCTATAAATCTCCGGTTATCAAAATTTCATATGAGATTTTCTTTACATAAAATTTCTAGAATAAGGTATTATAGAATTACCCTTTATAAGGATTATCATCGACATTCTACTATTTTCTAATTTATCAACCCTTATTTTCTTCATGTTTCTTATTATCTGAGGATCCTTTACGTGATCTGAAGAAATTAGATTTCTTGAAGATTAGATTGATATGATAGATACATAGATTGGAGACTCAAAAACAACAACATCGATACCGAGAAAATCTCCGACACAGCTCCGAACATCGACAAGAGATTTTTTTTGGTGACTCCGCTGGGGAAGAACTTTCTTCTCATCTTTTGTTAAATCACTTGTTTTCAAAAAGATGTTTCATCCTTTGACAAATAGGATCACATCTTCATGAAATCTAACACTTGAAGAGTTATTCTTGACATTCCATAATGAAAATATGATATGAAAACAAATAAAATGAATTCCCAGTTTATGAATAAGTCCATGACATTTTATTCTTCTTGAATTTTCAGAAAGTTGCAATGGAATCCCCAAATTCAGTCGTTTCTTATTATCAAAGCCTCAATACACCTATCGAAGAAGATGTTTATCTTTATCAGAATGATTTTGGATTATATGATGAAACAAAATTTTCATTAGAAAATCCATATCAAACTGATATAAAATCCTTTGAGGAATTCCATCTGGAACCTTATGAATATTTTCTTAACTTTACAGAAGATTTACCTCAATAATTCATGTAGAACAATATACTTTTGAAGAAATGTAAGAACAAGTTGACAGAAAAGGAAAGAAAATTAGTGTTGAACAAGAAAATGACATTCCTCCTCCGTCCATATATGAAGTTGGATCTTGTTCAAAGAATGTTTCAAAAACTCAATGAAGAAATAAAAACCTGTTCTCTTAAAGAAAGAAAAAATGGAATGAAGATTAAAATTTTGAGACATCTAAATTTGAACAAAGTGTTTTCAGAAACCCTTCCTTCTCAAAGGAAAATCGTTATATGATGTGTGAATGTGAGGAAAATACTTTGAAAAGGATACTCTGTGAATATGAGGAAAATACTTTCCAACCTAGAAATTCTCTATCAAATCATGCCGTATACTCTGTGTTTAAAAGATTAGCATGAAAAGACAGGTGTTCAATTTCCCGACTGCTGGATAAAATGGGATGTGCGGTCTCTACAACAATGAAAAGAAGAATTCTCTCAATTGAAGATCCTACTTAAAAAGGATTAGCAATTCTCATTAAATAGTTATTCTACTTGGGTACCAATGAAATTTCGTCTAGGGCCAAGAGTAATGATGTGATTGCCACGAGAAATAGGACTAAGCATAAAAAATTAATATCAGAAGCAGAAGACAGATATACTAAAATAATTGCTTTGGTCCAAATGTTACAACGTGGAGACCCTTCTTATTTACAAAACGATGATACACTTCCCACAATATCTCATCCTATACTAAAAAATAATGTATGGAGATGAGAATCATCAGGAGGAATCTCAGATACCATAAGTACCCCTGCAGACATTTCTCAGGAGCAAACTTGTGAAAAACATCATGTAAAATCATTCGAGGAGAGAATGAAGAAGTTGAAAATGACATAAAACAATTTTCAATATGAAGGAAGGATAATTCTTCAAATAGTTCAAATGAGGACATCACCGAGATAAACATGGAAACACTATCTACCTCCTTAGCATGAGAATTAAGCAAAGAAGATACGACAATAGAGTTACGAGCAGTTATTCATCAACGAGATGAACAAATCAACCGTCTCGAACAAAAAATTAAAGAATTGATGGCAGCTTGATGAAGACTTTTTATATGCAAGAACCTATGAACCCAAATTTATATATTTATAATGATTTTGTAAAGTCCAAACTTCAACGCAATTATACGTATCATATAAAAGTAATACAAGGCTCTAATGGAGTCCTGGTTATTGATCCCACAGGGAAGGCACATTCCTTACAATAGATAACGTAATACTGAAATCCAATACTCAAATCACAATTAAAGTTTAAGTTTACTTCTACTAACATGATGCAGAAAATAGTAACGGTTAAGCAAACCACAATTACTTCTAATATCTTTAAACAGATATAAATAACACACACACACACACTAAGCTTTGTATTTGAAAGTTTTTGATATATATATGAAAAGTGTCTTTCCTCTTGTAATGAGTATATGATGTGTGAATGATATAAAATGATTATTTATTGTATTGTGCCAAATAGGAGCATAAATGTTTCTTTACCCTCAAAAGAGTACCCGCTCTTCCAAGCATGTAAAGAAAATTGACATATCCTAAGTTCAGGCACTAAATCTAAGGCTAGGCTGGGAGGATACCGGCTGTCGCTAAAGAGCTCCAACTGATCCTTCACCTGAAGACTAACCTTTGACTTTAGTTACCAATCTTAGGACCAAATTGGGGATCTCAGTTTGTCACCCTGAAACCTCCAATTTGAAGCCCATCAAAACACATTCCCTATTTATTTGCACTCAATTCCCACGAACTACGCAATTCATTCATGGACAATGAATGGATTCTTCATTATTGTTGTAGGACACTCAATCCTTTCAGAGTTAATGTACAACAACAGATTTTAACAAGTAAATTGGCCAGATCGAAAAGTAAATTAAGTTTGAAATGAAAAATCATCACAATATCTTCAATACTTTAAAAGCACTTCAAATCCACATCATCACATCATCACATCTCTATGCAAGAAGAAAGACAAAGGAGACTACTCAGAATTCATAGAGAAGACACAATAAAACATGGATTTAATATATGAAAGAAAAGTCATACAAACCACAATAGCCAATAAAACTTATCTCTTTCTCTTCCCCAAGCAAATGCCTTGAAGTTCCTTTGAATCCTTTTCTCTCTTCTTTGCAACACTCAATTCCCTCTTTAGAATGGAAAGGAAGAAGCAATCTCTCACTTTACTCCTTCTCCTTCACTCCTTAAAGAAGAATCCCTCTTAAATCTTCACTTCTATACTCACTCTTCCAAACCCTAACTCTAGACTCACACTCTCTCTACTTCTACACTCTTCTTCCCCCCTCAAATTTCATCAAATAACAATTAGATATATGTTAGAAACGAATTCCCAAGAGTTTCCTTAATCATCCCTTCAAAAAGTCGCTAAAAATATTCATTTTTGAATTGCACCGACATAGGACGCCGGCGGCGCTCTATCGTCCATTAATTTTGGAGTCTCTAGAAATTGGCGGCGGCGGTGGCAGAAGCTATTTTCTCCAATTTTGCTCCTTTTTGCTCCGAATTCGTTCCTTTTTGCTTCTTTTTGCTCCAATCACCTAAAATCATCATACCTACAACAAATCATGAAAAATACTTTTCTTTAAAGTGCAATATCACCAAAAATGGGTAAAATTATATAACAAAAATAATATATATTTTGGTGCATCAAAATCCCCCAAACTTAACTATTACTTGTCATCAAGTAATCCTTTTACTACATAAATATATAACTCAAGGTAATGTACTTATCACCTGTATGACACTAAAGTTTTTTATTTAAAGGAATATATTGGTAAGACTTTTAGAAAGAAATTAAGTAACTTAGGTCAACACTACATGTATAAGAATATTCAGCAATCAGTTCTAAGGGTTCTAGTCTTCTATTATTTCAAGATAAACCATAATTTGTCACATTAAGAGTGCCTTAAAAGACTATATGAAAAAGGAGTTCATGCAAACTTCATCAGAATGTAGGCCAATACTTTAAATACAAATTCAGAAATGAAATCAAGTTCTCCCTTTAGGGTGACTCAAGCAAAGCCAATTTTTGATTAGGCATCTTCTCAAGCTTCTCCTCATAAATATTTTTCTTTCTTTTTCTTTTCTTTTTCTTCTTTGTTTTTTTCTTTTGGGATTGTTTTTCAATCCTTCTTTTCTTTTCTTTCCTTTTTCTTTTTTTATGAGGATTACTATATCTAGATAGCCTTTAATGATTTTGAACTTCACTCTCCTTTTTCTAAAGTTCAAACTTGAAACACCTCCTTACTTTATAATTAGTTATGAGCTTTATTATTCATCATAAAGTCACAATCTCTTCTTAACACATAATACTTTAAGTCTCTTAACATTTCAAAAATACAGTTTTCTTTACTTTAAATAGTTTACTATAGTCAAATCCTTTCATACCAAATATCTTACCCCTATAAAATTAACCTTTATTACTAAAAACTTTCATTCAATCCTTCCAAAATATTCAACTGAAATAAAAAGTTTTAGTTATCTAAAGTGAAGTTCAACTGCCAGAAGTTTTGCTTATAATTTTTGAAAATATAATAATTGAGAACAAAGAGTTAATATTTTTCTAACCTCCCCTAAACTTAAATTTTTCAATAAATTTGAAACAGTAGAGAGTAAAAGAAACTAACCTTTTTGTGCCGGGATCTTGAAATCTTCAAAAGCTATCTGGTATTAGTCAAAATTTACAGCTAGTAGGTATGAAACAGTTAGTAACAGTGATATAAATTTTTTAAACATTTGCAGATAAAGAGATATCAACTTTAAACATCTAAACATCCAACAAAACACCACAACTACTAAACAAAATATCACAGCACTACACATTTCATTTAACAATTTCAACTTTTCATTACAACACTATAGTACATCAACAGGCTCACACATCACATAGAAAGTAAATAACTACACCATCACAAAAACACAACACATAAAAAGAAAAACAGAAATAGAAACAGACAAACTACCACTCTTCATCACCAGCTTCATCAGTAGGGTCAGCAGGACCAGGTCTATGCAGTGTATAGCTGGGGCAAGTAGGGAATATCACATCAGTCTCCCCCCTCATGAATCTGACCTGGGCGTCGTGATAGGCAATATCATACTCTTCTCTTCTTCTCTTACAATCCTCATTCACATCACTTCTAGCCTCAAAAAAATCCATCCTACCATGGAGTCTATCCATACTATCACTATGTAATCTCAACTGCTCCATAATATCAGAAAATGTAAGGGGCTCAGACGTAGATGGAATGTTGTAGCTCGTAGTAGGAATATCATTACTCTTAATCTCATCTCGTGCTCCCACATGAGACTCATAAGTACGAATGATAGTCTTGGTAATCGGTCTTAATGGTATAGCTACCTCTTTAGAATTGTTGAATTCTACTCCAGACTATACACACAGGGCATGCATTAGGGCAGGATGTCCTAATCCTCCAGTGGTCTCTCCTCTAGCAATAGACTGTATGTTCTTGAAGAAAATAACTCCAATATCAATCTTCTTCATAGTCTGCATACAATAATTCAAAAATACTCTATCCCTTATAACTTCACTATGGTGATAAGAAGGTAACAGTCTTGCAGAGATGAAATAGTGACAGACTTTAGATGCAACATTTAACTTGGAAGCAGGGAAGTTAATCATCTATTTTTGACTCTCCATTCCCCTTTTTTGTCTGTCAGAAAAGAAATCACTTCCTTCAAATTCACGAAAATGGAGGAGGAAGACGAAAACCAAGGAGAAATTACCGGGTCCCAGGGACAAAGTCGCGAAATATAAGGGTTTTGGCCTTTTTCTATATTCGGGCGCCGGCGGTGTTCTATTTATTCCAATCAGCCAAAGTCTCTGTATTTGTGCGCTAGCGGGGCCAGTGCAAAAATTTTTCTGCGTATGAATTTTTTTTTGTAATTTCAATCTTTTCATCCTCCACAATGACATTTAACTCTTCATTAAGCATCTATTTCATCACACAAGCACTAACTAACTCAATTCTTACTTAAACAACACAAAACATCACTTCTATATATAAAATCCATATTACAACATAAACACTAACATGTTCATCAAATCAAATCAACGACCCTTAGATTTTTAGTGTTGCAAGTATAGTATGATAAGCAAACACTAAAATCTAAGCATACACAATGAAATTAAGAATAGTAAATCCAAATGCAAACTACAAAGCAAAGCAAAGAAAATACTAAATACACCAAACAAAACTAAGCAAAGAAAAACAAACACACATCAAGCACAAGCAGAATCTAGTAGTCACTCCTCATCAGTCTCCAAACTATCTTGCTCTCTGATATCTCCAATTGATTGATGATGCACGAACAAATTGTAGAAGGGACGAAATGGAAATTCATCAAATGAATCATAAACAATCACAATATTCTTCTTCAACAATTAATTAGGCCCATTTCAATCCGACCAGTGTGATCAAATTGTTCCTTCATGCTCCAGTCTATGTGATTAAATAAATTAAAAATATTATTAATGGCATTCAAAACATTCTGTACCTCTTTTTCCAATACTTGATTTTCTTCAGTATTACTCTGGAACTTTCAGGAAAGCAGGGCTGAATGGGTTGTGAAGTTTGAGTTCGTTAATCAGCAAGCAGATCCATATCACCTTCATCTCCTACTGTTTGGCAGTCATAAAGATTAGTTGGACCAATAGGCCTCCAGGGAAGAAGAACCTTTTCCTAACTCTCATACGGAACTTATGATTGACTACACAACAGAAATATAGTGGATGGGTGTCCAAGTCCATATTTAGATACATGAATTATCAATTCCAAAATAGATTTCACAATTATATTTCCAATATCAATCAGCCTTCTAGTTTGAATACAAAAATTTAAAATAACAGTTTCCTTGGTTATTTTACTAATCTTCAAAGTTGGAAATAAATTCGCCGAAATAAAATAATGCCACTGATTTGACACCGGATTTAAAGATGCAGAAGGGAAACTAATATATCCATTGTCTCTTACTTCCCAATCTTCATTTTCATCCGTCAAATAAGAATAAACTTCATTCATATCATCGCTTGTCGCATTAAAATTGGAATAGTGGCAGATAGGTACATTCTCAATCATAAAGAGATCATTAATTCTCATAGGAGTGAATTGCACAAACCTACCTCGCACATAGACGAATCCTTGGTTGATCCCTTGAAGATTTGCATAGAATTCCTTCACAACCGGAACGACTACGGCAACAATAGTGTAACATAGCACTTCCCAATGCCTTTTCTTTATTATCCCTTCAACTCTTGCAGTAGGATTATCCAAACCTCAATTAATAAAGCCTATCTCCTTAATAATCCTCCTCTTCATCATCACCTTGGTGAATAATCGGTGCGCCTTGAAACTGATAAAATTCCGTCGGTTGAAAATGCGAGATCGAAGGGGTTCTATGGAGTAGGAATCCATGGGATGCGAATTGGGAAAGGAATTTTTCATTTTTCTAGTGGTTAGAGGTTTAAAATAGAGTTTTGGGGGTTTTAAGGAAGAAGACCGCTAAAAATCAAAATTTTAAACTCCAATAACCGTCACTAGGATTTGGGCGTCGGTGGCGCTCGATAGGGCGCCGACGGCGCTCAAATCCTGAAGTTTAGCATACAGTCAGTACTTGGGCGCCGGTGGTGCTAGTGGTAAAAAATTTCACCGAACTTCGTTTGGCCCAAAATATTCTAATATCTCAATTCGATCCAATATTTATCAATTTTTAAAAGTATTTAGGAGTGATTAGGTATCCAAAATAAATATCTAAAAACATAACTACAACAAACAAGCAAACACACCACAAAGATACCTATGGGTTGCCTCCCATAAAGTGCTTGGTTTAACGTCGTCAGCCCGACAAACCATTCAGTTAATCGAGATGACTCAGCATTAAAACCTCTTTGAAGTCAGGTTGAAACCCGTCAAAGTAAGGCTTTAATCGATGCCCATTAACCTTGAAAATCTTTCTAGTATCAGGATCCTCAATATCAACAGCTCCAAAAGAATGAACTTTTACAACTGTAAAAGGTCCCAACTATCTAGACTTGAGCTTTCTAGGAAATAATTTCAGTCTTGTGTTGTATAACAAAACTTTCTGTCCATGTTCAATTTTTTTTTCAATATCTTCCAATCATGCCACAATTTCATTCTCTCTTTATAGATCTTGTAATTGTGATAAGATGAATTTCTAATTTCTTCCAATTCAGTACTTGAGTTAATGTACAACAACAAATTTTAACAATTCAATTGGCCAGATCGAAAAGTAAATTAAGTTTGAAATGAAAAACCATCACAATTTCTTCAATACTTTAAAAGCTCTTCAAATCCACAGCATCACATCATCACATCTCTATGCAAGAAGAAAGACAAAGGAGACTACTCAAAATTCATAGAGAAGACACAATAAAATAAGGATTTTATATATAAAAGAAAAGTCATACAAACCATAATAGCAAATACAACTTATCTCTTTCTCTTCCCTAAGCAAATCCCTTGAAGTTCCTTTGAATCCTTTTCTCTCTTCTTTGCAACACTCAATTCCCTCTTTAGAATGGAAAGGAAGAAGTAATCTCTCACTTTACTCCTTCTCCTTCACTCCTTAAAGAAGAATCCCTCTCAAATCTTCACTTCTACACTCACTCTTCCAAACCCTAACTCTAAACTCACACTCTCTCTACTTCTACACTCTTCTCCCCCCCATAAATTTCATCAAAAACTAGTTACATATATGTTAGAAACGAATTCCCAAGAGTTTCCTTAAGCATCCTGATGGAGATGAAATATATGGATCGCATGTTGTCGCCGTCAATTCCTGTATCATGTCAATGTCAAGGAGTCGCAACTTTCTTTCTCTATCTATCACCCTAATTCTTATCCTTCCTAGATTTATTGTCAGAAGTCTTTGGAGAATTTGAAGAAAGATTAATCATGATAGAGATTGAAAGAAAAGGAGATCAAATGATAATCTCATAGAACAAGTCTTCAGATTGGGTAATTACTGAAGTTTTTTTTTATATAAGAAAATCATTTGAAGATCTTGGGTAACCAGAGAGGTCTTGTAGGTGAAATACTTATCCTGAGTTCTTTAATCTCCTATAGGAGCAAGCTCCTATAGTTAATTACATCCTGAGAAATTAATACTGCCTAGGAAAACTCCCGATTAAGCTTAACATTTATCCTCGAAAAAGTGTAAGTGTTGTCGTGGAAGTGCGTTTCTGAAGAATCGATACTACCAGAAAATTTTGTTTATGTTGGGTGTATGTCGTTGCTTTGTTGTGTTTTGTTTTGTTGTTTTAATGCCATTTTATCATTTTGTATGTCATGTCATATGTCATGACGGGATGTCGTAGTTTGTATGTCATGTTATTTTATGTCATGTCGTAATGTCATTTTTATTGTTGTAATATTGCTTTGTTATGTCATGATGTCGTGGTGTCATTTTGTCAAGCTGTTATATTGTCATGATGATATTATCTTGTCGTGTCGTTTGGTTTTATGTTTGTTTTGTTTGTTTTAATCTCATCATTGTTTTGTGTTTGTTAAGGTCATTTTGTCATCGTTATGTTTTATTGTCATTCCGTTTGATTTATCATTGTTTTGTCTGGCTGTTGTTATTTTCATTTGTCATTTGTTTTGGAAGTGTCGGTTTTATGTTAGATATCATGTCGATGTCAATGTCAATCATTTTGTCGTGTCATGTCAAGTGTCATTTTTTGTTTGTTTTGGTTTAGTATCATATCATATCATGTGTTATGTCGGGATATCATAGTTTGTATGTCATGTCATGTCATAATGTGATGTCGTAATGTCATAAGATGTCGTGCTAATATCTCAATTTGTCATGAGATAGTTTATCTCTTATAAGAAGATGTCATTATTATATCATGAGATACCTTCTATGATGTCAAGAAAATATCATTATTTATTTATTTTTGTTATTTTGTTTATGATTCGCTTTTGTTCTAAATTTTAGTTTTGTGGTGTCATGTCATTTTGTTATGTCTTAATGTGAATCATAATATCATGTCATTTTATTGTCGGCATATTTTTAGGTTATGTGTTTTGAAAAGGGGGTCGCCTACAGAAATTATCGGTGAATTTTTATATTTTAAATTTAATTTAAATATATATATAGTTTAAAGATAGCATTTGATTTTGAAAGTAATTTTAAGTTTAAAAGTTTTAAGATATGAAATCAAACAGATCTCACATCCCAAATAGTTTATATAAACGAGCACCGCATCACAAACCGTGTATCTATCCCGAAGAATAAACATGCTGCTTGATGATGGGGCTCGATTAAATAAACTAGACGATTTGTGACATCCGTTTGGTCCGCGAACCAATTTTATAAGCCAACAAGTTCCCCTGCTTAATATAAATGAATTAAGCAGGGTTTATATTACCTGGGTTCTTAAGGTTCCCTATAAGGGCAAGCCCCTATAGTTAATTACATCTTAAATGACGGAAACATTTAAGAAAACTCTAGATAATGATCAGTGATTTTGCTCTCAAGAATTTCAAAGTTTAAGGTTTTCAAATAATTGGATTTTGGAAATTTCAATTGGGGATTGATCAAATTTGGAATAGTTATTTCAGGAGCTCAAATGAACGAAAGGTAGGGAATGTCACAGATACGAGACAGGTCTCAGTGACTTCCCAACTATCCTATTTGTTTGGTTTGAATTTGAGAAGATGTTATTTAACGTTTCATCATGTCTGTTTTATTATTAATTAGGACTTACATTTGTATGACATGATCATACAAATAACCTGGAAGATATGAGGGTTTATGTCGTACCGAACCTCAGAGTCCTAAGACCGGTTAGGGCTTAATTTACATGACATGATCATGCAAATGCCTAACAAAGAGTTGAAGATTTATGTTGCACTAGGAAAATTACCTCAAAGTCTTATGGCTAGGTTATTTAATTCTAAGAAAGTTTTGCTGAAGTAGATCCGAGTTTTGCTGATGACGATGGCCGAGCTGCCCACCATGCTCCGAGCTCCTTGTTGTTGCGAGAGGTTTAGTTTTAGAAGTCATAAATCGGGAGATGAGAGAAGTGTTTTGGTTTAGAAATCTTAAAGTCCAAATGTCTTAGTGTTTTAATTAAAACAAATCTTAAAGTTGATTAAACAGAACCGATTAAGATTCATTGGTTCCGTCATCCCGGCACCGTTATTTTCATCGAATTCACTTAGTCCAGATGAATTTGTTAAACTAATCTGAATGAGTTCCACATTTTCATTTAGACCGTGGGAAATCCCGTTAGCAACACGTGGGTTACATCTTCTGAGGTATTCCCGATCATTCAACGAGACGTTTTAATTTAGTTGTAATTGTAGTTTTGTTGTTCTGTTTGTGATTAAATTTTGAGTTGTTTTATATTTTGGAATGTTGTGGCGGTAAATTTTATCTTGCAATGACTTTTAATTTAGTTTTGGTTTCGGTTCGGGGCTATCCTAAAGGTTTTGGTTTTCATGCAACAGTCTTATTTATCATGCAAGAAAAGTAAAGTACAGTGCATGTAAGTAAATTGCAATAAAGTAAATTGCAATAAAATAAAAGCGTACCTGGAGGGTCTTCCCGTTATCCCAAGCTGCACTTAAAACATATGTTAAGACATTTAAACATATTTTGCAAGAAATACCTAGGTAAAGCTAAGGGAAAGGGTTTTGGTTGTCTACCAAATTCCTAATCCTATAACTAGTCATTTCCTATGACGTCTAGGTTGTTGGTTTGATTTAAGGATGATTTTCTTCATCAAAGAACAATTAGATTCAATTGTTCTTCTAAAACATCCCATCATATTAAGGAAGTGTTTAGGATGAGTCCTAAACATCTTTTCAAGACTTCTGGGATCATTTTGAGTCCAAGTAAATTTAGTTGCACATATGAATTAATCATCCAGGAGTTTAGTTAAACTTTGTCTCTTGCTCAGTGAACTTGGGTATTTGATTACCTGATGAATGAAGTGACATTTCACTTAATACTCTATTTAAGAGTTATAATAATTAAAGCCTTTAAGGGCAAGTGGGTTTATCGAGAATTTTAATCATTCTTAATTAAAAGTTTGAGTTAATGATTTAAATTGATTTAATTTAATTATGAGGTTTTAAGTAATAATTTTTTAAGTTTGGAATAGTGTTCAAATTATTTTAGATTTAATTTAAATCTTTACATTTTCAATTATCTTAGTATTTTAGATTGATGTTCATGTTTTAAATTTACTTAGGTAGAAAGAGGTATTTAAATTATTGATATATTTTGATTTAACTCTTAATGATTTCATTTAGGTTTGTTGTTAAGTGATTTTAATTTAATTTAATTTAATTTAATTTGATTTTAATTTAATTTAATTTAATTTAATTTAATTTAATTTAATTTAATTTAATTTAATTTAATTTAATTTAATTTTAATTTAATTTAATCTAATTTTAATTTAATTTAATTTTAATTTTAGTTTCAATATTTTAAATTAAATTTAATTTAATTGTTAAGGTGTTAATTTAGTTTAATTTAAACTTTGACTTAACTTAATTTATTTAATTTAACTTAATTCCAAGATTTTAAATTTGATTTTTAATTATTATTTTAATTTTTAGTTAAGAACTAAATATTATTGAAGTGACTTATTTAGGGATTTTTAAATTAAAGAATAAATATCATCTTAATAATATCCCTACTTTAATAATCCAAATTTTAAATATACTCTTTCCAAAATTTAAATTATTTAATTAATTAGAGTTTCATTTTGATATTTTCAAAGTGTTTAATGGGTTTCTACCCTTTTAATTCCCTAAGTTTCAATCATCCAAGAGAAAATTAAAATCAAATATTTTACCCTCCCTTTTGATTAAACCTAAAGTTTTAATTAAGGGTTAAAATTTTTAATTACCTTTATGCCCTTTTAGGCTTATTTATTTTATAACTCACTAAATTGAGCTCAAATGAATTTGTAATTTTTATGTCACCTCACTCACATGTCAATTAAGACATTAAAGGAGAAAGTATGATTTTTTTGAATTTAATTTATTTATATAATTATTTTTAGTAGAAAATAGGGATTTTCAAAGAAAATTCAACAAAATGACCAAGGAAAGGTTTCTGTCCTTAAAAAAAATTATAAAATGTTTCTAATGACGAGAGGACCACTTGGACCAATTTTTGAGATTTTTTGAATTATATTTTATTTATTATAATTACTTTGAACTTTAGAGTATTAATTAATTTTAAAATAAAATAAAAGTTGAAAAATAGATTTTATATTTTATTTAAATTTCTCTGACCTTAAGGAGTCCAGAGAAATAAATTTTATAATTTTTTTTATTTTTCTTTTATTTATTAGAATTATTTTAGTGAAGAGGTTAAAAATTTATTTTTTAATATTAAAAATTACATTAAGCCTTTAAAATTCAATATCTCATCCTAGGGACTTAGGAAAAATATTTGGTTTGTTCCTAAATGATTAGGAGTCAAAATGTGACATTTTTATGATTTTTAATATTTTTATGATTTTTATTATTTTTAATTATTAAAATATTAAAATATTGTGAATAATCAACTTTTTTAGAAAATTCCAATTTTATTTTTCCTGAACTCCCCTGATATCCGAGAAGCTCCAAAACTATTTTTGTGAAAGTTTGAAAAGTATTTTTGGAGTTATGAATTTTTAAAGTTCCATTTTGCTTATGAAGCTTAATCAATCCATTTGGTGGGGTTAATCAAGTCCAATTAATTTCAAAATTTTATGTAAGGTTCCTCTAACCCTAAAGAGTAATAGAGAATTGTTTTCAAGTCAATTTGATGTGTGGTTAACCCTAATTAATTCAATTTCAGTTTTAGGGGTTTAGGCCAATTAAGGTTATTATGAATGAATTAACTCAAAATATATTTTTCATAGGGTCCCCTAGTCCTAAGAAACATCACCAAATTTTCCTAGAATTTATTTTACAACATGCTAATTATTGAAATTAAAATACCTAAAATAGTGACATGAACTTGAAAAATCAATAACTTTTCACGAGAGATGGCCTCTGACCTTGAAAAATTCAGAGAATGTTCCCAAGATCAGAGGCTTCAAAAGCCCTATGGTCTCATGCCATGGTGAATTGTCTATGCAAATGGAGAATCAAAACATTGGAATCAGTAAATAAATTATTAAAAATAAAATACTCATCCAATTAACTTGATTTCTTTTCCACGTTATTCTCCTCTGTTCACAGAGCAAGGGGGTAGTTTTATTTTATTTTGTGATTTTTCTATGCAATGATATGAATTTTTAAAGTTCTGGTATTTAAATAATTCAAAAATACCCTAATTTTCTACTTATCCGACTCGGCGCCGCGTCATCCTACAGCGGATCGAAAGCCCACGCGTCGCTCTGTGATTCGGCGCCGCCATCTGACTCAGTGCTCCAGGGGCCAGCGGTTCATGTAACATTCCGCTGTCCGGCTTGATCTCGACCGTCCGCTCTATACACACGCGATCCAACGGCTCCTGGTCATCGTCTACGACTGGTGTGCACCCGTGACCGTCCACACTCAAACCCTAATATCTCTCTCGATTTTCAATGGATTTTTGAGTCCTATGGCTTGGTTATTTAATTCTAAGAATGTTTTGCTGAAGTAGATCCGAGTTTTGCTGATGATGATGGCCGAGCTGCCCACCATGCTCCGAGCTCCTTGTTGTTGCAGAGGTTTAGTTTTAGAAGTCATAAATCAGGAGATGAGAGAAGTGTTTTGGTTTAGAAATCTTAAAGTCCAAATGTCTTAGTGTTTTAATTAAAACAAATCTTAAAGTTGATTAAACAAAACCGATTAAGACCCCACGGTTCCGTCATCCCGGCACCATTATTTTCATCGAATTCACTTAGTCCAGATGAATTTACTAAACTCAATTGAATGAGTTCCACACTTTCATTTAGACCGTGGGAAATCCTGTTAGCAACATGTGGGTTACATCATCTAAGGTATTCCCGATCATTCAACGAGACGTTTTCATTTAGTTGTAATTGTAGTTTTGTTGTTACGTTTGTGATTACATTTTGAGTTGTTTTATATTTTGGAATGTTGTGGCGGTGAATTTTATCTTGCAATGACTTTTAATTTAGTTTTGGTTTCAGTTCGGGGGCTATCCTAAAGGTTTTGGTTTTCATGCAACAGTCTTATTTATCATGCAAGAAAAGTAAAGTACAGTGCATGTAAGTAAATTGCAATAAAGTAAATTGCAATAAAATAAAAGAGTACCTGGAGAGTCTTCTCGTCATCCCAAGCTGCACTTCAAACACATGTTAAGACATTTAAACATATTTTGCAAGAAATACCTAGGTAAAGCTAAGGGAAAGGGTTTTGGTTGTCTACCAAATTCCTAATCCTATAACTAGTCATTTCCTATGACATCTAGGTTGTTGGTTTGATTTAAGGATGATTTTCTTCATCAAAGAACAATTAGATTCAATTGTTCTTCTAAAACATCCCATCATATTGAGGAAGTGTTTAGGACAAGTCCTAAACATCTTTTCAAGACTTACGGGATCATTTTGAGTCCAAGTAAATTTAGTTGCACATATGAATTAATCATCCAGGAGTTTAGTTAAACTTTATCTCTTGCTCGGTGAACTTGGGTATTTGATTACACGATGAATGAAGTGACATTTCACTTAATACTCTATTTAAGAGTTATAATAATTAAAGCCTTTAAGGGCAAGTTGGTTTATCGAGAATTTTAATCATTCTTAATTAAAAGTTTGAGTTAATGATTTAAAGTGATTTAATTTAATTATGAGGTTTTAATTAGTAATTTTTTAAGTTTGGAATAGTGTTCAAATTATTTTAGATTTAATTTAAATCTTTACATTTTCAATTATCTTAGTATTTCGGATTGATGTTCATGTTCTAAATTTACTTAGGTAGAAAGAGGTATTTAAATTATTGATATATTTTGATTTAACTCTTAATGATTTCATTTAGGTTTGTTGTTAAGTGATTTTAATTTAATTTAATTTAATTTAATTTGATTTTAATGTAATTTAATTTTAATTTTAGTTTCAATATTTTAAATTTAATTTAATTTAATTGTTAAGGTGTTAATTTAGTTTAATTTAAACTTGGACTTAACTTAATTTATTTAATTTAACTTAATTCCAAGATTTTAAATTTGATTTTTAATTATTATTTTAATTTTTAGTTAAGAACTAAATATTATTGAAGTGACTTATTTAGGGATTTTTAAATTAAAGAATAAATATCCTCTTAATAATATCCCTATTTTAATAATCCAAATTTTAAATATATTCTTTCCAAAATTTAAATTATTTAATTAATTAGAGTTTCATTTTGATATTTTCAAAGTGTTTAATGGGTTTCTACCCTTTTAATTCCCTAAGTTTCAATCATCCAAGAGAAAATTAAAATCAAATATTTTACCCTCCCTTTTGATTAAACCTAAAGTTTTAATTAAGGGTTAAAATTTTTAATTACCTTTATGCCCTTTTAGGCTTATTTATTTCATAACTCACTATTGAGCTCAAATGAATTTTATGTCACCTCACTCACATGTCAATTAAGACATTAGAGGAGAAAATGTGATTTTTCTGAATTTAATTTATTTATATAATTATTTTTAGTAGAAAATAGGGATTTTCAAAGAAAATTCAACAACATGACCAAGGAAAGGTTTCTGTCCTTAAAAAAAATTATGGGATGTTCCTAATGACTAGAGGACCACTTGGACTAAGTTTTGTGATTTTTTGAATTATATTTTATTTATTATAATTATTTTGAGTTTTAGAGTATTAATTAATTTTAAAATAAAATAAAAGTTGAAAAATAGATTTTATATTTTTCTTAAATTTATCTAACCTCAAGAATTCCAGAGAAACAAATTTTATAATTTTTTATTTTTCTTTAATTTATTAGAATTATTTTAGTGAAGAGGTTAAAAATTCATTTTTTAATATTAAAAATTACATTAAGCCTTTAAAATTCAATATCTCATCCTAGGGAGATAGGAAAAGTATTTGGTTTGTTCCTAAATGATTAGGAGTCAAAATGTGACATTTTTATGATTTTTAATATTTTTATGATTTTTATTATTTTTAATTATTAAAATATTAAAATATTAAAATATTGTGAAAAATCAACTTTTTTAGAAAATTCTAATTTAATTTTCCTGAACTCCGCTGATATCAGAGAAGCTCCAAAACCATTTTTGTGAATTTTTGAAAAGTATTTTTAGAGTTATGAATTTTTAAAGTTCCATTTTGCTTATGAAGCTTAATCAATCCATTTGGTGGGGTTAATCAAGTCCAATTGATTTCAAAATTTTATGTAAGGTTCCTCTGACCCTAAAGAGTAATGGAGAATTATTTTCAAGTCAATTTGATTTGTGGTTAACCCTAATTAATTCAAATTCAATTTTAGGGGGGGTTTAGGCCAATTAAGGTTATTATGAATGAATTAACTCAAAATATATTTTTCGTAGGGTCCCCTGGTCCTAAGACACATCACCAAATTTTTCTAGAATTTATTTTACAACATGCTAATTATTGAAATTAAAATACCTAAAACAGTGACATGAACTTGAAAAATCAATAACGTTTCACAGAGATGGCCTCTAACCTTGAAAAATTCAGGGAATGTTCCCAAGATCAGAGACTTCAAAAGCCCTGTGGTCTCATGCCATGGTGAATTGTCTATGCAAATGGAGAATCAAAACATTGGAATCAGTAAATAAATTATTAAAAATAAAATACTCATCGAATTAACTTGATTTCTTTCCATGTTATTCTCCTCTGTTCACTGAGCAAAGGGTATTTTTATTTTATTTTTGTGATTTTTCTATGCAATGATTTGAATTTTTGAAGTTCTGGTATTTAAATAATTCAAAAGTACCCTAATTTTCTTCTTATCCGACTCGGCGCCGTGTCATCCTACGGCGGATCGAAAGCCCACGCGTCGCTCTGTGATTCGGCGCCGCCATCTGACTCAGCGCTCCAGGGGCCCGCGGTTCACGTAACATTCTGCTGTCCGGCTTGATCTCGACCGTCCGCTCGATACACGCGCGATCCAACGGCTCTTGGTCATCGTCTACGACTGGTGTGCACCCGTGACCGTCCACGCTCAAACCCTAATATATCTCTCGATTCTCAATGGATTTTTGACTTCTTATACTCTATCGATTCGTCTTGAAGAGACGAACACATCCA
This sequence comes from Papilionanthe hookeriana x Papilionanthe teres, assembly GCA_022702705.1. Lineage (NCBI taxonomy): Eukaryota > Viridiplantae > Streptophyta > Magnoliopsida > Asparagales > Orchidaceae > Papilionanthe > Papilionanthe hookeriana x Papilionanthe teres. The sequence continues at coordinate 93,286,547 of CM040431.1, read as the reverse complement.
TACGGTTTATTGGCTATGAAATTAACCCAAACAAAATGGAGAGTTACTGGAAGCTCGGGAGGAAGAATGAGTTCATACCTTCACTCAGAGAAGTGAAGCTTCGATAGTTGTGTCACCTTCGATTAAGTCCAAGCAAGCTCCAGATAAAGTCCCTGGCTCTGGGGAATTGTCTAAGTATGAAAGTGACCAAGGCCGATCACAAAGCTTGGAGGCTGGAAGCAATGGCTGGCCTGGTGAGGGGGCTTTTGCTGGGGAACTTCTCCTCTTGGTCTGGTTAAGGTGTAGGGTCAATCAATTTTAAGATTGGCTCACTGTGGTGAAGTGTCCTATTTTTTGGGTGGATTTTCAACTCAGAAATTGAGCTCTGTTAATGGGGATTAGGGCAAAGGAACACTGGGGATCAACTGCTCTAGGTTAGGAGAAGGTCCTAGAGCAATTTTGGCAGAGTTTCTTTAAGGTCTGGTTCATCACCTTGTTTGGCCGAGAGGTGAGTGGGTTTAAATAGAGTTGGCTGGAGGGCCTCCCAGGGGGGTTTAATCGCTTGGATCAACTGCCTTGGCCAAGGGAAGAACAACCACAGTGGCCATTGGGCATGGGACAGCTCAGCAAGTTCAAATTGAATTTTTGTTTCAAATTAACCTTCTCGGCCTGGTGGTTTTCGGCGGCTGTGGTGGCTGGCCGGCCAGGCATGGGTCATCCTCAGGGTCAGGGAGGTCAGTGCTTGAGTTTTGTGAGTTCAATTGGCAAATTCCAAGTGTAAAGGAGTTGAATCAAAGTGGAAGGGGGAAGGGATCATTTTGGGCTTAGTTTGGTCAAAGGCATGGATTTGGGTTTGGTGCACCCACCAAGGCTTGAATTTAGGCTGAAAAGGTTCATTTGGGTCAGCCTAGAGGAAATGGTATAGTCTCCGTCCATGGTGTGGTGGCTAAGCATGGTTTAGTGTGTATCATGGATGGGGTTAAAAAGGCTTAAGGAAGGCTTAAGAAAGGGGCCTCTCCATTTTCCATAAATGACATGGTGAGGTGTCAAGACTCTCATGGCTTAATATGGCTTGCAAATGGCTCACATTTAGCTTACATTTGGCTTGGAAAAGGTTGGCTTGTTTCATGAAAAAGGATTTTAGAAATTTTTGGTGTTTAGGGGGAATTTGGCACATGGCTTAGTTTAGAAAAATTCAATGATGAATTTGAAACATATGGAGTGATTTAATTGAATGAATGATGAGATGTAAGTGTCATGTGGGCTTTGGATTGATTTTGGGCTTTTTGAAATCATTTTGGATGGGCTTTTAAAGTGGTTTAGGGAAGTGGGCTTTTGGATTTGAAGTAAATTTAGGATGAAAATTTTGTAAAGGATTGTGCCAAATAAATGTTGCAATTGGTTTAGGCATGTGTCATGAGTGATTTAAAACAAGTTTAAAGTGATTTTGAATTGTATTGGGTTGAATTTGGGCTTTTTCGGTAAAGGGACCAAGGTGGACCAAATTGGGCTAACTTGGGCTAAGGTTGGAATAAGGTTGGATTTAATGTAAAATTAATGTTGGGAAATGTTCATGGGAATGTTACAAAGAGTTTTCAATTTTGGTTGGGCTCTAATTTTGGGATTTGGGCCCATTTGGGTTAGGTTTGGGCTTAGATCAATTTAAGGGATTTTGGTTTTGGGTTAGGTTTGGGTGGAGTTTAGTTTCAAATTTTGGGCAAATCAAGTTAGTGTTTTGTTTATGGGGATGTTAGGAAGGCTTTAGAAAAGATTTGGGGCCAATTGGGTTGGTTTGGGCTAGGTTTAGGTCATGGGCCAAAATTGGGCCTTAGGCTTCAAATTGAAATTGGGCCCAAATTTCAATCAAATTGGAGTTGGATTGGGTCTAAATTGATATTGGGGATGTTGAATTGAAGTTTAGAATTGAATTAGACCAAAATTGAGGTCAATTGGGGTGGTTTGGTTTGACATTGGGTTCACCTAGGTTAAAAATGGGTCAAATTGGGGGTTTTGGTAAAAGTGGGGTAAATTGGCAAAATTGGCCCATGGTATGTTGAAAAAAATGAAATTGGGAATATTTGGGATTTTCTGGAATTTTTTGGGAATTTTCTAAATTTTTGGATTTTTGGGGTAAAAGGGTATTTTGGTAATTTGGGGGGGGCTTAAAGCTATTTTGGAAATTTTGGTATTTTTGGCCAAAGATGGTCAATTTGAATGGTGGGAAGTGTTTAGGGTTGATTTTGAGGGAGCTTGGGTAATTTAGGCAATTTTGCAAATTTTGGGTCATTTCAAGGGTATTTGGTAGGTTTGGTGGGTACGGGGCCCAGAGGTCAAAAATTGAAATTTTGAAAAAAGGAAGATTGATCAAATGTGAGTGAAATGGGATCACTTTGGTTGAGCCATGAAGCCATATTAAGCCCATATGAGGCATGAGTAGACTCATTTGGGGCATTCACTATGTTGTTCCTAACCCTCTTAGCCAGGGGCTTAGGGGTTAAGGACCATCCATATGAATTACCTACATGAGTCGGGAAGTCAAGTTGGGTGAGAGTGTGGTTTTAGGACTTGGAATGTATGTGATAGTGTAGTGTATGTGCAAGTCGATCCTCACCGGACCGGGCCGCCTGGGGTATTCCTAAGGCCAAAAAGTCCTATAGGGAACTCATCCTTTAAACCTCCACATTTGATTTCAACCCTCTAGGTGATTAGGGGTCTACAATCAAGCTTGTGGGGTTTGCAGGGAGTTAAGAAGTAGTTTGAATTTCTAATGGGTGGGTTCAATTTCTAGTCCTCTAAGATTAGTCAAAGGAAAAGCCTAAGGCTAGATCCTAAGTACTAAAGAGAGAAGCAAAAGACCTCATCAAAAATGAGGTCAACATTTAAAGTCGGTTAATGTTGGTGTTTGTCGAATTTCGTTTGAAATGTTAATTAACGTCGGTTAATGTCAGTGTTTGTTGAATTTGATTTAAAATGTCGGTTAATGTTAAATTATGTTTGAAATGTTAATTAATGTCAAATTATGTTTGATTATGTTTGGAATGTTGATTAATGTCAAATTATGTTGAGTTTCGTTTGAAATATCAGATTTATGTCGATTTTGTTGAATTTTGTTTGGAATATTGGATTTATGTCGAATTTGTTGAGTTTTGTTTGGAATGTTGAATTTATGTCGGTTATGTCGATTTATGTTTGAAATGTCGGAATTATGTTGATTTAAGTTCAATTTTGTCCATCCTAAAGCTTATGTTGATTTAGATTCAATTTTGTCGATTTAGGTTCAATTTGAGTTAAACCTAAGGTTTATGTCGACTTTTGTCTGTTTAAATTTGGTTTCAGGTTTTGATCTTGATTTGAGTTTAGTTATGGGTTTTATGCCGATTTGGGTTTGGTTTATAGTTTTATGTCGATTTGAGTTTAGTTTTGAGTTTTATGTCGATTTGAGTTTGGTTAGGTTCATTGTCAGTTGAACCTAAGATTTATGTCATGTTGAATTGAGTTAGTTTCATTGTTAGTTGAACCTAAGGTTTAGATTTTGACTTAAGTTTAATATGATTTAAACTTAAGTTAGGTTTTGGTTTAGATTCAAGTTAGGTTGAACCTAAGATTTTGGTTAGACATAAGTCTAATATGGGTTAGACTTAAGTTGGGTTTTGGGTTAGGTTAATGTCAGGTTGAATCTACGTATGGTTTGACTTAAGTTTAATATGGGTTAGACTTAAGTTAGGTTTTTGGGTTAGGTTTATGTCAAGTTGAACCTAAGTATGGTTTGACTTAAGTCTAATATGGGTTAGACTTAAGTTAGGTTTTTGGGTTAGGTTCATATCAAGTTGAACCTAAGTATGGTTTGACTTAAGTCTAATATGGGTTAGACTTAAGTTAGGTTTTTGGGTTAGGTTCATGTCAGGTTGAACCTGAGTATGGTTTGACTTAAGTCTAAATTAAATTGGGTTTAGGTTAGACTTAGGTTTATGTCAAGTTGAACCTAAGTATGGTTTAACATAAGTCTAATATGGGTTAGGCTTAAGTTAGGTTTGGATTTGAGTAAACCATAATTGGTTAAGGTTTAATAAGTTTGATTAAGTCTAATGTGGTAGACTTAATTAAAGTTTAAGTTTGATTAAACCTTAGTTGGTTAAGGTTTAATAGATTAATTAAGTCTAATGTGGTAGACTTAATTAAGGTTTAAGTTTGACTTAGGTTCAAGTTGGGTTGAACCTAAGTATAGGTTATGGTTAGGTTCATGTGAGTTGAACCTAAAGTTTAAGTTTGACTTAGGTTTAACTTGGGTTGAACCTAAGTATAGGTTAAAGGTTAGGTTCATGTATGTTGAACCTAAAAAGTTTAATGTTTGACTTAAGTTCAAGTTGGGGTTCATCCTAAGTATATGTATGTTGAACATAAGGTTTAGGTTAGACTTAAGTCTAACTTAGGTTGAACTTAAGTGTATGTTGAAGTTAGGTTCATGTACGTTGAACCTAAGGTTTAATTTTGACTTAGGTTTAACTTGGATTGAACCTAAGTTAAAGTTATGTTGGATATGAAGTTCAAGTTTGACTTAGGTTTAACTTGGGTTGAACCTAAGTATAGGTTAAGGTTAGGTTCGTGTATGTTGAACCTAAGGTTTTAGTTTTACTTAGGTATAACTTGGGTTGAGCCTAAGTATAGGTTTTGACTTAAGTCTAATATAGGCTAGACTTAAGTTAGATTTAGGATAGAATTAGGTTCATGACAGGTTGAACCTAAGTATGGTTTAACTTAAGTCTAATATGAGTTAGACTTAGGTTGGATTTGGGTTAAACTTAGGTTTATGTCATGTTGAACCTAAGTATGGTTTGACTTAAGTCTAATATGGGTTATGCTTAAGTTAGGTTTGTGTTAAACTTAGGTTCATGTCAGGTTGAACCTAAGTATGGTGTAATTCTAATATGGGTTAGACTTAAGTTAGGTTTGTGTTAAACTTAAGTCTAACTTAGTTAAGACTTAATGGTTTAATTAGGTCAAATGAGTTAGACCTAATTAAGGTTTAGGTTTGATTAAGTCTAATTTAATTAAGACTTAATGGTTTAATTAGGTTTAATGGGTTAGTCCAAATTAGGGATTTGATTTGATTAAGTCTAATTTAGTTAAGACTTAATGGTTTAATTAGTTCTAATGGGTCAGACCTAATTAGGGTTTAGATTTGATTAAGTCTAATTTAGTTAAGACTTAATAGTTTAATTAGGTCTAATGGGTTAGACCTAATTAGGGTTTTGGTTTTACTAAGTCTAATTTAGTTAAGACTTGATGGTTTAATTAAGTCTAATGGGTTAGACCTAATTAGGGTTTTGGTTTGATTAAGTCCAACTTAGTTAAGACTTAATGGTTTAATTAGGTCTAATGGGTTAGACCTAATTAGGGTTTTGGTTTGATTAAGTCTAATTTAGTTAAGACTTAATGGTTTAATTAGGTCTAATGGGTTAGACCTAATTAAGGTTTAGAGGTTACTTAATCATAATGTAAGTAAGGTTTAAGTTTATTAATTAGGTTTAATAGGGGTTAAACCTAATTAGGGTTTTATGGGTTACTTAAACCTAATGTAAGTAAGGTTTAAGTTTATTAACTAGGTTTAATGTGGATTAAATCTAATTAGGGTTTAAGGGTTACTTAAACCTAATGTAAGTAAGGTTTAAGTTGATTAACTAGGTTTAATGTGGATTAAACCTAATTAGGGTTTAAGGGTTACTTAAACCTAATGTAAGCAAGGTTTAAGTTGATTGACTAGGTTTAATGTGGATTAAACCTGATTAGGGTTTAAGGGCTACTTAAACCTAATGTAAGTATGGTTTAAGTTGATTAACTAGGTTTAATGTGGATTAAACCTAATTAGGGTTTATTAAGGGTTACTTAAACCTTATGTAAGTAAGGTTTAAGTTGATTAACTAGTTTTAATGTGGATTAAACCTAATTAGGGTTTATTAAGGGTTACTCAAACCTAATGTAAGTAAGGTTTAAGTTGATTAACTAGGTTTAATGTGGATTAAACCTAATTAGGGTTTATTAAGGGTTACTCAAACCTAATGTAAGAAAGGTTTAAGTTGATATACTAGGTTTAATGTGGATTAAACCTAATTAGGGTTTATTAAGGGTTACTTAAACCTAATGTAAGTAAGGTTTAAGTTGGTTAACTAGGTTTAATGTGGATTAAACCTAATTAGGGTTTATTAAGTCTAATTTGTCATTTCAGACTTAATTATGGTTTAATTAGTTAAACTTAATGTGATTAAGGTTTAATTTTACTTAAGTTGGTTTAAATGGTGTCCTAAACCTAATTAGGGTTTATTAAGTCTAATATGTCATTTTAGACTTAATTATGGTTTAATTAGTTAAACTTAATGTGATTAAAGTTTAACTTTAATTAATTAGGTTTAAATGGTGTCTTAAACCTAATTAGGGTTTATTAAGTCTAATATGTCATTTTAGACTTAATTATGGTTTAATTAGTTAAACTTAATGTGATTAAAGTTTAACTTTAATTAATTAGGTTTAAATGGTGTCTTAAATCTAATTAGAGTTTATTAAGTCTAATATGTCATTTTAGACTTAATTACGATTTATTTTATAGGTTTATTGTGAGTTATTTTGAACCTAGTCTATCATAGAATAGGCAAAGTAAGTTTAGGTTTTTTGGAATTTTAGGGTTAAGTTTATTAAATAATAAATTTTAACCCTATTTTTAAAAATGTCTTTTAAAATTGTTTAATGGTTTAAGAAATATCATTTTAAGGTTATTGTCTGTTACCTTAAATGTTTAAGCCATTTTCCAATTTTATTTTCATAAATTTCTAATTTTTATAATTATTTTATAAATAATTACAAAGTAGCTTAGAAATTAAATAAAAATATCCTAAAGAAATTTTTTGTCCTGAGGAAAATTAGATTATGTGTGTCATAACAAAAGGATAATTCTGTGAAAATTTCATGATTTTTGGAATTATAATTAATTTTTAATAATTAAATTACTCCAGAGAGTAATTAATTAATTAAAAATTAAGTACTGAGAATAAAATTATGATTTTAATTTCATAATTTTTCTTCTCTTCAGGAGCTTTCTAGAAGTATTTTTATTTTATTTTTAGGAGCTCTGGATCAAAAGATATGGAATTTTGAAGTTTTTAAGGTTTTTTTGAATTAATTTAATCCAGAAAAACCCACGCGCTGCCATGCGTCCTCGTACGCGTCGAATGGGTGGGATGATCCCGTGCACTTCGCAGAACAGCAGATATCGATTGGCGTGATCAGCGCCGTCCGTTCCAAAACACGGGAACGGACGGCGGAGATAAATTGCCCGAAAATTCAAAAATTTTCCAACCGTTAAACTTGAAAACTCAATATCTCACTCATTTCTCAACGAAATTGATTGTTTTTTGAACCTATAGAATCATCTGAATGTGTAAAATGTATATATACGGTGATGATACATTTCTGGGCTAGTATAACCCATGATATTTCCAAAACATGCAATAGTTTGGAGAAAATAAATCCATACCTTGGCCACAAGTATGTCAAGCTTGATCAGGCCTGATGGTCAGCTTCTAGGACTCCCAAAGAAGATCTTTGTCACTTCAATTTGGTTTTGTAGCTAGCCTTGGAGAGCAATTTTGGTAAAATGGCTAATTTGGGCTGATTTTGGATTTTGACCAAATTGGCTTGATTGGGCTAATCCTATGGCTTGATTTTGGTTGGAATAGATTGCTGAGGTCTCTAGGAAGACTTTTTATGTTGGGAGCCAAGGGATTTGGGCAGCCTATAGGTTTCTATGGATTTTTTCTTCTTCCTCTTTGTATTTTTGGGTATGGCTTATTTATAGCCATGGGGAGGCCATGGCTAAGCTTAATTTTGCTTGGGTTCATCTGGGTAGTTTGTTATCTTCACCATGATGACTTAGGGATAGGATTGTGGGCTGTGGATAAGGGAATTGATTTTCTCAAGAGTAGGCCATGTGAAGTTCATCCATGGTGGGGATTTGCTTCTTAGCTTGACTTACTTCCATTGGCTCCTCCATGAGGTGGTGGTAATTTTAAATTTGAACTGAATAATTCAGTTTATTTGTTCATCCAAGTCATGCTTTAAATTTAGGGGAAAGATGACACCTAGCCTTCTTACTCATCTCATGCATAACATAGTTATGATGGTCTTTTACCATGGTATAAGATGGGTTTAAGCTTTGTCTTTCTTCCATTGGTTAGGAAGAATGTGAGTGATGATTCAAAGTAGCCAATCTCTTCTTCATCCACCATGTCACTTAGGGTTTAATAGGAGCATGACAAGTAAGCTCCATGACTCATTTCATGCATAATTTATTCATTACTTAATTTTGTTATGGTTAAAGTTTAATCCATGCTAACTTCCTTTCTCATTGGATGCTTAGGGTAGTGACCAAAATTATCCTTAAAGTGGCCGGCCTTCTCACCTCATGCAAATGGGTGAGTTGATGGGAAGGTGACACATAAGCTTAACCATCATAAAAATATTATGATAACTCCTAACCTAGGTTAAAGGTGATAAGTTATGGGTTTGGTAGAGTGTTAACCATGTCATGGTGGACTTACTAATGACTCCCCATAATTTAATTTTAATTTAAAATTAATAATAGGAAATTTTTGTTTCACATGTGATGTCATATATCAAAATGTCATTTTATGTCTTTTTTATTTCCATTTTAGTTAATTATGTCATTAATTAAAATTGTTGGAAATTATTTTATTAATTAATTTGAAAATAATTCCAAATTAATTATTTGATTAATTTTCATGCCATTTTTATTTAAAGTTAGATTTTGTCTCATTTCATGTCTTTTTAATTTAATTATGTCATTAAAATATGAAAATTAAATTATTGGTCCATTAGTTAATCAAAAATAATTTTGGAATTAATTATTTGATTAATTTCATTATTTTTAATTAATTTGTACATTTTATCATTTTTGAGAATTTTAATTTAATTTTTCCTTTTAATTAATTATGTCCTTAATAAAATTTTTAAAAATTAATTCATTAGTCATTTATTTAATCAAAATAATTTTGAAATTATTTATTTGATTAATTTTGTCTTTTTTATTTCATTTTAGTGTATTTTATCATTTTATGATATTTAATTTAATTTTTTCATTTTAATTAATTATTTCATTAACTAAAATATTGAAAATTAAATTATTAGTCAATTTAATTTATCAAATTAATTTTGAAATTAATTATTTGATTAATTTTGTCATTTTGGAGTCTTAAACATGTCATTGGGTCAATAATTGGTTATTTGGTCAAAAATTAATCATTTTAACCAAAATTGACTTTTTAGGTCATGGGTTGACCTATGGGGTCAATAGGGTTGGTTATTGGGTCTAGATTGACCATTTTGACCACAATTGTCTTTTTGGGTCAAAAGGTTGACCTATGGGGTCAACAGGGTTGGTCATTAGGTCTGGAATGACCATTTTGACCAAAGTTGACTTTTTAGGTCAAAAGTTTGACCTATGGGGTTAATAGGGTTGGTCATTGGGTATGGATTGACCATTTTGACCAAAGTTAACTTTTTAGGTCAAAAGGTTGACGTATAGGGTCAATAGGGTTGGTCATTGGGTCAGGATTGACCATTTTGACCAAAATTGTCATTTTGGGTAAAAGGTTGAACTATTGTAAAAATGAGGTCAACAAAAGGACCCCCAATATGTGTGGAATACCGTATGAGTATGCCGCACATATTGGCGTTGATCGAAGTGATCTGATGAAATGTTTCATGATAATCAGGAAAGGAGTGGGTGTCATACCGCTCCTAGAGAATGTTAGCTGTCTCATATGTCGGTTCTGAGAAGGAATGTCCTTCTCGTGTTTGAAAAGGGATCTACTGGGAGAGAAAATGGATGTCATATTCCATTTCTGAAAATGTCAATATCAATTTTAGTTAGAGGAAAGCCATAATTTTCGTGTTAGAAAAGGACTTACATCCATAACAGGAGGGAGAAAATGGATGTCATTTTCCGTTTCTCAAAATATTAATGTTGATATTTAGTTAAAGGAATTCCGTGATTTCCGTGTCAGGAAAAGGACTTATATCCAATAACCAAGGAGAGGATGAGTGTCAAATATTGATATGTCAAATGTCGCAATGTTGATATGTAAGACGTCGATAACAATTATTGATATATCAAAGGTCGAAATGTCAATGTGTCAAATGCTGATAATGATTGTTGATATGTTGAAATGTTGATATGTCAAATGTCGAAAGATCGATATCTTAAATGTCTAAAACAATTTTCGATATGTCAAATGTCGAAAGGTTGATATGTCAAATGTCAAAATGTCGATATGTCAAATGTCAATATATTTGTCAAATGTGGAGATGTTAAATTATGGGAATGCCATAATTTCCATGGTAGGAAAGGACTTTCATCTGATAGCTATAAAGAGAAATGGATGTCGTATTCCATTTCTCAGAAATGCCAAATGTCAATGTCGAGTTGTCAGGAAATGAGTTATATCCGATAACTAGAAAAAGAAAATGGATGTCAAATTCCATTTCTTAGAATTGTCAAATGTCGATGTCAACTTTGAGAAGGAATGCTATGCGACTTACATCCTATCTTAAAATTATAGCTAATGGAATGCCATCTTTTAGTGTCACGAAGGGACTTATATCCATGGCTGGAAAGAGAAAATGGTTGTCATATTCCATTTCTTGAAATGTCAATTGTCGATTTCAAGTTAGTGGAATGCCATAATTTCAGTGTCAGAAAAATGACTTACTTCTAATAACTGAGGAGAGAAAATGGATGTCATATTCCATTTATTGAAATGTCAAATATCGATTTCAAGTTAGTGGAATGCCATAAATTCCGTGTCAGGAAAAGGACTTACATCCAATAACAGAGAGAGAGAGTATATGTCGTACTTTCTCTTGAAAATGTCAAATATTAGTTTTGAGAAGGAATGTTATGCGACTTACATCCTGTCTCAAAATTATAACTAATGGAATGTCATATTTCCGTGTCAGGAAAGGACTTATATCCATAGCTGGAGAGAAAGTATATGTCGTACTATCTCTTCAAATGTCAAATGTCGATTTTAAGAAGGAATGCTATGCGACTTATATCCTTTCTCAAATTTATTGCTAATGGAATGCCATGTTTCCGTGTCAGGAAGGAACTTATATCCATTGCTATAAAGAGAGTGGCAAACTCAGAAGGAAGAGTGTATCCGCTGGGGATTTAACCTTTACAGGTCGAAAGATGTTAATCATCACAAGTTTTTTTTATTATGTCATTTTTAATTCAAAATCTTTATTTTGGCATTTTTGGAACTGTCGATGTATTGTAGACAATTGAGGAAAGAGAGCAAATGTCGTATTCAATTTCCTCAAAAAAAGTGTCAATGTCAAAATGTCAACTTTGGAATAGGAATGCGTATGAGACTTATATCATATCCAAAGGAAAATCACTAAAGGAAAGCCAATGTCAAATGGTTTTACATCCAATAGTGAAAAAGAGAGTAGATGCTATCTTCCATTTAAGGAGGTCTTACACTATCTCATAGAAATGTCAATGTCAAAATGTCAATTTTGGAATAGGAATGCGTATGAGACTTATATCATATCCAAAGGAAAATCGCTAAAGGAAAGCCAATGTCTAATGGTCTTACATCCAATAGTGAAAAAGAGAGTAGATGCCATCTTCCATTTAAGGAGGTCTTACACTATCTCTTAGAAATGTCAATGTCAAAATGTCAATTTTGGAATAGGAATGCGTATGAGACTTATATCCTATCCAGAGAAAGATTGCTAAAGGAAAGCCAATGTCTGACGGTCTTATATCCAATAGCGAGAAAGAGAATAGAAGACATATTCCATTTAAGGTGGTCTTACACTATCTCTTAGAAAGGTCAATGTCAAAATGTCGATTTTAGAATAGGAATGCGTATGAGACTTATATCCTATCCAAAAAAAGATTGCTAAAGGAAAGCCAATGTCATGATGGTCTTACATCCAATAGCGAGAAAGAGAGTAGATGCCATCTTCCATTTAAGGAGGTCTTACACTATCTCTTAGAAATGTAAATGTCAAAATGTCGATTTTGGAATAGGAATGCGTATGAGACTTATATCCTATCCAAAGAAAGATTGCTAAAGGAAAGCCAATGTCATGATGGTCTTACATCCAATAGCGAGAAAGAGAGTAGATGCCGTCTTCCATTTAAGGAGGTCTTACACTATCTCTTAGAAATGTCAATGTCAAAATGTCTATTTCTTTTTGTTTTGGTTGTTTGTTTCCCACTTTACAAAAAAAAGTCATTAATTTTTGTTTATTTCGCATTTTTTTAAGTACTGACCATTGATTGGATGTATTATGTCTTCTTGGTAGTCTCTCAACTGACAGGAATTCCCCAAATGTGTCTTTTTAACAAGCATATGGGCCCTCCCATGAGGATAGGTGTTTGAAGTACTAAATCCAAATCCATGATCTGAGTGTCCTAGGGTAAACCAATTTATCATGGGCCCGTACAATGCTTGCCAGTCTTTCAAGCTTCAAAGTTCTCCAAGCTGTAATTTCATATTTTTTTTTGTTATTTCGTCTGCTGATGTCATTTATAGGTGATATCATTGCACTTCAAGTGGAAGCACAACTTAGGGCCCATAATGTCGGTCATGAGGCTTCCATTAATCACCAATTCTATAAAGATTATTTATATTGTCTTTTAAAAATCACTTTGACATTTTCAAATTGGGATTGGGGTTGGATCTTTGGAAAATTATGACTTCAGAGTATAATTTCCATTAATCTCCAATAACAAAGCCATTTACCTTAGTTCTTTCTTTCTGGGTCTTAGGAAATTTTCAAAATTTTGATTATGTGATCAAAATATCTTTTATCTTCTAAAGATATGTCTAAACCAATTAATAGTCAACCAAAAGACGAGATCACTTAATTCTTTCCTGAATATAATATCGAAAGAATTTTCTAAGATAGTTTTTCAAGATTTATAAATTAGGGGAGAATTTGGACACCAATTTTTGATTTTGTGCCCACCTCAAGCTTCTTCTCAGAAACATATTTTATTTTTTTTTCTTTTCTTTTCTTTGCTTCTTTTTTTATTTTTTTTATTTTTTTGGTAGGGCACACTTTAATGATTTTGAATGCCTAAACTCAAACACCAATTTTTGATTTTGGTGCTCACCTCAAGCTTCTTCTCAGAGAATTACTATGTCTGGTGGAGCATATTTTAATGATTTTGAATGTCCAAACTCCCCTAATTCACAATTCTTAAATATTTCTTAAGACGAATTCTAGGATATTATAACTCATTCAGAAGTCATGACCCAATCACATGGCAGAGGATTAAGAGGCTCATTGCATCTTTAGTCAATTACTTGTATTTTGATCACAATATTTTATTTTTCATTTAGGACCCAGTCTGAAGATTTAAGATAAAGGGCCCAGTTATTAGGGCATTAATTTTATTTTCCCCTTGAAATCATAATTTTCTTGTCAAAATGTCAGAATTTTTGTCTTGGATTCTTCCTTTCCAGATTGTCTTTCTGTTGCCAGAAATATTAAATCCAAAGATTTCAAATTTCATCCTTCCTCACAGATCAATTTTGATTTTATTTCCAAAGATATTAAATCCAAAGGTTTTAAATTTCATCCCTCGTCACAGATCAATTCTCATTTCTACATGGGGGACAAGTTAGTTGACTAGTCCTAGAACTAGACTCAACATTCAACACATATCTGATTTTAAATCTAATTGATTTCTTTGATGGAATTCAATATAATTTCATCCAAAAGCATTCGTCTTCCAAAATTTAATTAATGATTTTGATAGTAGACTATTTGGTCGACTGACAAATCAGAACCTTAAGCACAGGAAAAAAGATCTACTTTGGGGAATCTAGAGGAGTGGTTCAGAGGCTGCAAAAGCATAACCATGAAGAATACATTCATAGGCCATAAAGGCATATCCTAGGGGAGTGGTTCAGAGGCTGTAAAATGCATAACCACAAAGCTAGATAAAGTGAACATGTTTGGCTGAGAAAGTATTTGCCTGAACTTATTCAAAACGGCAATATCGATCTGTCTGACAACAGAATCGATGAAAACTCCGTACCTATCCATATTCGAAATAGTATGTGAGGACTTATAATGTAAACTGGGTGGGAAGGGAGGGAACACATGTCATTTTTGTATGTATTTTATGTCATTTGGTCTGTCGATTATGGAAATGCAGATTCTAGGATTTATTCGTCGTGAACAAATCTTTGAATCGAAGAGGTATTAGCTTTATGTTATTCGAGATTGAGTAAGATAAAGAACAAAAGAAAGGATTATTTAGCCTTTCAAAAGACAAATTATCTGGTCATGAGGACAAATTGATTAACCAAAGATGGGGAGAGAGAATTCCCCAGCGGAGTCGCCACTCTTTGATGGTGATGAAATATATGGCATCGCATGTCGTCACCGTCAATTCCTGTATCATGTTAATGTCAAGGAGTCGCCACTCTCTTTCTCTATCTATCACCCTAATTCTTATCCTTCCTAGATTTATTGTCAGAAGTCTTTGGAGAATTTGAAGAAAGATTAATCATGATAGAGATTGAGAGAAAAGGAGATCAAATGATAATCTCATAGAACAAGTCTTCAGATTGGGTAATTACTGAAGTTTTTTTTTATATAAGAAAATCAAATGAAGATCTTGGGTAACCAGAGAGGTCTTGTAGGTGAAATACCTATCCTGAGTTCTTTAATCTCATATAGGAGCAAACTTCTATAGTTAATTACATCCTGAGCAATTAATACTGCCTAGGAAAACTCCCGATTAAGGTTAACATTTATCCTCGAAAAAGTGTAACTGTTGTCTGGAAGTGCTTTTCTGAAGAATCGATACTACCAGAAAATTTTGTTTATGTTGGGTGTATGTAGTTGCTTTGTTGTGTTTTGTTTTGTTGTTGTAATGTCATTTTGTCATTTTGTATGTCATGTCATATGTCATGACGGGATGTCGTAGTTCGTATGTCATGTTGTTTTATGTCATTTCGTAATGTCATTTTTATTGTCGTAATATTGCTTTGTTATGTCATGATGTCGTGGTTTCATTTTGTCAAGCTGTTATATTGTCATGATGATATTATCTTGTCGTGTCGTTTGGTTTTATGTTTGTTTTGTTTGTTTTAATCTCATCATTGTTTTGTGTTTGTTAAGGTCATTTTGTCTTCGTTATGTTTTATTGTCATTCCGTTTGATTTATCATTATTTTGTCTGGTTGTTGTTATTTTGATTTGTCACTTATTTTGGAAGTGTCGGGTTTATGTTAGATATCATGTTGATGTCAATGCCAATGATTTTATCATGTCATGTTAAGTGTTTTTTTTTGTTTGTTTGTTTTGGTTTAGTATCATATGATATCATGCGTTATGTCGGGATATCATAGTTTGTATGTCATGTCATGTCGTAATGTCATTAGATGTCGTGATTAATATCTCGATTTGTCATGAGATAGTTTATCTCCTATAAGAAGATGTCATTATTATATCATGAGATACCTTCTATGATGTCAAGAAGATATCATTATTTATTTATTTTTGTTATTTTGTTTATGATTTCGTTTTGTTTTAAGTTTTGGTTTTGTCATGTCATTTTGTTATGTATTTGTTTTGGTTTAGTGTCATGTCATCATTTTATTATGGTATAGAAATGTCATCGTATTTTTTTGTTAATGTTGATGTTATGTCGATGTCAATGTTAATGATTTTGTCATTTTATTTCAGATTTCGTGACTAACCTAAAAGTCCAGTTGTCTTTGTTGTCATGTCATTTTTATTTTGTTGTTTGTTGAAAGTTTAAGTTTTGTGGCTATCCTAAAGTCATGGTTTTGTTGTCAATGTTCCGTCGTCGACGTCCTCCAAAACAGAGTTAGTACACCCTATAACATGCAAAGAAAATCTAAATGAAATTTCATGTCATCATCCTGCAAGGAATATAAAGTTAGAAATAATGTCATATCAAGATATTTAGATTACCTGGTCAAAGTGTCTGTTAATCCGGAGTTGTCGGATGTCCGAGTTTGGTTGAAATGTCGATTTAGGTTTATGTCAGTTTATGTTTAAATTTTTATTTGTCTTGAATATTGATTTGGGTTGGATTGTCATTTTTAATTTTATGTCGAGTTAAGTTCAATGTGGGTCGAACATCAAGAATTATGTCGTTTTATGTCGAGATATATTGAGTTTGGTTTGAAATGTCGATTAATGTCATTTAATGTCGGTGTTTATTAAATTTGGCTTAAAATGTCGATTAAAGTAGGTTAATGTCGTTGTTTGTCGAATTTCGTTTGAAATGTTAATTAACGTCGGTTAATGTCAGTGTTTGTTGAATTTGATTTAAAATGTCGGTTAATGTTAAATTATGTTGAAATATTAATTAATGTCAAATTATGTTTGATTATGTTTGGAATGTTGATTAATGTTGAATTATGTTGAGTTTCGTTTGAAGTATCAGATTTAAGTCGAATTTGTTGAATTTTGTTTGGAATATTGGATTTATGTCGAATTTGATGAGTTTTGTTTGGAATGTCGAATTTATGTCGGTTATGTCGATTTATGTTTGAAATGTCAGAATTATGTTGATTTGAGTTCAATTTTGTCCATCCTAAGGCTTATGTTGATTTAGATTTAATTTTGTCGATTTAGGTTCAATTTGAGTTGAACCTAAGGTTAATGTCGACTTTTGGCCGTTTAAATTTGGTTTCAGGTTTTGATCTTGATTTGAGTTTCGTTATGGGTTTTATGTCAATTTGGGTTTGGTTTTGAGTTTTATGTCGATTTGAGTTTAGTTTTGAGTTTTATGTCGATTTGAGTTTGGTTAGGTTCATTGTCAGTTGAACCTAAGGTTTATGTCAAGTGGAATTGAGTTAGGTTCATTGTCAGTTGGTCCTATGGTTTAGATTTTGACTTAAGTTTAATATGAGCTGAACTTAAGTTAGGTTTTGGTTTATATTCAAGTTAGGTTGAACCTAAGGTTTAGGTTAGACTTAAGTCTAATATGGGTTAGACTTAAGTTAGGTTTTTGGGTTAGGTTCATGTCAGGTTGAATCTAAGTATGGTTTGACTTAAGTCTAATATGGTTTAGACTTAAGTTAGGTTTTTGGGTTAGGCTCATATCAAGTTGAACCTAAGTATGGTTTGACTTAAGTCTAATATGGGTTAGACTTAAGTTAGGTTTTTGGGTTAGGTTCGTGTCAGGTTGAACCTAAGTATGGTTTGACTTAGGTCTAAATTAAATTGGGTTTAGGTTAGACTTAGGTTTATGTCAAGTTGAACATAAGTATGGTTTAACTTAAGTCTAATATGGGTTAGGCTTAAGTTAGGTTTGGATTTGATTAAACCTTAATTGGTTAAGGTTTAATAAGTTTGATTAAGTCTAATGTGGTAGACTTAATTAAAGTTTAAGTTTGATTAAACCTTAGTTGGTTAAGGTTTAATAGATTAATTAAGTCTAATGTGGTAGATGTAATTAAGGTTTAAGTTTGACTTTGGTTCAAGTTGGGTTGAACCTAATTATAGGTTATGGTTAGGTTCATGTGAGTTGAACCTAAAGTTTAAGTTTGACTTAGGTTTAACTTGGGTTGAACCTAAGTATAGGTTAAAGGTTAGGTTCATGTATGTTGAACCTAAATGGTTTAATGTTTGACTTAAGTTCAAGTTGGGGTTGATCCTAAGTATATGTATGTTGAACCTAAGGTTTAGGTTAGACTTAAGTCTAACTTAGGTTGAACTTAAGTGTATGTTGAAGTTAGGTTCATGTACGTTGAACCTAAGGTTTAAGTTTGACTTAGGTTTAACATGGGTCGAACCTAAGTTAAGGTTATGTTTGATCTGAAGTTGAAGTTTGACTTATGTTTAACTTGGGTTGAACCTAAGTATAGGTTAAGGTTAGGCTCATGTACGTTTAACCTAAGGTTTGAGTTTGACTTAGCTTTAACTTGGGTTGAGCCTAAGTATAGGTTTTGACTTAAAGTCTAATATAGGTTAGACTTAAGTTAGATTTAGGATAGAATTAGGTCATGACAGGTTGAACCTAAGTATGGTTTAACTTAAGTCTAATATGAGTTAGACTTAGGTTGGATTTGGGTTAGACTTAGGTTTATGTCAGATTGAACCTAAGTATGGTTTGACTTAAGTCTAATATGGGTTAGGCTTAAGTTAGGTTTGTGTTAAACTTAGGTTCATGTCAGGTTGAACCTAAGTATGGTTTAAGTCTAATATGGGTTAGACTTAAGTTAGGTTTGTGTTAAACTTAAGTCTAACTTAGTTAAAACTTAATGGTTTAATTAGGTCTAATGGGTTAGACCTAATTAAGGTTTAGATTTGATTAAGTCTAATTTAATTAAGACTTAATGGTTTAATTAGGTTTAATGAGTTAGACCTAATTAGGGTTTTGATTTGATTAAATCTAATTTAGTTAAGACTTAATGGTTTAATTAGATCTAATGGTTTAGACCTAATTAGGGTTTAGATTTGATTAAGTCTAATTTAGTTAAGACTTAATGGTTTAATTAGGTTTAATGGGTTAGACCTAATTAGGGTTTTGGTTTGATTAAGTCTAATTTAGTTAAGACTTAATGGTTTAATTAGGTTTAATGGGTCGGACCTAATTAGAGTTTAGCTTTGATTAAGTCTAATTTAGTTAAGACTTAATGGTTTAATTAGATCTAATGGGTCGGACCTAATTAGGGTTTAGATTTGATTAAGTCTAATTTAGTTAAGACTTAAATGGTTTAATTAGGTCTAATGGGTTAGACCTAATTAGGGTTTTGGTTTGATTAAGTCTAATTTAGTTAAGACTTAATGGTTTAATTAGGTCTAATGGGTTAGACCTAATTAGGGCTTTGGTTTTATTAAGTCCAATTTAGTTAAGACTTAATGGTTTAATTAGGTCTAATGGGTTAGACCTAATTAGAGTTTTGGTTTGATTAAGTCTAATTTAGTTAAGACTTAATGGTTTAATTAGGTCTAATGGGTTAGACCTAATTAAGGTTTAGAGGTTACTTAATCCTAATGTAAGTAAGGTTTAAGTTTATTAATTAGGTTTAATAGGGGTTAAACCTAATTAGGGTTTAAGGGTTACTTAAACCTATTGTAAGTAAGGTTTAAGTTGATTAACTAGGTTTAATGTGGATTAAACCTAATTAGGGTTTAAGGGTTACTTAAACCTAATGTAAGTAAGGTTTAAGTTGATTAACTAGGTTTAAAGTGGGTTAAACCTAATTAGAGTTTAAGGGTTACTTAAACCCAATGTAAGTAAGGTTTAAGTTGATTAACTAGGTTTAATTTGGATTAAACCTAATTAGGGTTTAAGGGTTACTTAAACCTAATGTAAGTAAGGTCTAAGTTGATTGACTAGGTTTAATGTGGATTAAACCTAATTAGGGTTTACGGGTTACTTAAACCTAATGTAAGTAAGGTTTAAGTTGATTGACTAGGTTTAATGTGGATTAAACCTAATTAGGGTTTATTAAGGGTTACTTAAACCTAATGTAAGTAAGGTTTAAGTTGATTAACTAGGTTTAATGTGGATTAAACCTAATTAGGGTTTATTAAGGGTTACTTAAACCTAATGTAAGTAAGGTTAAAGTTGATTAACTAGGTTTAATGTGGATTAAACCTAATTAGGGTTTATTAAGGGTTACTTAATCCTAATGTAAGTAAGGTTTAAGTTGATTAACTAGGTTTAATGTGGAATAAACCTAATTAGGGTTTATTAAGTCTAATTTGTCATTTTAGTCTTAATTATGGTTTAATTAGTTAAACTTAATGTGATTAAGGTTTAACTTTACTTAAGTAGGTTTAAATGGTGTCTTAAACCTAATTAGGGCTTATTAAGTCTAATATGTCATTTTAGACTTAATTATGGTTTAATTAGTTAAACTTAATGTGATTAAAGTTTAACTTTAATTAATTAGGTTTATATGGTGTCTTAAACATAATTAGGGTTTATTAAGTCTAATATGTCATTTTAGACTTAATTATGGTTTAATTAGTTAAACTTAATGTGATTAAAGTTTAACTTTAATTAATTAAGTTGAAATGGTCTCTTAAATCTAATTAGAGTTTATTAAGTCTAATATGTCATTTTAGACTTAATTATGGTTTATTTTATAGGTTTATTGTGAGTTATTTTGAACATAGTCTATCATAGAATATGCAAAGTAATTATAGGTTTTTTGGAATTTTAGGGTTAAGTTTATTAAATAATAAATTTTAACCCTATTTTTAAAAATGTCTTTTAAAATTGTTTAATGGTTTAAGAAATATCATTTTAAGGTTATTGTCTGTTACCTTAAATGTTTAAGCCATTTTCCAATTTTATTTTCATTAATTTCTAATTTTTATAATTATTTTATAAATAATTACAAAGTAGCTTAGAAATTAAAGAAAAATATCCTAAAGAAATTTTCTGTCCCTAGGAAAATTAGAATATGTGTGTCATAACAAAAGGATAATTCTGTGAAAATTTCATAATTTTTGGAATTATAATTAATTTTTAATAATTAAATTACTCTAGAGAGTAATTAATTAATTAATAATTAAGTACTGAGAATAAAATTATGATTTTAATTTCATAATTTTCTTCTCTTCAAGAGCTTTCCAGAAGTATTTTTATTTTATTTTTAGGAGCTCTGGATCAAAAGATATGGAATTTTGAAGTTTTTAAGGTTTTTTGAATTAATTTAATCCAAAAAACCCACGCACTGCCATGCGTCCTCGTACACGTCGAAAGGGCAGGATGATCCCGTGCGCGGCGTAGAACAGCGGATACCGATTGGCGCGATCAGCGCCGTCCATTCCAAAACAAAGTAACGATCGGCAGAGATAAATCGCCCGAAAATTTGAAAATTTTCCAACCGTTAAACTTCAAAACTCAATATCTCACTCATTTCTCAACGAAATTTGCTGTTTTTTGAACCTATGGAATCATCTGAATGTGTAAAATGTATCTATACGGTGATGATTCATTTCTGGGCTAGTATAACCCATGATATTTCGAAAGCATGCAATATTTTGGATAAAATAAATCCATACCTTGGCCACAAGTATGTCAAGCTTGATCAGGCCTGATGGTCAGCTTCTAGGACTCCCAAAGAAGATCTTTGTCACTTCAATTTAGTTTTGTAGCTAGCCTTGGAGAGTAATTTTGGTAAAATGGATAATTTGGGCTAATTTTGGATTTTGACCAAATTGGCTTGATTGGGCTAATCCTACGGCTTGCTTTTGGTTGGAATAGATTGCTGAGGTCTCCAAGAAGACTTTTTATGTTGGGAGCCAAGGGATTTGGGCAGCCTATAGGTTTCTATGGATTTTTCTTCTTCCTCTTTGTATTTTCGGGTATGGCTTATTTATAGCCATGGGGAGGCCATGGCTAATCTTAATTTTGCTTAGGTTCATCTGGGGTGGTTGTTATCTTCACCATGATTACTTAGGGATAGGATTGTGGGCTGTGGATAAGGGAATTGATTTTCTCAAGAGTAGGCCATGTGAAGTTCATCCATGGTGTGGATTTTTCTTCTTAGCTTGGCTTACTTCCATTGGCTCCTCCATGAGGTGGAGGGAATTTTAAATTTGAACTGAATAATTCAGTTTATTTGTTCATCCAAGTCATGCTTTAGATTTAGGGGAAAGATGACACCTAGCCTTCTTACTCATCTCTTGCATAACTTAGTTATGATGGTCTTTTACCATGGTATAAGATGGGTTTAAGCTTTGTCTTTCTTCCATTGGTTAGAAAGAAGGCGAGTGATGATTCAAAGTAGCCAATCTCTTCTTCATCCACCATGTCACTTAGTGTTTAATAGGAGCATGACAAGTAAGGTCCATGACTCATTTCATGCATAATTTCTTCATTACTTAATTTTGCTATGGTTAAAGTTTAATCCATGCTAACTTCCTTTCTCATTGGATGCTTAGGGTAGTGACCAAAATTATCCTTAAAGTGGCCGGCCACCTCACCTCATGCAAATAAGTGAGTTGATGGGAAGGTGACACATAAGCTTAACCATCATAAAAATATTATGATAACTCTTAACCTAGGTTAAAGGTGATGAGTTATGGGTTTGGTAGAGTGTTAACCATGTCATGGTGGACTTATTAATGACTCCCCATTATTTAATTTTAATTTAAAATTAATAATAGGAAATTTTTGTGTCACAAGTGATGTCATATATCAAAATGTCATTTTATGTCTTTTTTATTTCCATTTTAATTAATTATGTCATTAATAAAAATTGTTGGAAATTATTTCATTAATTAATTTGAAAATAATTCCAAATTAATTATTTGATTAATTTTCATGTCATTTTTATTTAAAGTTGGATTTTGTCTCATTTCATGTCTTTTTAATTTAATTATGTCATTAAAATATGAAAATTAAATTATTGGTCCATTAATTAATGAAAAATAATTTTGGAATTAATTATTTGATTAATTCCAATATTTTTAATTAATTTGTGCATTTTATCTTTTTTGAGATTTTTAATTTAATTTTTCAATTTAATTAATTATGTCATTAATAAAAATTTTTAAAAATTAAATCATTAGTCATTTATTTAATCAAAATAATTTTGAAATTAATTATTTGATTAATTTTGTCATTTTTATTTCATTTTGGTGTATTTTATCATTTTATAATATTTAATTTAATTTTTTCATTTTAATTAATTATATCATTAATTAAAATATTGAAAATTAAATTATAAGTCAATTTAATTAATCAAATTAATTTTGAAATTAATTATTTGATTAATTTTGTCATTTTGGAGTCTTAAACATGTCATTGGGTCAATAATTGGTTATTTGGTCAAAAATTGATCATTTTAACCAAAATTGACTTTTTAGGTCATGGGTTGACCTATGGGGTCAATCGGGTTGGTTATTGGGTCTGGATTGACCATTTTGACCAAAGTTGTCTTTTTGGGTCAGAAGGTTAACCTATGGGGTTAACAGGGTTGGTCATTGGGTCTGGATTGACCATTTTGACCAAAGATATTAAATTTAGGTCAGAAGGTTGACCTATAGGGTCAACAGGGTTGGTCATTGGGTCTAGATTGACCATTTTGACCAAAGTTGACTTTTTAGGTCAAAAGGTTGACCTATAGGGTCAATAGGGTTGGTCATTGGGTCAGGATTGACCATTTTGACCAAAATTGTCTTTTTGGGTAAAAGGTTGACCTATTGTAAAAATGAGGTCAACACATCCCTTCAAAAAGTCGCTAAAACTCTTCATTTTTGAATTGCACCGACATAGGGCGCCGGCGGCACCCGATAGGGCACCGGCGGCGCTCTATCGTCCATTTAATTCTGGAGTCTCTGGAAATTGGCGGCGGCGACATAAGCTATTTTCTCCCATTTTGTTCCTTTTTGCTCCGAATTAGTTCCTTTTATTCTTCTTTTTACTCCAATCACCTAAAATCATCATACTTGTAACAAATCATGAAAAATACCTTTCTTTAAAGTGCAATATTACCAAAAATGGTTAAAATTATATAGCAAAAATAATATATATATTTTTGGTGCATCACAGCTCTACGAAATCCACCAACAAATTCATTACCAGCCGTTAAAATCATTAGGACATCGGAAAAACACATTGTAGAGGAAAAAAGTGAGCCAATAGAAATTGAAGAAAACGCTCTAAAGAAAAAGAGATTCCACTAAGGTGGAATTCCAGAAAAAGAAATCACACAGTTGGTAGTAAAAAAAGTAAAAGAAATAATGACTCAGGTAAAGGGTGGATCGTTAATTCCAAAGGGTAGACCTTATCTAGAGGAATTTGATTTTGTCCAATACCCCAAAGGGTTTATGCCTCCTCTTTTCAAAATGTTTGATGGGACTAATAATCCTTGTCAGCACCTTGCACACTTCAGAGTGAGTTGATGTAATGCATGAGGAAGTGACGCTCGCTTATTCCGTCAATTTGTTAATAGTTTCATAAGAGTTGCCTTTGACTGGTATGCAAAACTTCCTAACGGGTCCGTTAAAACTTTTGTAGAACTTAAAAGCCTCTTCATTCAACGTTTCGTTGGAGCACAACACCATACTACAATTGGTGACCTGGTAGTCAAAAAACAAAAGCTAGGAGAGAGTTTGATAGATTAAATTTTGCGCTGGAGAAATATTAGCATGAAATGTGAACCACAACTCTAGAAACAACAAGCTATTGAAATCCTGCTAAAAAATATCCATGGTCCTATATCATTCATGTTAAAAGGATTTACGATAAATACATTTGAAAAACTACTCAGTAAAGCTGCCAACCTTCAAGAAGAAGCCTAGCAGATGAGTGTAACGGACAAAGCAGAAAAGATAAAGTCTATAAAAAAATTTTAGAAGAAACCAGGAAATGTTGCAGAAAAGGGTAAACAAGTGATGCAAGTCTAACTTGAACAAAAGAAACAATGACATAATATAAATCAACCGCGACAACAGGCATCTTCTCAATTACAATTCCAACAATCAGTTCCGGTATCGATAGACAAGAGGACAATGATTGAAAGAATGAATAAGGAATTTCTA
Source organism: Papilionanthe hookeriana x Papilionanthe teres (assembly GCA_022702705.1). Taxonomy (NCBI): domain Eukaryota; kingdom Viridiplantae; phylum Streptophyta; class Magnoliopsida; order Asparagales; family Orchidaceae; genus Papilionanthe; species Papilionanthe hookeriana x Papilionanthe teres. Next base: position 93,261,981 of record CM040431.1, on the reverse strand, counting down.
TTCAAAACGGAAGCCTTCGATAAAATATTTCATAGCCTGCTAAAACTGCCATAATTTAAACTGCCTAAGGCTAAAAGGTCTGGAGAAGTTGATATGAAAGACAATCCCAATTATTGTCCTTATCATAGGATGCTCAGTCACAAAATTGAAGAATGGTTTGTCTTCAAAGACTGGTTAGAGCATAATTTTAAAGAAGGGAATATAGTAATCTCGAATGAGTATTTGAAGGAACCTGAAAAGGTTCATTCAATATGATTTTGGTTGATAAACTTATCTTTAATTCTGAAAACAAAAACGAAAGCAACATCATTCAAAGTAAATCTTTTGAGGAGATCCTTTCGAACTTTCAAATTACAAATCTTCTAAGAAAGGAAAGAAAAAAAAAATAAAGAACCGAAAAGGATTAGAGGTCTTTTAGACACAGGAGCTGTTGTTCCTTTTGTACCTTCTAGTTCTCATCTTCCTTTATCTTCTACTAGGATATTTGTCATGGATGAAGGGAGAAAATCCCTCAAACAGTTGACATTGTATAAATTCCTTTTTATCACTACTATGAATAATAATACTTCAAGTTCTGCTTACATTTTGTTTATTTTGGATGATGCTTTTGAAAATGATAATACCAATTTCAATCTTATAGACAATACTCAAATCGTACATGAAATCAACCAATCTCACGAAAACCAAAAAGAAAATAACATTAGTGATAATTCAAATAATGAAAAAGATGAAAGTGACACTGTCACATTCCAATTGCAAGGAACACCAATTTTCATAGAATTGGAATATTCAGAATTAGAGACAAAAGAGTCAGACATTAAACTAGGAGAAATAGTTGAAATCAATTTATGAAGTGGAAAAGTTCTACCCCTAGAATGGCTCCCCAAGAAAAAGAAAAACAAATTGTTTCATCGGAAAAAATTGTGCCTCTGATACATACACAATTGTCTGAAAGAAATGAAAATAGTCCTCACAAAGTGGATTACAATGTATTAGCACATTTGAAGAAATTACCAGCAAATTTGAGCATTTATGACGCACTTATTCTTTCTAAAGAAATGAGGGAGTCATTAATAAAAGCCCTTTTAGACCCATATATTTTCTTAGCTTAACTTGCTGACATTACCCAGAATGAAGCCCGTCCTTTAGAAGAATAGACAAAAATCACATTTTTTGACAATGACTTGTTACTTAAGACAACTGATCATAATCGTCCACTATACATCACATTAAATATAAACGACACGACACTTTCAAGGGTGTTTATTGATCCAGGTGCCTCCATTAACATAATGAATTTAAGGACTCTTGCATATTTGAATATTAAAGCGTCCCAATTATCAAGAGATACAATGATGTTACGAGGGTTTGACCAACAAGGAGAATGAGCTCTAGGATCAATAACATTGCTCCGAAAAATAGATGACTTGGTAACAACGACAAAATTCCATATCATCGATTCTGATACCTCTTTTAATGCTCTGCTTAGCAGACTATGGCCTCATGAACATAAAATGGTTCCTTCATCACTGCATCAATGCATAAAATATTTACAAAAAGGACAAGAATGTTGTATCTTAGGAGATCTACAACCATTTTCAGTCAATGAGATTGGAATATATGAAGATGCTACATATTATGCTCCAATAAAATATATAGTATTCTCTAGAGAAGCAGTGGTGAATACAAAAGGGAAAGAAAAAGAAAGCAAAATAAATGAAAAAGACTACTCTTCTTCAACACAGATAAAATGTGATAATTCTCATTAGACTCACACTTAAGGTCGAGGCCTGTGACGAGGACAAAAGAAAGAAGACCTAACTGTCAAAATGAAGAAACCATTAAAATTCAAAATTCACCTTGACTCTGAAGAAGATGCAAGAGATGAAACAACATTGGTGGTTCAAAAAGAACCACTGTTCAAAATACCTCTTAAAGAAAAAGACAAGGAAAAATGATTTGAGTTTATGTATGAAAAGATTAATCATTATATACGCGCTATGATCCTAACTCCAATCTCTACTCCTATGATTGAGAATTTAGTGGTCAAAGAAGTATATGGTGATGATAAAAAGCCAATTAAGTTTAGACTTGGCTGTACTTCTTCTAGTACTGAAACTGATGTAAAATTAGAAGATAAAAATCCTTTAGAATCAATGAAAATATCTTTTGAGTTGTATTCCCCTTGGGCACAAAAATTTATTCAAAAAATTTTAATGCTCAGACAATGGTCTTTAATACAGCAGCACTTTATTGAACAAATGTGGAATAATAATAAACAAATCCCTAACTTTAAAGAGGGAATTGGATTCGGAACTCTAGACCCCTTAGATGATACAGAATTTTGTCTAGTCATCACCGAAGAACTTGATTCTGAAAAAATATTTGATCTTCCAATCAAAGATGCCCCTCAGGAATTGGAAGAAGAAATTAAATCAACAGTTGATGAATTAAAAGAAATAAATCTAGGGACCGATGAAAACCAAAAATAACTTTTATTAGTTCCTTTCTTAATGACCTGGAAGTTAAAGAAATAATTCAACTGTTAAAAGAATACAAAGACTGTTTTGCCTGAAATTATGATGAAATACCTTGACTAGCTCCAAAAGTTGCAATCCACAAACTTGGGATAAATAAAATTACAATCCCTATTAAACAAGCTCCAAGAAGGTTGTGTGTCGAATTAGAACAACAAGTCATTGCCGAAGTCAAGAAATTATTTGAGGCTGGTTTCATACAAGAAGAAAGTTATCCGACATGGCTGGCTAATGTAGTGCCAGTTAAAAAGAAAAAATGTCAAATAAGGATTTGTATAGACTTCAGGGATTTGAACAAAGCATGTCCGAAGGATGAATTCCCTTTACCAATCCCAGAATTGATGACTGATATAGCATCCAAACATACAATACTTTCCTTTATGGATCGATCATCATGATATAATCAAATAAAAATGTTTTCAGAAGATGAAGCAGCCTTCAGGACACCCATAGGGATATACTGCTATAAAGTTATGCCATTTGGATTAAAAAATGCTGGTGCAACCTATCAAAGAGCCATGACACCGATTTTTGATGAACTCATACATAGACAAGTTGAATGTTATTTAGACGATTTAGTTATCAATAATATACAAAAAGTTGATCACGTGCATGATTTGAGAATTTTCTTCGAACAACTAAGTCAATATAATCCTAAAATGAATCCCTTAAAATGCGATTTCGGTGTTACTTCAGGGAAATTTTTAAGATTTGTTGTTTGACATCATGGAATTGAAATTAATCCCCTCAAAATTGAAGTTATCTTAAATATGCCTCCTCCTAAAAATTTAACTCAATAGCAATCCTTTTAAGGAAAAATTAGCATATATACGATGTTTCATTTTCGATTTATCAGGTAGATGTCAGCCTCTTAATGCCCTAACCAGAAAAGATACCAAATTTATGTGGAATGAAAAATGCCAACATGCCTTTGAAAACATCAAACAATATTTGATAACACCTCTTGTCTTAGCAGCCCCCGTGTTAGAAAGACCTCTAATTTTTTATACTACGGCATTAGATAATTCCCTTAGAGTATTACTAGCTCAAGTAAATGATGAGGGAAAAGAAAATGCATTATATTATTTAAGCGAATGTTTGGTTCCAACTGAAATAAAATATCCAACAATTGAGAAACATTGTTTAGGTTTGATTTTCACAGTTTAAAAGCTAAGACATTATATGCTTTCTCATAAGTTTACTCTTATTTCAAGAGTAAATCCACTACAATATTTTTTGACACGACTAACACTTTCTGGAAGATTGGAAAGATGGGCAATGATACTACTCCTATTTGACATAACATTTGTGCCACTGCGTGCCGTTAAAGAACAATTCTTGGCAGATTTCATAGCAGCACACCCAATTCCGATTGGATCACCTCTTAATGATGATTTACTTGATGAAAAAATTTTAGAAATTAAAAAGTTTAAATATACAACGATGGAAATTGTATTTTGATGGAGCATCATCTGCTCGAAAAGATAAAGAAAAATAGACAATCAGACTAGGCAAAGTTGGAGTAGGATTAATTTTCATCACTCCAAACAAAGCAATGATGTCATTTTCCTATCATTTGACTGAACCATGCACGAATAATGAAGCTGAATATGAAGCGCTCATAATCGATCTCCAATTGATAATGCTAATGGAAATAAAAAACATTAACATCTACGAAGACTCTCAATTGATCATCAATTAAATTGCAGGCAAATACAAGACATTAAAACCTCGATTTGAACAATATTCCCATTACACTCTAAAACTGCTTCAGCAGATTCCTGATGTAACTTTCTTCCTAATTCCGTGACGAGACATTTCTTTAGCAGATGCTTTGGCAAAACTTACAAAAGAATTCGCTTGTCCAGAAGAAGATGATATTCTGATCTCTATAAAAGGATGGCAAGTTCTTTCCCAAATTGATATGGGAAACCTACACAAAATTGGTGAAAACATGACAACAGCAACAATTGATGAAGAAAAGGATGACTGGCGACAACCAATTATTCAATATATACAAACCAGAAGGTTACCTGAAAACAATTTTATCACAACCCAAATCGAACAAAGAGCATTATCCTATGCTCTAGTGAATGATATTCTTTATAAATGATCTTTTGACCAAATGTGGTTAAGATGCTAAACCAATCTGAAGCTCAAGAGATTATTAAAGAAGTTCATTCAGGCCTGTGCGGTGCGCAACAATCTGGACCTAAAATGAAGATGAAAATAAAAAAAATGGGATACTATTAGCCGACAATGATGACTGATTGTCTTGAAACTGCAAAGAAATGTCATCAATGTCAGATACATAGAGTGGTTTTACATTAATTGCCAAATGTATTACATCCAACTACTACATCTTGGCCATTCGAATGTTGGGGCACAAATATAGTGGGCCCTATTGATGCGATGCGATTTTATATATGCTTTTAAGTACAAGAATTTGATACCACTTTTTAGAATATTTAATTCCTGGTAAATGGCTTGAAAAACTTGATGTGCGAGGTTTACTTTTACTTATGAATTTATATTTAAATTTTATAATAATTATTGTAAAAGTCACAATTTTAAACGCAAGTATACGTATCGTTCAAGTAATACAGGGCTCTAGTAGAGTCCTGGTTATCGATCCCACAGGGATAGTGTTTTGATAAAGGGTAAGAAATTTAAGAAGTATTTTGGAATTTATCATATTAAAAGTAATTTATATATATATATATATATATATATATATATATATATATATCAAATTTAATTTACTAACAATTTTTACTATAAAAAAGTAAGCAGTAATCAGTAATAAAGTAAAGTGAGCATAAATTAAAATTCAATGTAAGTATAAAAATGACTTTCTCCTTTTCAACTAATCTAAGATTTTTAGAATAATTATCTTTTGTGGGGAATTTAGATTATGGTATTATGCCAAATAGAAGCATTTCTATTCTTTACCCTTTGGTCTAGGTGCAAAGAACATTGACTAATCTATAGATCAGTTCAGGATGTTTTATTAGTAGAATGAGTTAATCTAGGCTTACACTACTAGATGTCCAAGGGTGGCTATGGTCGGCCCTACCAGTAACCCGTTCCTTTTCTATAAACCAAATTATTAGAATTTAGTCTGTCACTCTAAAAACTAATGAATTCTACACCCAATAAATCATATCTTCCTATTTATTTGCACTTCACCTTGAACAACCCGCATAAAGCCTTCGACTACACAAAGATTCATGTGATATCTACTAGTTAAGAATTTATCTACGGATAGGTCTTAAAATTCTTCAACTGGTTTTAACAATTTAAATGGCCAATTTAAAAAGTAAACTAAAATCAGGTATTAATATCATCACAATATTTTAAATATTTTAAATTTAATTCCCCTACAAAATTTAATTAATTTATTATCTTTTCATAGTTGAAAGGAGAAAGATAACTAACTACTCAGAACACATTGAAATTACACAACAAAACATATTTATAAACTTTGAACGAAGGTACAAATACTTATTTGAAGTGTTCCTTCAAGTGATCCGCTGACTTCTACTGACTCCAAAGCAATGATGAAAGACTCCAACACAACAACACACAATAAACACTCAAAATAAACTAACTAGATACAAAATAAAGTGGCACCCTAAGTGTGGAAGAGACTAAATAAAATTAGAGGGGGGATAGAAGGTTCTTAGGGACTACGGAGTGCCTGAGGGAAGTGGAGGTGCAATTTTTTATGTAGAATGGTCTCCTATTTATAGAGCTCTGAATTTGACCAGGGTTTGCTTAAGGAACCTCTTCAAAATTCGTCCAAATTCAATGCATCTTCTAGAAGGTAACTGTCGCGCCTAGGTGCCGAGATCTGGCGCCTAGGCGCCGGACTCCGTGACCAGGTCTTCTCACCTCTTCACTTTGGATCACACCTCTTCGCAATTTAAACCATTTCCTTGTGTCCAAATGCATTGTATCACTTGTCCTATATATTAGGAGTAACTTCCAGTCTTCTAGAAGCTCCAATAACTGCTTAACTCCGTTAAATAACTGCCCAAAGTCATCAAAAAATTGTAACATCGACTGTATCGAGTTGGCGCTTAGGCGGCGGATTCTGGCGCCTAGGCGCCAGGCCAATAATTCCAATATTTTGCTTCATAAGCTCCATTTTGCTCCATTTTGCTCCTTTTTCCTTATTTTTCCTTCTTGGACTCTTTTTTAATCATCTACATCCAAAAACATGAAAATACCTTTCATTAAAGCATAATATCCTTAAGAATTGAATCAAAAATAAGGCATAAAAGTGGGTATTTTTTAGATAGATCTTCTATCGACCCTCCATCATCTAAAAGCAATCGATTTATTTTGGCAGCCACCGATTACTTCTCCATATGGGCAAAAGAGATACCGCTCAGAGAAGTTAAAGCAGAATAAGTTCTCCATTTCTTTAGAACTCATATTGTCTATAGATTTGGAATTCCTCGAAGAGTCATATCAGACAATGAACTAGCATTTAAAATATGAAAATGAACAATTTTATTCAATGACATGGGATATACTGTAGATATTCTATAATCTATTATCCTAAAGCCAATGGTATAGCTGAAGCCTTCAACAAAACATTGGTACAAATTTTGAAAAAGACATTAATTAATAGTCCAAGACAATGGCATAAACGATTGATAGAAGCTTTATGGGCATATAGGACTACATACCGAACACCAACACATTCAACACAATTTACTTTGGTATATGGTTCTGAGGCTATTTTACCACTCAAAGTACAAATTCCTTCTCTCAGAGTTTCTATTGCAAACAAAATAACTGAAGAAGAAAATGCCAAATTATGACTTAAGGAACTTAATAGTTTAGAAGACAAATGTCTGCAAGCTTAGCAAAATCTTAAACTATATCAAGAAAAAATAATACGGGCCCACGACAAATTGGTTCATCTTAGAACCTTTCAAATCGGTGAATTAGTTTTAGTTCTTCGAAGACCTATTCTTAAACATTGAAGAATAGGTGGAAAATTTGAACCAATGTGGGAGGGCCCGTAAGTTATTGAAAAGACATATTCAATAGGATCATATCAATTGGTAGATTGTAAAGGAGAAAGAGTCTTGCCACCAATCAACAGATCTTTCTTAAAAAAATATTATGCGACATAAAAAAATCATGACTTTTTTGTTAACTGGGATAATAATAAATAAAATTACAAATGAAATTTTGACAATCCCTTTTTCTTTTTGAACATTTTCTTTTGTTCATATAATATGTGTTTGTGAATATCATTTCTCGACAATAATAAATTTCATATTGATAAATTAAAACGAAACTTGGTCTGATATATTTCCATTAACTTGTTGCTTGTAGGGAAATGTTGAATTACAGACTCTTGTTCAATTTTCAAAGTGGTGTGTGTTTGGCATTGGAATGATGATGTGTTGAAAAAGGATCAAGAATCCACTTTGATTTTGACCTATCTCAAGTTGAATTACTTTATAATGGTCCTTTGTTATCCATTGCTAATCAAGAAGAAGTAAAAGGAAAACCATTAGTATTGGAATTCAAACTTCATTAACAAGACATCGAAATGGAAGAAGTCATTCCAACAAAACAAAAACAAAAAATTGACAATCAAAAACTAAAATCAGTAGCGGTAACTACATCTCATGAAGCTGAAAAGGCATTTGTTAGTGGAGTAAAGAAGTTAGCCTCTTGATTGACTAGAGTCCAAGGAGAAATTGAAACAAAAGACATAAAAGACTTGAAGAAAAAGAATGACAAAATATAAAATCCATGGAGGAAGATAATGATTTTGAATTTCCAGTCCTCAAAGATATTCCTAAAGAGACATATTATGTCTTAGTAGAGGAAATAGTGGATCAAGAAGAAGAAGGGATTGAAAGAACAATATTCAGTCCGACTCCTTATGAACCAGCATTGGATCTCACATCACCAGAAATTTCAACAGATAAACGTATTGCTTCTGAAGAAGAATTAAGCGTATCTACTCTAATAAATGACAAACATTTGAACAATTTAAATATATTAACAGTCAAACCGCTAATATATTGGAAGGCATTCAACTATTCACCAGAGTCTTTGATGAAGACGAGCAGGCTGCCATTATCGAACATGTAATGAAAGCACATGACCTCGGACAAGCTGAACGCTTAAGAACAAGAACTTATTCCGAACCTAACATGTGGATACGTGGTAAAGGCTGAGTGAATATCCAATATGGATGTCTGTAGACAAGGATGACAATCCTCTCAAAATTTTATAGCATGAATAAGTGGATCCATTACCCACAATGATTATTCAAATTATCCAACGATTGATAACATGGAATATAATGTCCACTGATTGTATTCCAGATAGTTGCATCATAAATATATATGAAGAAGGAGACTGTATACCACCTTATGACTTTGAGAGACCCATTTGCACTCTGTCACTCATGAAAAAATATTCTATTTTATTTAGGAGAGAAATAAAAATTCTAGGACAGGGAGAATTTCGTGGATCCTACTAGATTCTTCTACCAAGAGGACCAGTCCTCATTTTGCAAAATAATGGAGCATATATTTCTAAACATTGCATACTGAGTGTGAGCTAACAACGTATTTTAATAACATTGCAGAGAATGCGCCCTGAAAAACGTTACGACAGATATCGACCTATACCAGAACTAGAAGATCTACAACCTTGGGAACTACCATGACCCTGTGAATGTCTAAACACCTAAGACAAACTCAACAGACAATGTCTTGGAGTGTTAGATATTTATGGTAGGTCTAGCAGTTTCCAAGGTTATGATAATGACTGATAAACAACTTGACAGTTTCTGATATGATATTATATAGACAGTTTGCAGTGTGTATTTTATAATATATGATGTATTGTTGACTTCTACCATCTATGTACATTATCTTTGAGAGTGAAATAAAATATTGTAAGATATTCCTCGGTTGACAATAATATGTCGGCGGGTCCAAAAATGCCAAAATGAACACTTTAAATAAAAATGACATGATAAACAAATTGTGATAATTAACATGAGATCTATCCTTTGATGTGTAAATGTCAAATCCCCAGTGGATGCGCTTTTCTTCATGTGTTTTTTTTACACCTAACTTTTAGCTATTGGATATAAGTCCCTTCCCGACACAGAAATATGGCATTCCTATAGCTCTTTCTTTGAGAAAGGATATAAGTCGTACAACATTCCTTCTCAAAACTGACATATCGACATTTGACATTTCTGAGAGATGATATGACATCTTTTCTCTCTCTAGCTATTGGATATAAGTCCTTTCCTGACATGGAAAAATGACATTCCTATAGCTCTTTCTTTGTGAAAGGATATAAGTTGTATAACATTCCTTCCTAAAATTGACATATCGACATTTGACAATTTTGAGAGATGATATGACGTCGTCTCTCTTTCCAGCTATTGGATATAAGTCCCTTCCTGACATGGAAATATAACATTCATATAGCTTTTTCTTCGAGAAAGTATATAAGCCGTATAAAATTAATTCTTAAAATCGACATATCGACATTTGACATTTTTCAGAGATGATATGACATCTTCTATCTTTCCAGCTATTGGATATATGTCCCTTCCTGACATGGAAATATGGCATTCCTATAGCTCTTTATTTGAGAAAGAATATAATTCATATAACATTCCTTCTCGAAACTGACATATCAACATTTGACATTTCTGAAAGATTATATGTCATCTCCTCTCTCTAACTATTGGATATAAGTCCCTTCCTGACATGGAAATATGACATTCCTATAGCTCTTTCTTTGAGAAAAGATATAAGTCTTATAGCATTCCTTCTCAAAACCGACATATCGACATCTGACATTTCTGAGAGATGATATGACATCTTCTCTCTCTCTAGCTATTAGATATAAGTCCCTTCCTGACACGAAAACATGGTATTCATATAGCTTTTTCTTCGAGAAAGGATATAAGTTGTATAACATCCCTTCTCAAAATCGACATATCGACATTTGAAATTTCTGAGAAATGATATGACATATATTCTCACTCCAGTTTTCTATTAGATTATTTGAACCGTTTCGATCAACACCAATATGTGTGGCATACTTGTACAGTGTTCCTCGCATATTGGGGGTCCATTTATTGACTTCACTTTTATGAGATCATTTATGAATCATTTTGAGAAAAGGAAGTTTACCAACATTGACCTCCTAAACTTTACCAATGGTCATTAAAACCTAATACTTGAGATAAAACCTTAATGAAGCCATTTGAACTCAAATTTTAATGACATTCTTAAATGATAAAATCAGCAATGATAAACCCTGACTTGATCAACTAATGACCAAAAAGGTCAACTTTTGACTCAAAAAGTCAACTTTGGTCAAACTGATCAATTCTTGACATAATGGCCACTACATTGACCCAACAGGTTAACTTTTGACCAAAAAAGTCAACTTTGGTCAAACAGGTCAATTATGGACTCCATGACCACTAAATTGACCCAACAGGTCAACTTTTGACCCCAAAAGTCAACTTTGGTCAAACTGGTCAATTCTGGACCCAATGACCACCACATTGACCCAATAGGTCAACCTTTGACCCAAATGGTCAACTTTGGTTAAACTAGTCAATTCTTGACCTCATGAACACCACATTGACCCAACAGGTCAACCTTTTGACCCAAATGATCAACTTTGGTCAAACTGGTCAATTCTGGACCCAATGACCACTACATTGACCCAATATGTCAACTTTTGATCCAAAAAGTCAACTTTAGTCAAACTAGTCATTCTGGACCCAATGATCACCTCATTGAACCAACAAGTCAACTTTTAACCCAAAAGTCAACTTTGGTCAAACTGGTCAATTCTAGATCTAATGACCACCACATTGACCAAACAGGTCAACCTTTTGACCCAAAAAGTTAACTTTGATCAAACCGGTCAATTCTTGACCCAATAACTACCGTATTAACCCAACTGGTCAACTTTTGACCCAAAAAGTCAACTTTGGTCAAACTGGTCCTTGACCATCACATTAACCTCATCAGTTAACCCTTGACCTAAATAGGTCAAATTTGGTTAAAAAATGGTTAACCTATGAAACCTTGATCGCCATATTGGACTTATGGTCAGACATTGGCCTAATCATACTTAAACCCTAATTAGGTCTTACCAATTAAACCTGATCAAATCATTAAACCTTAACTAACTAAGGTTTAATCATACCTAAACCCTAATTAGGTCTAACCCATTAGACCTGGTTAAATCATTAAACCTAAACTAAGGTTTAATCATACCTAAACTCTAATTAGGTCTAACCCATTAGACCTAATTAAATCATTAGACCTTAACTAACTAAGGTTTAATCATACCTAAACCCTAATTAGGTGTAACCCATTAGACTTTATTAAATCATTAAACCTTAACTAACTAAGGTTTAATCATGCCTAAAACCTAATTAGGTCAAACCCATTAGACCTGATTAAATCATTAAACCTTAACTAACGAATATTTAATCATACCTAAACCTTAATTAGGTATAACCCATTAGACCTAACTAAATCATTAAACCATAACTAACTAAGATTTAATTATACCTAAACCCTAATTAAGTCTAACCCATTAGACCTTGATAAATCTTTAAACCTTATCTAAGGTTTAATCATACCTAAACCCCAATTAGGTTTTACCTATTAGACCAAATTAAATCATTAAACTTTAACTAACTAAGGTTTAATAATACTTAAATCTTAATTAGGTATAACCCATTAGACCTAATTAAATCATTAAAACTTAACTAACTAAGTGTTGACGTCACTTTTATCAGGATTATTTATGAATCCTTCTGAGGAAAGGAAGTTTACCAACATTAACCTCCTAAACTTTACTAATAGTCATTAAGCCCTAGTAACTGAGATACAACCCTAATGAAGCCTTTTGAACCCAAAATTTAATGATATTCTTAAATGATCAAATCATCAATGACAAACCCTGACTTGATAAATAGATGACCAAACATGTCAACCTTTGTCCCAAAAAGTCAACTTTGGTCAAACTGGTCAATTCTTGACTCAATGACCACTACATTGACCCAACATGTCAACTTTTGACCGAAAAAGTCAACTTTGGTCAAACATGTCAATTCTGGACCTAATGAACACTACATTGACCCACCATGTCAACTTTTGACCTAAAAAGTCAACTTTAGTCAAACTGATCAATTCTGAACCCAATGACCACCACGTTGACCCAATAGGTTAACCTTTGCCCCAAATAGTCAATCTTAGTCAAACTGGTCAATTCTTGACCCAATGACCACCAAATTGACCCAACAGGTCAACCTTTTAACCGAAATGATCCACTTTGGTCAAACTGGTTAATTATAGACCTAATGACCAGTACGTTGACACAACAGGTCAACTTTTGACCCGAAAAGTCAACTTTGGTCAAATTAGTCAATTCTGGACCCAATGACCACCACATTGACCTAACATGTCAATGTTTGACCCAAAAAGTCAATTTTGGTCAAACTGGTCAATTCTAGACCAAATGACCATCACATTGACCCAATAGGTCAACCTTTTGACCAAAAAGTCAACTTTGATCAAACTGGTCAATTCTTAACCCAATAACTACCTTATTAACCCAATTGGTCAACTTTTGAGCCAAAAAGTCAACTTTGGTCAAACTGATCAATTCTAACTCCTTGACCATCACATTAACCTCATCAGTCAACCTTTGACCTAAATATGTCAAATTTGTTAAAAAATGGTCAATCTATGAACCCTTGATCACCATATTGGACTTATGGTCAGATATTGACCTAATCAAGACAACATTGGTCAAGGTGACTAATGAAAAGCCCAAAAGCCACCACATTGACTAATGGGCTAACTTAAAACCCTAAAATGGTTATTATGCCCAAATCAACCAGAATTCAAAATCCTTGGACCATATGGCTAACCCAACCATGACAAGGATGGATGAGTCACATTGGACACCATTGAATCAGAACGGGTCAACTTGGGTCAACCATGGTCAACCCCAGTCAACATTAACTAAATTTAGTCAAAATACCTCATTTTGAACCAAAATTGATAAAATTGATTTAATAATTAATTTCAAAAATTATCTTAATCAGTTTATGGTTAATATTATAATTTCTAATATTTTTGATTAATTACATAATTAATTAAAAATGATATTATAATTAAATGACCTTGAAATAAATTTAAAGACATGACATAACATAAAATCTCATAAATGGTTTTAAAATTCAAATTTAATTCATGAAAAAATGCTAATGGGTTACTTATAACCTAGGGACCTATTAAATCCCATCATGACATATTTAACCTTAAGAGAAATCTATGAATGATCATGACTAACCATGGGTAAAACTAATTATGATATTATCATAAAGGAAAGAGAGAGATGTCATCTCCTCCCAAACACAAGTACAAAGAGGATTTTGATCACTTCATAAGTCATCAAATGATGAATAAACACCATTTAAACATCTTTTTCACCAAGGTTAGAAACCATCATAACTGTTCCAACTAAAAATTACCTATTTTGAGTGTAGATTTTATGCTCACTTTATGCACATTTTTTATGAATACACTTTAAAGGAATGTATTTTGCATATTTTTGTCTTCAAGTATAAAAATATATGATTTTAGAGAAATGAGGCAAAAACAATGCAATTTGGAGCCAAAATGAGCAAAGAAGAAAATTCTGACCTAGTACATATCAATATATTTTTTTATGCTTAATCTATTTTACATTTCTCACATGTTTTTGAATGAAATTATACTTTTATGAAAGGTTTTATTTATGTCTATCTTGTAGGTGAAGATGTTAGGAACACAACGCAACTGAAATGGGGACAAACATAGTTGAAACGGAGCCAAACAGAGCAAAACAGTGGAGCTGTGCACAGGGTGGCGCCTAGGCGCCAGAGACGACGAGAAAACGGCACCTAGGCGCGAGAATCAAGGCCTAGGCGCCAGAACCCGTCTAAGGATGATTATGGACGGTTATGGACGACTTTGGAAGTTATTTTGATGGTGTTAAATAGTTTTTAGACCTTCTATAAGACTGGAAGTTACTCCTAATATATAGGACATGTGATACAATGCATCTGGACACATTGAAACGGTTTTAATCGCGAAGAGGTGTGACCCAAAGTGAAGGGGTGCGAAGACTTGGTCACAAGAGTCTGGCGCCTAGGCTCCAGGTGCCACAGTTGGTTTCTAGAAGATTCAATGAATGTGGATGAATTTTGAAGAGGTGCCTTAAGCAACCCCTGGTCATTGTCAAAGCTCTATAAATAGAGACCAATTCTACAGTAAGGGGGTTCTCTCTCTCTCTCTCTCTCTCTCTCTCTCTTTCTTCTCCTTTAGTCATTTTAGAGTCATTTAGAGTCATGAAGATGTAGATTTCTACATCTTATGGAGAGATTGGTAAGGGATTTTGAGATATTTATGTAAGGGATGTACGAGTGGCGCATGGATCGGTGGAAGATTTGGCGGAGAGATCTTCTTCTTTCCTTCAGAGGGAAAAAGCTAAGTATTGTGTTCTTCATTCTCTTGTAATTTTTTTAAACATTTTTTAGTGGATTTTCTTTGTTTTAAACCGAGTTTTATGTCGTGATTTATCCATGCTTCGTAAGTGATTTTCTTTACTCTTTCTTTTAAATATGAAGTAGTAGCATGTGTAGGAAAATTATTTTTATAAAATTATCTATTAAATGCTTCTAGGTGACAGATAGTTTCATAAATATGATAGAATACTAATGAAATAAGTTCCTTGTTGGCACTTAATTTATCACATAATTCTATCAATTTTTTTACTTCTTATGCCATTATTTTCATTTACTTTTGTTTTGTAATGAAATAGATGCATGTTTAGGAATTAAGATTTGCTTAGATATTCTCTTATTAAATTATGGTGATGATATTCATACCGGATCTTCATTTACTTTATAAATTGATTACTTGTATTGTTAAAATTTGTTGAAGAATTCTGATACCTATCCGGAGATGAGTTTATAACTAGTAGATATCACATGAATCCTTGGGTAATCGAAGGCTTTATGCGGGTTATTCAAGGTGAAGTGCAAATAAATAGGAAGATATGATTTATTGGGCATAGAATTAATTAGTTTTTAGAGTGACAGACTAAATTCTAATAATTTGGTTTATAGAAAGGAACGGGTCACTGGTAGGGCCGACCATAGCCACCCTTGGACATCTAGTAGTGTGAGCCTAGATTAACCCATTCTACTAATAAAACATCATGAACCGATCTATAGATTAATCAATGTTCTTTATGCCTTGACCAAAGGGTAAAGAATAGGAATGCTTCTATTTAGCACTACTACATAAAATTTTAAGCATCTCTTTCCTACATATTATCTATGTAATTGCAAGAGAAAGGTAGTTTTTAATATCTCGAAATTCTCCAAACCAATTTATCCATAAGTGATCTTTTTATTTAAGAATTTTATTTAGGATTAGTTATTAGAAAACTCATTTTAATCGACATTCCAAATTTAGGCCTTATAAAATTAGACTGGAATTAGCCAAAAAGAATTTCTTACCTCGCTTCTCTGTGGGATCGATACTGGGGTTATAAAAGAAAACCCTATATTACTTGAAACGATACGTATACTTGCGTAGTACCCCTAGTGTGTAAAATATTTTCAAAAATTTTACAACATTTTAATTTTATACACTAGCCGCTATTTATAAATTGGGTCAAGTTTTTAGCCATCTTTTGGAAGCAAAAATTACTGCGTTATTTCGGGTCAGGTCAATAACCACAACGAGAAGACAAGCTTAAGTGTCATATTTTCCCCATATACTTAAAAGAGGAAATTGTTGAGTCACCATACACCTCTCCTTTCATCCAATGGAGGAGAAAGCTTAGCTAAACCACCCTTTACACTATGGTTAAACTCATCATGAAATTACATGGAAAATGAGGAAGAAGAAGGATATGTGTCCTCCCCTCCCTTAATCCATTGAATGAACTTATGAATCACTTGGGGAGGTTAATCTAACTGATTATAGCCAGCATTATCCACCACATAGGGGAACCAATGGAAGCTAGCCAAATTGAGAACCAAGCTCTCTCCATAATTAAAACCAACATGGGTTACTCTTGGGAAAGTGAATTGCACTTATCCCTGAGCCAAAATCCTATCCTGAAGCCATCATGATACAGTTATCACCTCCCCTAGCCAAGGCCAAGCTCACCTTAACCCCTCCATGGTTATAAATAGGACCAAAATCGAGAGCATCTAAGAGAGGAGACCAAAGTAGGAGACACCCATACACTGCATAATTCCCCTAGCTTTGAACATCAAAATTCTTCCCTAGGACCTAAGGAGTTGATCCCCATTGAATCCAGCTCCTTAAACCCACTCAATCTCTCCAATTTAGCCAGCCTGAGAACCCCAAAAAATGACAAAAATGGAGTTTGAAATGAAGTTATCCAAAACTTCAAATTAACCTTCCCTGAAGCTTCCTACAACCCTACGAAGACAAGCCCAATCGAAATTAGCCATCCCCATAGGCTCTAAACCAGTTCCAAACTTCAACTCCTCAAGCTGAATCACACCTTGGACAAACTCATACCTAGGCCCAATTTAACTCCAAATCAAAGCTAGTAAAAGCTTACTGAGGTCTATACAAAGGTGTAGAGCTAATCCAAACGAAGTTTCATACAATGAGGCCAAGGTATGGCTCATTCGATCTAGCTTAGGTTCAGGTTCGACACTTTGTGAAATGAACCATTTCAAAACCCTAAGATCACCGTATGATGGGTTCATCTTCTTTAGATGAAGCTGTAGGAACCAATATCGCTTGAATCCATCAAGACTCGAGCAAGATTTTATCCCTAAAACATGGTCGGTTTGTGGGTTCATGCCAGATGTAGGGGATGACCGGATGCCGTCCATTTCTGTGTTTTGGAAATGGGCAACTCTCATTTAATCGAGCTTAGTCCGCTGATCGGAGGACCACAATGGATCAAGCACGTTCTCGAAGCCTCCGAGGACATGCATTGCCCTCAGGATTTTTCCTAGGAAATTTGGATTTAATTAAATCTAGATTAACCTTAAACTCTTCAAAAATCCATATCTTGACACACAAAAATCATAAAAATAGGAGAAAAATACTCTTGGATTCAGGACAGTAAGGAGAACAATGTGGAAATGGATATTTGAATTTAGGAGTAATATTTAATTTTTAAATAAATAAACGCACTTGGAGTATTTTAATTATTAAAAATATTTATAAATCAGAAAAATGAAAACTTTAGGGATTTATCTCTAGGTCCTTAGGAGCCTTCCCTGATTTTTCTACGGCTAGGATAATAATCTAATTTTCATGAGGCTTTATAATTATTTTTTAAGAATAATTATAAAATTCAGAAATTAAGAAAATAAATTGGAAAATGGTTAAGAAATTTAAGGTGACAAACATTAACCTTAAAAGTGACAATTATTAGCCCTTAGAAAATTTAAAATGACAACTTCCTTTTAGGGTTAAAATTTATTAATTATAAATTAATATTTTAAAACCCTAAAAATCCTTCTTATCATCAAACTTTGCCCATTTGACAATGGATTAGGCCAATGTTGAGTCTAATTCCAAATAGACTCAAGACAAACCCCTAATTAGGTATAATACATCATTAAGCTTAATTAAATAATTAAATCTTAACAACATTATGTTTAATACAAATTAAACCATAATTAGGTTTAACCCATATTAAACCTAATTAATCAACTTAAACCTTACGTACATTAGGTTTAAGTAATCATTAAATTCTAATTAGGTTTAACCCATGTTAAACCAAAATAATCAACTTAAACCTTACTTTCATTAGGTTTAAGTAATCATTAAACCATAATTAGGTTTAACACATATTAAACCTAATTAATCAACTTAAACCTTACATACATTAGGTTTAAGTAATCATTAAATCCTAATTAGGTTTAACCCAAACCTAATTAATCAACATAAACCTTACTTTCATTAGGTTTAAGTAATCATTAAATCATAATTAGGTTTAACCCTTATTAAACCTAATTAATCAACTAAAACCTTACTTAATTTAAGTTTAGGTAATAATTAAACCCTAATTAGGTTTAACCCATATTAAAACAAATTAATCAACTTAAACCTTACTTACGTTACGTTTAAGTAAATAATAAATCCTAATTAGGTTTAACCCATATTAAACGTAATTAATCAACTTAAATCTTACTTACATTAGGTTTAAGTAACTATTTAACCCTAATTAGGTTTAACCCATAATAAACCTAATTAATCAACTTAAACCTTACTTTCATTAGTTTTAAGTAATCATTAAACCATAATTTGGTTTGACCCATATTAAACCTAATTAATCAACTTACTTACCTTATTATCCGAGCATCCTTTACGTGATCTGAAGAAATAAGATTTCTTGAAGATTAGGGTGATATGATAGATAAATAGATTGACAACTTCAAAAAAACAACATCGACACTGGGAAAATCTCCGACACTGCTCCAAAAGCTGACACTAAGGTTTAATCATAACTAAACCCTAATTAGGTCTAACCCATCAGACTTAATTAAATCATTAATCCTTAACTAACTAAGGTTTTGTTGACCTCATTTTTGATGAGGTCTCTTCTCTTCTCTCTCTTTAGTACTTAGGATCTAGCCTTAGGCTTTCCCTTTGACTATCTTAGAGGACTAGAAATGGAACCCACCACTTAGAAATTTAAACACCTCTTAAACTCCCTGCAAATCCCATAAGTTTGATTGTAAACCCCCAAGTCACTTGGAGGGTTAAAATCAAATGTGGAGGTTTAAAAGATGAGTTCCCTATAGGACTCTTTGGCCTTAGGACTACCGCGGTGGCCTCGGTCCGAGTGAGGGTTGACTTGCACACACATTACACTTTCACACACATTCCAATCCTAAAACCATTCATGGCTAGCTTGACTTCTTGACCCATGTAGGTAATTCATATGGATGGTCCCCAACCCCTAAGCCCTTGGCTAAGAGGGTTAGGAACAACATAGTGAATACATCAAATGAGTCCTCTCATGGCTCTTATGGAATTGACATGGCTTCATGGCTCAACCAAAGTGATTCCATTCTACTTAAACTTGATCAATCTTCATTTTTCCAAAACTTCAATTTTTGACACCCGGGGCCCTACACCCACTAAACCTACCAAAAACTCTCGAAATTGTCCAAATTTTGCAAAATTGCCTAAATTACCAAAAATTCCTCAAATCCAATCCTAAACATTTCCCCCCCTCAAATTGATCATCCATAGCCAAATATACCAAAATTTCCAAAAATACCCCCCAATACCCTCCAAATACCCAAAATGCCCTTCTTAGCCAAAAATTCCATAAATTCCAAAAATTCCCAGAAAATTCCACAAAATCCTAAATATTCCCAATTTCATTTTGTTCAACTACACTATAAGCCAATTTTGTCAATTTAATCTACTTTTACAAAAACCTCCAATTTGACCCATTCTTAACCCAAGTGGACCCAATGTCCCACTAAACCAACCCAATTGACCTCAATTTTAGTCCAATTCAATTATAAACTTCAATTCAATATCCCCAATGTCAATTTAGACCAAATCCAAGCCAAATTTGATTGACATTTGGATCCAATTTCAATTTAAAGCCTAAAGCCCAACTTTGGCCCTTGACCTAAACCTAGCCCAAACCAACCCAATTCAACTCCAATTAACCCCAAATCTTTTCCTAAACCTTCCTAATATCCCCACAAATAAAACACTAACAAGATTTACCCCAAATTTGAACCTAAACTCCACCCTAACCTAACCCAAAACCAAAATCTCCATTTTGGCCTAAACCCAAACCTAACCCTAATGGGCCCAAATCCCAAAATCAAAGCCCAACCAAAGTTGAAAACTCTTTGTGACACTCCCATAAACATTTCTCAACATTAATTTTACATCAAATCCAACGTTAGCCCAACCTTAAACCAAGTTAGCCCAATTTGGCCCACTTTGGCCTCATTACCAAAAAGCCCAAATTGAACCCATTTCAACTCCAAATGACACCAAACCTTTTCCAAATCACTCATGATACATCCCTAAACGAAACCCAACATTTATTTTGCATGGTCCTTCACAAAACTTTCATTTAAAAGTCCATTTTAAAATCTAAAAGCCCACTCCCTTAAACCATTTTAAAAGCCCATCCAAAATGATTTCAAAAAGCCCAAGACTTATTCCAAAGCCCATGTGATATTGTCTCATCATGCCCACTTAATTAAAATCATCCCCTAAGTCCAAAACCCATCGTTTTGATAAAACCAAAAATAACATCATGACAAAACCAATCCAAAAAATCCAAAGTTTTCAAAAATTCCAAATAACATTTTTATGAAATTGACCAAACCTTTTGCCAAGCCAAATGGAGCCATGAAGCCATGCATAAGCCACATACAAGCCATGGAAGCCACTTTCCACCTCACCAAGCCATTAATGGCAAGAGGAGGGGGTTCTTTCTTAACCCTTCATTAAACCTTTTTAACCTCATTTATACTACACTCTAAACCAAGCTTAGCCACCTTACCATGGATAGAGACTTCACCACTCCAATTCAGCTGACCAAAATGATTCCCTAAGCCCAAAACCAGGTCATGAGAGGGTGCACCCAACCCATTTGCATGAGTTGACCAAACCAAGCCTAAAATGACCCTTCCCCCTTACCACTTAAATCAAACTCCTTTACACATGTCAAGCCTCAATTGAACTCACCAACTTCCACCCCTGACCCCACTGAGCTAGATGGTGACCTAACCCTGCCGGCCAGCAGCCTGGGTCATCAGAAAATGCCATGGCCGAGAGCTCCATGTGAGCCAAAATTTTCAATTCTTCCTTGCTGAGTTGTCCTAGTCCAATTGAACACCATGGTTGTTCTTTTCTTGCATAGAGCAGCTGATCCCAAGCCTCAAACCCCCCTGGGAAGCCCTCCAGCCATGTCTATTTAAACCCACCACCCTCTCGGCCAAACAAGGTGATGAACCAGACCTAAAAAAAACTCTGCCAAAATTGCTCCAGGACCTTCTCCTCACCTAAAGCAATTGATCCCCACTGCTCTCCTGCCCTAAACCCCATTGATTGAGCTCAATTTTGGAGCTCAATTCTCAGCCCAGAAATAGGACATCTCTAAAACCTCCACCAAATCCAAATTAAACTCACCCACACCTGCACAGGATGAAGAGAAGGAGTTCCCCAGTGAAAGCCCCCTATCCAGGCCACCCATTTGCTCCAACCTCCAAGCTTTGAAATCGGCTGTGGACACTTTCATACCTAGAAAATTCCCCAGAGCCAGAGACTTCATCTGGAGCTTCCTTGGGTGCAATCGAAGGTAACAAAACTCTCTGATTGAAGCTACACTTCTTAGAGCAAAGGTATGGATCATTCCTTCCTCCCGAGCTTCTAGTGATTCTCCATTTTGATTTACTTAATTTCATAGCATGTAAACCGTATGGATGTGTTTGTCTCTTCAAGACGAATCCATAGAGCATAAGAACACAAAAATCCATTAAGAAATGAGAGAGTTCTTAGGGTTTTAGTGTGGACGGTCACGGGTGCACATCAATCTTAGACGATGACCAGGCGCCGTCCGATCGAGCGTGTATCGAGTGGACGGTCCAGATTGCGTCAGACCAGAGAACGTTACATGAACCGCCGGCCTCTGGAACGCTAAGTCAGATGGCTGCGGCGAATGGGAGCGCGACGCGTGAGCTTTCGGAGCTGCCGAGGTTGACGCGGCGCCGCGTGGATAAGTAGAAAAATATGGATTTTTTGATTTATTTAAATACCCTAGACTTAGAAAATCCATATCTTTGTGTGGGAAAATCATAAAAATAAACTAAAAATACCCTCTTGCTCAGTGAACAAAGGAGAATAATGTGGAAAAGAAATCAAGTTATTTTGATGAGTATTTTATTTTTAATTAATTATTTACTCATTTCAGTATTTTGATTCTTCATTTGCATAGACAATTCACTATGGCATGAGACCATAGGGTTTTTGAAGCCTCTGATCTGGGGAACATTCCTTGAATTTTTCAAGGTCAGAGGCCATCTCTATGGAAAGTTATGTATTTTTCAAGTTTATGTCACTGTTTTTTGGTATTTTAATTCCAATAATTAACATATTGTCCAATAAATTCTAGAAAATTTGGTGAAGTTTCTTAGGACCAGAGGAGCCTAGGATAATTATATTTTGAATTAACTCATTAAGAATAATCCTAATTAGCCTAAATACCTAAAATTGAATTTTAATTAATTAGGGTTAACCACATATTAAAATAACTTGAAAATAATTCTCTACTGAACTTTAGGATCAGAGGAACCTCATATAAAAATTTGACATCAATTGGAAATGTTTAGCCCCACTAAATGAATTAATTAAGTCACACAACCAAAATTAAACTTTAAAAATTCATAACTCCAAAAATACATTTCAAAAATGCACCAAATTAGTTTGTGGGCTCTTTGGTATCAGAGGAGTCTATAAAAATTAAAATTGGAATTTTCTAAAATTTTTCATTTTTAATGATATTTTTAATATTTTAATAATTAAAAAAGAACAAAAATTATAAAAATATTAAAAATCATAAAAATGTCACATTTTGACTCCTAATCACTTAGGAACAAACCATATATTTTTCCCAAGTCTCAAAATAAAGATATTGAATTTTAAATGCTTAGAACAATTTTTAATATTAAAAAATGTATTTTTCCAACCTTTTCACTAAATTAATTCTAAAAAATCAAAGAAAAATCAAAAAATTGTAAAATTTGTTTCTCTGAACTCCTTGAGGTCAGAGAGATTTAAGAAAAATATAAAAATCTATTTTTCAATTTTAATTTTATTTTATAGTTAATTAATACTCTAAAACTCAAAATAATTATAATAAATAAAATATAATTTAAAAAATTACCAAAATTAGTCCAAGTGGTCCTCTAGTCATTAGGAATATCCCATAATTTTCTTAAGGACAGAAACCTTTCCTTGGTCATGTTGTTGAATTTTCCTTGAAAATCCTTATTTTTCACAAAAAATAATTATATAAATAATCTAAATTCAGAAAAATCACATTTTCTCGTCTAATGTCTTAATTGATATATGAATGAAGTGACAAAAAAATTTCAAGTTCATTAGAGCTCAATTTAGTGAGTTATGAAATAAATAAGCCTAAAAGGGCATAAATGTAATTAAAGAATTTAAACCCCTTTATTAAAATTTTAGGTTTAATTAAAATGGAGGGTAAAATATTTGATTTTATCTTTCTTGGATGATTGAAACTTTGGGAAATTAAAAGGGTAGGAACCCATTAATCACTCTTAATAAACCAAAAAATGAAACTTTAATTATTTAAACAATTTAAATTTTGGAAGATTAATGAAAATTTGAATTATTAAAAATAGGGATATAATTTGAGAGGATATTAATTCTTTAATAAAAATCCCTAAATAAATCATTTCAATAATATTTAACTTTTAATTAAGATTAAAATGATAATCCAAACTAAGTAAATTAAAAATTAAAAAAAAATAAATAACCCTTATATTAAAGAAAAGTTTAAAATATTAAATAATTTAATAATTAAATTAAATTAAATTAAATTAAATTGAACTAAGTAAAAGTTAAATTAAAAATTAAAATTAAATTAAATTAACATTTTAACAATTAAGTCAAATTAAATTAAAAAATATTTAAATTAAATTAAATTAAATTAAATTAAATCAAATTTAAATTAAATTAAGTTAACATCATTCAATAATAAAAGTAAAACAAATTTAAAATATTAAGATCACTTAAAGTATAAGGATTTAAACCAAAATATAATTTGAACACTATTCCAAACTTAAAATTATTAATTAAAATCTCATAATTAAGCTAAATCACTTTAAACTTTTTATCCAAACTTTAAATTAAGAATGATTAAAATTCTCAACAAAAACAACTTGCCCCTAAAGGGTTTAATTATTATAACTCTTAAATAGAGTATTAAGTGAGATGTCACTTCATTCATCAGGTAATCAAATGCCCAAGTTCACTGAGCAAGAGACAAAGCTTAACTATACTCCTGGATGATTAATTCACCTGTGCAACTAAATTTATTTGGACTCAAAATAATCTTGGAAATGTTGAAAAGATGTTTAGGACTCGTCCTATGAACTTTCTCAATATGACGGGATGTTTTAGAAGAACAATTGAATTTAATTGTTATTTGATGAAGAAAATCATCCTTAAACAAAACACAATAACCTAGACGTCATAGGAGATGACTAGTTATAGGACTAGGACTTTGGTAGACAACCAAAACCTGTCCCTTAGCTTTAGCTAGGTGCTTGTTGAAATATTTAAATTCCTTAACATGTGTTTTAAGTGCAGCTTGGGATGACGGGAAGACCCTCCATGTACGCTTTTATTTTATTGCAATTTACTTTATTGCAATTTACTTACACGCACTGTACTTTACTTTTTCTTGCATGTTAAACAAGACTGTTGCATGAAAACCAAAACCTTTAGGATAGTCCCTGAACTGAAACCAAAACTAAATTAAAAATCACCACAAGATAAAATTCACCGCCACAACATTCAAAATATAAAATAACTCAAAATTAAATCACAAACAGAATAACAAAACTACAATTACAACTAAATTAAAACGTCTTGTCGAATGATCGAGAATACCTCGGATGATGTAACCCACGTGTTGCTAACGGGATTTCCCACGGTCTAAATGAAAGTGTGGAACTCATTCAGTTGAGTTTAGCAAATTCATCTGGACAAAGTGAATTTGATGAAAAAAACGGTGCCGGGATGACAGAACCGTGGGATCTTAATCGGTTCTGTTTAAACAACTTTAAGATTTGTTTTAATTAAAATATTAAAAGTATTTGGACCTTAAGATTTCTAAACCAAGACACTTCTCTCATCTCCTGATTTTCACTTTCCAAAACTAAACCTCTGCAACAACAAGGAGCTCGGAGCATGGTGGGCAGCACGGCCATCGCATCAGCAAAACTCGAGTCTACTTCAACAAAAGCTTTCTTAGAATTAAATAACCAAGCCATAGGACTTTGAGGTAGTTTGCCTAGTGCAACATAAATCTTCAACTCTTCGTTAGGCATTTGCATGATCATGTCATATAAATTAAGCCCTAACCGGTCTTAGGACTCCGAGGTAGTCGTTTGGTACGACATAAACCCTCACATCTTCGAGGCTGTTTGTGTGATTATATCATACAAATATAAGTCCTAATTAATTAAAATTGGCAGGATTGCAATATTAAATAAATTATCAAATTGAAACCAAACCATAGGATAGTTTGGGAAGTTGCCAAGATTCTTCTTAGATCCTTAACTTCTCCTACTTCTCTTCCTTTGGACTACTGAAATTAACTGTTCCAAATTTGATCCATTCGCAATTGAAATTTCCAAAATCCAATTGTTGGAAAACCTTAAAATTTGAAATTCTTGAGAGCAAAACCACTGATCATTATCGAGAGTTTTCTTAAATGATTCCCGTCATTTAAGATGTAATTAACTATGGGGCTCGCCCTTATAGGGAACTTTAAGAACCTGAGTAATATAAACCCCGCTTAATTCCTTTATATTAAGTAGGGAACCTCGTCGACTTATAAAATTGGTTCGCAGACCAAACATATGTCACAAATCTTCTAGTTTATTTAATCGAGCCCCATCATCAAGCAGTGTGTCTATTCCTCAGGATATATACACGGTTTGTGGTGCGGTGCTCGTTTATATAAACTATTTGGGATGTGAGATCGTTTGATTTCATATCTTAAAATTTTCAAACTTAAAAATTATTTTCAAAATCAAATGTTACTTTCCAAATTATATATATATTTAAATTAAAATTTAAAATTCGCCGACGACTTCTGTAGGCGACCCACTTTTTTAAAATTAAACTTACAACCTAAAAATATGCCCACAGCTTCTGGCGACTCCGCTGGGGACTAGTTCCTCTCTCCATTTTAATTCGATGGTTTTGCTTTCATAAATCGATAGTGAGTCCATACCCCTAGTAGACCAAAACTATCATTCTTCCATTGGCATACTACGTTCATTTTTATCTTGAACGGGTATAGTCAACTTCTCTAGGATTTAGGAGCCACTGTTTAGACACCCCTAAATAGAGAGGTTATGAAATCCTTTGTTACCTCTTTTTCTGAGGTGGGGTGGACCCCCAATAGGTGTTAGCTTAGGAGCGGTCCTTTGGGTTGAGAAGTTTTGCGAGACTTTCTCTTCCTTTCCAATTCCTAATCAGGTCCTTTACCTTTTCTATACCTTTAATCATTTCGTTCTTAACAAACAAATCTTCTAATAAACAACCCTTTAAACAAACTCTTTTAAATCATAAATACACTAAGATAAACGAAAATGCGTTCGGACTCTTTCATTTTCGTCTTAAGTTTTGCGATAAAAGGAAGCATGATTCAGGACTGACGTTCGAAATCTATTCTGCAGAAAATGACTGCACCAAAATTAATTTTCTCCTTCACCAAAGGAATGGACTTCACCGTCTATAAGGATGAGCTGCCTGAAAATGGAATCATCCGTTTTGGACAAGGATTCGACAACACAGATATCAAGTTCGCTGACGTCACTCTCTTCGCACTAATGGACAAAGTGCCAGAAACGGAAGAGCCTGTAATTGAATTCAACTTGAAGTCGGCTCAAGAATTCCCTCCCCTGCAAAGAGTTCCAGCTGAAAGAAGTACTGCTGTTTGTAGGAGGACTGTTGTCTCTACCCCCACCGGTCTAGTCATCTCTGCACCTACCCCGGCTTTTGCCAAGCTAAAGGGGAAGGAAATCCAAGTCTGTGATGAGCCTGTCACCGTGGAGGGTACAGATTTTGCTACAATACCATCTAATTTTGAGATTGGGTCCAGTTCAAGAGTCGTACCCCTAACTCGGACTCAAAGGAGAAATAGAAGCAGAAAGATCGCCAAGATCGAGAAAGCCAAAGTGCTGAAGTTGCTTTTCTAGAAGAAATTCCTGAAGAAAGAGAAGAACTGCCTGAGTATATACCTATGTTAGAAGGGAGTAGGTTTCACCCCCTCTCTGTTGCATCGGATGAAGAAGATATTCGAAGGATTGCCGCCACACTACCTCGACCTGCATACTATAGTAACTACAAAAGAAAAAGGGTTAAGACTACGCTATTTGCTCGGCTACAAGCTGTGATAGAAAAATTGGCAAAGAAAGAAAGATGCCCTGTGTCAGAAATTCAAAGAAGAATGGGACGAGTGCCAGCTAGATCCCGCCTCAGACCGCGAGTAGAGCCTGCCACTGCCGTAGAGAAACCAACGAAGAAAATGAGAGCTAGTTCACCTGTTGTTGTATCGGGCCATCATATTAGGGAGGACACCACCTACCAGAATACAACTGACAGACCATCCGAGGCCTTCTTCTGCAAGAAGGATGGTGTGGCGACCTATTATTTTTGAGCCGAGACCAACACAAAGTCCTGAGAAGAAAAGCCTCGTTAAAGAGCCTGAATCAGAAGGAAGTGCTACTGCGATGAAAGAAACTCCCGAAAAAGAAGTTCAACAACCATCACACGACAACCGCGAGACCATCTGGAAGAGACCCCCTAGAGGATGCTATAGGAAAGCTAAGGACGGATATCCGGCGGTTGCCAAAAGAAAGAGGAGAAAAGTTGGAAAATGAAGTTGACTCATCAGTGTTCATGGATGAGGAGTAT
Source organism: Papilionanthe hookeriana x Papilionanthe teres (assembly GCA_022702705.1). Taxonomy (NCBI): domain Eukaryota; kingdom Viridiplantae; phylum Streptophyta; class Magnoliopsida; order Asparagales; family Orchidaceae; genus Papilionanthe; species Papilionanthe hookeriana x Papilionanthe teres. The sequence goes on along the minus strand of CM040431.1, from coordinate 93,233,624 downwards.
GCCGAGATTAACATGGTTGAGACACGAGCATCGTCAGCTTCGCAATGTGCTCCGGTAGCTGCAGAAAGAGATGAACCAGAAGTGATGAGAGCACAGCTTCGGGAAAGAGATGACACAATTTCCCAGATGGCAAAGAGGATGGAAGAGATGGCTGCTGCCTTAGCCACTCTCCAGAGTCAAGTACAACCTCAGAAAGAAACACCTCCAGAGATCATCCATATTGCAGATGGAGGAAAAGAGATCACATCCGTCAACGGAGACGAGCAACCAAAGAAGGATTCTACACAGAGTATGATTCCCGAAAAGGACATTAAAAACATGGTAGAATAGCAGGTGCGAGAAGCTTTAGCACAATCTAAGAGTGGAGCATCTATTCAGACGGGTAGATCTTACCCCGAAAAGTTTGATGCAGTCCAATACCCGAAAGGCTTCGTACCACCTCTGTTTAAGACTTTTGATGGAACGGGAAACCCTCGACAGCATGTCACACATTTTCGTGCTAGTTGCTGCAATGCCGGTGGGAGTGACGCTTTACTCTTTCGTCAGTTCGTCAGCAGTTTGTCAGGGATTGCCTTCGACTGGTACGCAGAATTGCCAAATGGTTCAGTTAAGACCTTTGCAGAGTTAGAAAACCTTTTCGTTAAGCGGTTTGTCGGGGCTCGGCACCACATCACCATCGGTGATCTAGTGGTGGAACACCAGAAACCGAACGAGACTTTAGTGGATTACATACTTCGATGGAGGAACTTAAGCATGAAGTGTGAACCACAACTTCAAGAATAGCATGCAGTCGGCATCTTGCTTAAGAGTATCCATGGCCCGATAACACTTCTCCTTAAAGGATTTACAATCAAGACTTTCGAGAAGTTGCTTAGCAAGGCCGGGAGCTTGCAAGAAGAGGCAAAGAAACTAAGTTTCGTGGACAAGACCAATAAGCGGAAGCCCATAAAAACATTCGAAAAGAAGTCCAGAATCATCGTGGCAGTCGATAAGGGCAAGCAGCCAGTACAGATACAGCCAGAGCGGCCACAGCCTAGCCATCAACAACCGCAACGTACTTACCAACAACTTCAGCAGGGTTATCAACAGCCTCGATCGAGCTATCAGTCGCCTCAGCATTATGAACAACTGCCTCGTCCACAGCATACCCTGAAAGATTTTCTGAATAAGAAATATCCATTCAAAATTGAAGCGGTAGCGAAAATGTTCCGCAGTTTAATGAAGTCACCAGATTTTCAGCTACCAGAGCCCAAAAGGCCAGAGGAAGTCAATAAGAAAGATCATCCAAACTATTGCCCTTACCACCGGATGCTCGAGCATAAGATAGAGGATTGCATCACTTTCAAGAGTTGGCTTGACAACAATCTCTGGAAAGGGAACATAACGATCCCGATGGAATACATGAAGGAACCCCAAAAGGGAGGTTCCGTCAATGTTATTTCAACGGATCCTATTATTCTGATAGACCCTTACACAATGCAGGATGGATGGAGTACCATCTGGACAAAGTCTTCAAAGAAAATCTTAGATCACATCCAAACCACTTCGGTGCATGCTTCAACTCAAAGTTTGAAACCTGTCGAGCCGGCACTATCACTTGCGATTGGAGAACCACCCAAGAAGGAAGAGAAGACCGTAGAAGAGAAGAAAATCGAGGCTCCAAAGAGTAGACTAGTGGTTGCTTATCCTAGGATGGTTGTTTTCGATTCGGGGGAGAAATCCCTCGAACCTCTGACTCTGTATGATTATTTGCTCGCCCCGGCGGGATCTTATAATGATAAGAGTTTTGGCATTGGCTACGTTTTGACTGTTTCTAATGATTACGTAACTAACATAAACCAACCTAATCAAGATTTCAATTCCGATATAAATAAAGATTCTCAAATCATACTAAACCTCAATCACCACGACGAATGAGAAGACGTTCACAAGGATGGCTACGAAAGCTCAACAAGCAATGAGTCTATTTGCGAATTTCGAGGAGCTCCAATCACGATAGAATTTGAGTTATCAGATTCCGAAGCAATGCTAGAAGAGCCAGTCATTCCAATTCAAGAGGATACACCGGCAGATTCAACACCAAATTTAGAAGAAATAACTGAAGTAAATTTAAGAAGTGGAAAAGTTCTACCCCCAAGAATGGGTCCAAAGGATAAAGGAAAGCAGGTGGTTGCTCAGGAGGAGCCAACCCCAACAGAGGAATTGCCCATTTGGGAAAAAACTGAGGAACATGGTAATAAAGTAAACTACAACGTGCTAGCCCATCTTAGGAAGCTACCAGCCAAACTAAACATATACGACGCTCTGATCCTGTCAAAGGAGATGAGGAAAGCTTTGATCAAGGCTATTCTTGATCCAGAGATTTGTTTAGCTCAAATGGCCGGTAATTCCTTCGACGAGGTTTGCTCGTTAAAAGAACAGCGAGGTGTTACCTTCATGGACAATGATTTACTACTCGGAACGGTTGATCACAATCGACCGTTGTACATCTCAGTCACTGTTGGAAAGTTTAGGCTCTCCAGGGTGTTAGTTGATCCGGGAGCATCGATCAACATAATGAGCCTTCGAACATTAGCATATTTGGAAATTGATGTCGCAAACTTGAAGCAGACAAGATGTTATTAAGAGGGTTCAATTAGAAAGGAGAAAGAGCACTCGGATCGATAACATTGTTAATGAAGACCGGTGATTTGGCAAAGACAACCACAAAATTCCACATAATTGATTCTGAGACATCATTCAACGCTCTACTGGGTCGACCGTGGATCCATGAGAATCGGATGGTACCGTCATCTCTGCACCAGTGCATAAAGTATTACGATGGAGGAGAACAGTGTATCAAAGGTGACTTGCAACCGTTCTCCGTGCATGAAATCGGAATTCATGAAGATGCAGCCTACTACGTGCCTCCGAAGAAAACAATATTTTCCAGGAATGCCATACCAAATGAAGCAAAAGAAGTGCAAAATGATAAAGAGCCAGAAATTCTAGTCCAACAGTTACTCACCACTCCCTTACGGCGAGATGGTTAAGGTTTCTTCAGAGCTCGCACTTGAGGTCGAGGCCGGGGACGAGGTCGTGGAAGAGACGTTGAAATAGTTGGACAGAAGAAACCAGTCATCAACATTGTTTGGGAGACCAGTTCCGAAGAAGAAGAAATCAAGAAAGAAGCAGCAACAATAAATCAAAAGAAACCCCAGTTCAAGATCTCTCTCGAAGATGAAAAGAATGAAGAATACAAATCATTGGACGAGAAGATTAGCCATTATGTACATACTATGACCCTGACCCTGATCCATTCTAATAAGATCGAGGGTATGGTGGTCAAGGAAGTGCATGGTGGTGGTGCTAAGCCGATTACCGTGGTGCTTCTTCTTCCAATACTAAAAATGATGTACAATTTGAAGATGTTACTTCTTCCGAATTAATGGAACTGCCTTTTGAGTGGTACTCTCACTGTGTTCAAAATTCAATTCAACGTGGTGTCTTGCCTCGACGATGGACAAAAGGTCAATCACAACATTTTGAAAAATTATGGAACAATGCCAGCCGGCCTCCCAATTCAAAACATGGTCTCAGATTCGGCACGGTAGGATCAGTTGACGATACGGGATATTGCTTGGTTGTTACTTGCAAGCCTAATGAAGACTGCTTGGAAGCTTCAGAAGACCTCGAAGATCTACCAATCGTAGATGCTCCACCAAAATTCGAAGAAGAAATTAAATCTACAATAGACGAGTTAATGGAAGTTAACTTAGGTACTAGCAAAGAGCCTAGGCCGACCTTTGTTAGCTCCTTACTCAATAAAGAAGACTCCGAAGAGATAATTAAGCTATTGATGGAATTCAAGGACTCGTTTTGCTTGGAGTTATGATGAAATGCCGAGATTAGCTCCGAAGTCGAAGTTCACAAATTAGGAGTGGATCCCACTCGCCGTTCCGATCGAGCAAGCTCTGAGAAGAATGCGTCTAGAGATTAAACAACAAGGTATAGTTGAAGTTAAGAAGCTAATAAACGCTAAATTTGTTTGTGAAGACCAATACCCGACTTGGTTAGCCAATGTGGTACCAGTTAGAAAGAAGAATGATCAGATCAGAATCTGTGTGGAATTCAGAGATTTAAATAAAGCATGTCCAAAGGACGAATTCTCGCTACCTATTCCAGAATTGATGATCGACATTGCTTCAACACATGAAGTCTTCTCATTCATGGATGGATCATCAGGATACAACCAGATAAAGATGACACCAGAAGATGAAAAGCTTATAGCCTTCAGAACGCCGATCGGGGTATACTGCTACACAGTGATGCCGTTTGGATTAAAGAACGCAGGAGCAACTTATCAAAGAGCAATGACGAGGATTTTCGATGATCTCATTCACAACCAAGTTGAGTGCTATGTAGATGATGTGGTCATCAAAAGCAAACTAAGAGGAGATCACTTGTATGATTTGAGAATTGTTTTCGAGTGATTAAGACAATATAATCTTAAGATAAATCCCTTGAAATGCGCCTTCGGCGTCATCTCTGGGAAATTCTTAGGATTTGTTGTTCGACATCATGAAATTGAAATCGATCCGGAAAAGATTAAAGCCATCTTAGACATGCCACCTCCCAAAACCTTGAAACAATTACGATCCTTTCAAGGAAAATTGGCATATCTTCGACGCTTTATCTCGAATTTGTCAGGTAGGTGTCAGCCCTTCTCGGCATTGGTTAAAAAGGACGCCAAATTCGTTTGGGAAGAGAAATGCCAGCGGGCCTTCGAGGACATTAAACAATATTTAATGACACCTTCTGTCTTAGCAGCCCCAGTCTCAGGTAGACCGTTGATACTTTATACCACAGCTTTAGACGACTCTCTCGGAGCCCTGTTAGCCGAGGTCAATGATGAGGGAAAAGAAAACGCGCTCTATTACTTAAGCCGTCGTCTAATTCCGATGGAAGTAAAGTATCCTCCTATTGAGAAGCACTGCTTGGCCCTGATCTTCGCCGCACAGAAGCTCAGGCACTACATGCTTTCTCATAAGGTCAACCTTATTTCGAAGTTTAATCCGTTGCAATATTTGATGACCCGACCGACGCTTTCCGACAGACTTGCCAGGTGGTCAATGATACTATTGCAATTCGATATAACTTTCATTCCTCTTCGTGCCGTAAAGGGACAAGTCCTAGCAGACTTCCTCGCAGCACACCCTTTACCGGCAGAATCGCCTCTCAACGACGACTTGCCAGACGAGCAGATAATGAGCCTAGAAGACCCCGATGATCAGCATTGGGAACTGTACTTCGATGGAGCATCCTCAGCACAGAAAGACAAAGAATCGCAAACGATAGTGCCCGGTAAGGTAGGAATCGGACTAATATTTATAACGCCGGAGCGGGGAATGTTAAGGTACTCTTATCAGTTAACAGAACCGTGTACAAACAACGAGGCAGAATACGAAGCCCTCATAAGCGGACTGGAATTAACCATTCAGATGGGGATAACAGACATCAACATCTATAGGGATTATCAGTTGATCATTCAACAAATCGCCGGACAATACAGAATTCTAAAGCCAAGACTCGAGCAATACTTTCAGTATGCCATGAGACTATTGGAGCAGATTCCAAATGTAATAATCTATAAGATTCCTAGAAAATAAAATGCTCTCGCTGATGCGTTAGCCCGCCTTGCAAAGGAATTTGCCTGCTTTCATGATGAGTCAGTTGAAGTGTCAGTTCAAGGACGGCAGGTTCTCTTACAGCTCGACATGGATATAATACACAAATCAGCAGAAAAAGAAGAAGAATCAGTTGAGACAGTAACGGAAAATACAAAAGACTGGCGGCAGCCACTGATAGACTACTTGAAAACAGGAAACCTACCAGATGATAAGTCTTTAGCTCATCAAATCAAGTAAAGAATTCTATCTTACGCATTAATAAACAACACGTTATACAGAAGGTCTTTTGATCAGATGTAGCTAAGATGCCTGAGTGGGTCCGAGGCTCGTGAAATCGTTAAAGAAGTACACTCAGGACTTTGCGGCGCTCATCAGTCAGGTCCGAAAATGAAAATGAAGATTAAAAGACTAGGGTACTACTGGCCCTCAATGATGACCGACTGCATGAAGGTCGCCAAAAGTTGTCACCAGTGCTAAGTGCATGGAGTGGTTCTACATCAACCTCCAAATTTGCTACATCCGACAATCGCGTCGTGGTCGTTTGAATGTTGAGGCACAGATATCGTGGGTCCGATAGAACCGCCTTCTTCAAGAGGACATCGCTTCATTCTTGCAGCTACAGATTACTTTTCCAAGTAGGCAGAAGCAGTACCGCTTAGAGAAGTGAAAGCACACCATGTACTGCAATTCTTCAAGAATCAAGTTATCTACCATTTTGGGGTACCGCGCAGAATTATTTCAGAAAACGGGTCCGCATTCAAGAGTATGAAGATCAACAATTTTGTCAGAAGACATGGGATCGACTGGCGCTATTCAACAATCTACTACCCAAGAGCGAATGGCTTGGCCGAGGCTTTTAATAAAACTCTCGTCCAAATCCTAAAGAAAACTTTTGACGACAACAAGAGAAATTGGCACGAAAAGTTGTTAGAAGCCTTATGGGCCTACAGGACGACTTTCAGAACGCCCACCCAGTCTACGCTTTACGCCTTAGTGTACGGGTCCGAGGCCGTTCTACCCTTAGAGGTTCAGCTTTCGTTTCTCAGAATTGCAGTTGCAAACGAAATCACTACAGAAGAGAATGCCAGACTATGACTAGAAGAGTTAGAAAGGTTGGAAGGGAAACGACTTTCAGCGCAGCAGAATTTAGAACTGTATCAAGCCAAGATGATTCAGGCCCATGATAAATTAGTCCGCCCAAGGACATTCAAAGTCGATGACTTGGTTTTAGTTCTCAGAAGACCTATTCTTGCACATCGCAAGATAGGTGGTAAATTTGAACCAACATGGGAAGGGCCATTTGTAGTCGAGACAGTTTACTCAGGAGGTTCCTACCAGCTTGTAAATTACCGTGGAGAGTGACCTATGCTTCCAATTAATGCACGATATCTAAAGAAGTATTACGTAACCTGATGTTTCGATGGATGAATCCTCATTCCTAGAAGCACGGGCACAGTAATTACTTATGACTGGGTCCGAACCCAAAAATATAAAAAAAAATGGATGATAAAGAAAATTGTTAAAAAATAAAAAAAATGTTTAAAAAGAAAACATGTGAAATCCTGATAATAAAGTTTTTATCCTTCCTTTCAAATCGAGTCTCACTCTTGATCTCTCTTGATCTTCTCCTACTCTTACTTAAATTTAAAATAAACGAATAAAAGCTCATCATTAATAAACATATTTTTCTACTGTTCTTGTTCTTAGTACAGCCCCTGATTCTTTCCTTGTTTTTCGCAGAGAAATGTTGAACGGGTGGTTGGTTCTGAACTTTAAGAATGGCGTGAGTCTAGCACTTGATGAAAAGAGGGTGAGGGATGGAGCCGTGATCGAGATTGACTCTGACTTCACACCAGCTGGGATACAATATGAAGAAAATGATTGGACCCCGATCGATCGGGAAGAACTCTGCAGCCATACAGTGATGAAATTGGGTGATTCGAATTAACCGTCTACCAGCAAAAAGAGAAAAGAAAATGCCGCTCATGCTACAGGAGAAGATAAGAAAGTTAAGTCCATTGTTGCTACAGCAAAGGGCAGGCTTGTCAGTGTCGTACCCATAGAAATTCAAGAGATGAGGAGAGCCACTCTCATTCCTACTCAGCGGAGGAACAAGAACCGTCGCATTCGCAAGATGCTGACCACGTTAGCAGCAGATCAACATGAAGATACAGTCGCTACCACCAGTACAAATGCTTCGAAGAGATTGGTTCGTCAGGAACCAGATAGGAGGAGATCCACTCCAAGGAAAGCAGAACAGATAAAGGAAATTCCGAGAAGAACAGAGATAGTACCACGATGCCAGACAGATGCACCAGTTCTGAAGAGACTTGTTGCGAAAGCAACCCCGGAGGATGTCCAAACAGAGACTACCCCCGAGGAGCCAAGACATGAAGGAGAGCGTGCCGGGGTGGAACCATACATTCCCCAGTATGTCACTAGACCTCGCAGATTGCAGATAATTCCAGAATACGAGTTGGAAAGAATGCAGAATGTCGAAAAGAGAACTTTTGAATACTTAGAGAGAATTGGAGGCAAGAGGATCAATATCTTAGAAGGCCTCGAGCGGCATACAGATGTGTTCTCAGAATACGAGCAACAACAAATTGTAGACTGCATACTTGAACTCCAAAAAATGGGTCGAGCTGGCCGCCTAAGGGAAAAGACTTATTCAGAACCCCGAAGGTGGATGCCAGGGAAAGCAAGAGTTACAATCCAGTGCGGATGTTGTTACAACTTCGCAGTAGATAGAAAAGGAAATCCACCAGGGATTCTCCGTTGCAGTGAGGTGGATCTGATGCCAAACGTTATTAAAAGAATGGTAAAGAGGATGATAACATGTAGGGTATTGCCTGCAGATTGCATACCCAACAGCTGCATCATTAACATCTACAAGGAGGGCGACTGCATACCTCCACATATAGACCATCATGATTTCGTTAGACCTTTATGCACAGTGTCTTTTGTCAACCAGTGCAATATCATGTTCGGATCTGACCTCCGGATAGCAGGCCCCGGTGAGTTTCGAGGGCCGGTGGAGATACCACTACCGGTAGGTTCCGTCATGGTATTAAAAGGGAATGGAGCGGACATCGCAAACCATTGCATTCCAGGAGTGCCTGTTGAGCGGATCTCTGTTACTTTCAGGAGGATGGACAACAGAAAAATGCCTTTTCACTTCCAGCCACATCCAGAGTTAGAGAATCTCCGGCCTTACGAGCTGTGAGTTACATGGGAGATAGCACACCTCCAAAGCACATCCATACGGCATTTCTGCCAAGGATGACTTGGAAGGTGATGTTATTGTCCATATATCTCACTATTCAGACATGGATTTTGACGATACTGCTTTTAGAAGAAACTTGAAGAATCTTACACAATCCGTTTTGGATTTATATGATTGTATGAGATATTAAATTCTCAAAGAAAATATCATCATATTTTGGATCAAGATGTATGATGTATTTTCAACAAGATTGGAATGAAAGCGATCATGTCACGTTTTGCCTTCACCTCTTTTTGTGCGAATTGACTGGGAAACACCATTAAATTAAAAGAACTTCGAGCAAAGAACAAAAGGAAAATGAAAATAAACGAGAACTTTTTTTTTAAGAATTTAAATGTCAAAATGAATTCTAAACTGATACGAACTCTAAATATTTTTGAAATTGAATCACCAAAACGAACAAGATGAATTTAAATCTTAATTTAAATCTCAATTTGAATCTCAATCTGAATCCTTTGATCTGAATTCTTCGATCTGAATCCTTCAATTTTTCTTCAAAATGAAATATGTTTGAAACTCTTCTGAAATTCAAATCTTATCGTCGACTTGTCACCGGGTCGAGTCTCTTCAACTTGGTTCACTTACCAGTTCCTATTAAATCTTTTCTCTGCGTGTTAGAGGATCGACTAGTTCTATTGACAAGGAGCCACGAACTTTGTTCGATTTGGTTCTGATGGCATGGGATTGGGTCCCTCTTCATACAGATAAATCTTTTAGATTGGAACTAGTTTCCAATTCTCATTAAATCTTCGAGATTGGAACCAGTTTCCAATTCACATTAGATCTTCGAGATTGGAACCAGTTTCCAACTCTCATTAAATCCTCGAGATTGGAACCAGTTTCCAAATCTCATTAAATCTTCGAGATTGGAACCAGTTTCCAACTCTCATTAAATCCTCGAGATTGGAACCAGTTTCCAATTCTCATTAAATTTTTGAGATTAGAACCAGTTTCCATTTCTCATTAAATCTTCGAGATTGGAACCAGTCTCCAATTCTCAATAAATCTTCGAGATTGGAACCAGTTTCCAACTCTCATTAAATCTTCGAGATTGGAACCAGTTTCCATTTCTCATTAAATCTTCGAGATTGGAACCAGTTTCCAACTCTCATTAAATCCTCGAGATTGAAACCAGTTTCCAATTCTCATTAAGTCTTCGAGATTGGAACCAGTTTCCAATTCTCATTAAATCTTCGAGATTGGAACCAGTTTCCATTTCTCATTAAATCTTCGAGATTGGAACCAATTTCCATTTCTCATTAAACCTTCGAGACTGGTACCAAATTCCAGTTCTCTCCTTTCGAGGTCGGTATCAAATTCCGACTCTCTTTCCGAGATTGATACTAAATTCCAATTTTCCCTTTCGAGGCTGGAACCCGATTCCAGTTCTCTTTAAACTTTCGAGATCAGTACCTAAATTCTGATTCTCATCCTTTTCAATCGATACTTAAACTCCAATTCTCACTCCGAGGCTGGTACCTAAATTCCAGCTCTCTTCGCAATCCCGAGGTTGGAACCTAGGTTCCAATTCTCATTTCAAATCCAGATTTCCTTGAATTGATTTTAAATTAAACCCCAACCGAAATTGAAACTCAGAACAAATCGAAATCTAAACTCACACATTAAAACTTAAAATAGAAAATGAAATGAAATCTAAATCAAATTTCCTCAGATCTTATGATCTGGAATCCACCTCCTTTTCTTTTCCCCAGCGAGAGTTCAGGGATCTCCAGTCTTCGAGATATACTCGATACTCCCCAGCGGAAATTTGTTTCTACTTCATACTAAGTGTGTCACTTAGACGTTTGTGTTGTTTTTGTTGATCTCTTCGGTCAACACCAATACACGCAGTGTGCTTGGTAGCACACCACACCTATTGGGGGTCCATTTGTTGACCTCATTTTTGATGAGGTCTCTTCTCTTCTCTCTCTTTAGTACTTAGGATCTAGCCTTAGGCTAAAGCATTTTGACTATCTTAGAGGATTAGAAATGGAACCCACCACTTAGAAATTTAAACACCTCTTAAACTCCCTGCAAACCCCATAAGTTTGATTGTAAACCCCCAAGTCACTTGGAGGGTTAAAATCAAATGTGGAGGTTTAAAAGATGAGTTCCCTATAGGACTCTTTGGCCTTAGGACTACCCTGGGTGGCCTGGTCTGGTGAGGGTTGACTTGCACACACATTACACTTTCACACACATTCTAATCCTAAAACCATTCATGGCTAGCTTGACTTCCTGCCTCATGTAGGTAATTCATATGGATGGTCCCCAACCCCTAAGCCCTTGGCTAAGAGGGTTGGGAACAACATAGTGAATACCTCAAATGAGTCCTCTTATGGCTCTTATGGGCTTGACATGGTATCATGGCTCAACCAAAGTGATTCCATTCTACTCAAACTTGATCAATCTTCATTTTTCCAAAATTTCAATTTTTGACCCCGTGGCCCTACACCCACTAAACCTACCAAATACCCTCGAAATTGCCCAAATTTTGCAAAATTGCCTAAATTACCCAAAATTCCTCAAAACCAATCCTAAACATTTCCCCCCCTCAAATTGATCATCCATATCCAAATATACCAAAATTTCCAAAAATACCCCCCAATACCGTCCAAATACCCAAAATGCCCTTCTTAGCCAAAAATTCCTTAAATTCCAAAAATTCCCAGAAAATTCCAAAAAATCCTAAATATTTCCAATTTCATTTTGTTCAACTATACCATAAGCCAATTTTGTCAATTTAACCCACTTTTACCAAAACCCCCAATTTGACCCATTCTTAACCCAAGTGGACCCAATGTCCCACTAAACCAACCCAATTGACCTCAATTTCAATTCAATTCTAAACTTCAATTCAATATCCTCAATGTCAATTTAGACCAAATACAAGCCAAATTTGATTGACATTTGGATCCAATTTCAATTTGAAGCCTAAAGCCCAACTTTGGCCCATGACCTAAACCTAGCCCAAACCAACCCAATTCAACTCCTATTAACCCCAAATCTTTTCCTAAACCTTCCTAATATCTCCACAAACAAAAAACTAAAAAGATTTACCCCAAATTTGAACCTAAAATCCACCCAAACCTAACCCAAAACCAAAATCTTCATTTTGGCCTAAACCCAAACCTAACCCAAATGAGCCCAAATCCCAAAATCAAAGCCCAACCAAAGTTGAAAACTCTTTGTGACACTCCCATAAACATTTCTCAATATTAATTTTACATCAAATCCAACCTTAGCCCAACCTTAAACCAAGTTATCCCAATTTGGCCCACTTTGGCCTCATTACCAAAAAGCCCAAATTGAACCCATTTCAACTCCAAATGACACCAAACCTTTTCCAAATCACTCATGATACATCCCTAAACTAAACCCAACATTTATTTAGCATGGTCCTTTACAAAACTTTCATCTAAAAGTCCATTTTAAAATCTAAAAGCCCACTCCCTTAAACCATTTTAAAAGCCCATCCAAAATGATTTCAAAAAGCCCAAGACTTATTCCAAAGCCCATGTGATATTGTCTCATCATGCCCACTTAATTAAAATCATCCCCTAAGTCCAAAACCCATCATTTTGATAAAACCTAAAATAGAATCATGACAAAACCAATCCAAAAAATCCAAAGTTTTCAAAAATTCCAAATAACATTTTTATGAAATTGACCAAACCTTTTCCCAAGCCAAATGGAGCCATGAAGCCATGCATAAGCCACATACAAGCCATGGAAGCCACTTTCCACCTCACCAAGCCATTAACGGCAAGAGGAGGGGGTTCTTACTTAACCCTTCATTAAACCTTTTTAACCTCATTCATACTACACTCTAAACCAAGCTTAGCCACCTCACCATGGATGGAGACTTCACCACTCCAATTCAGCTGACCCAATGATTCCCTAAGCCCAAAACCAGGTCATGGGAGGGTATACCCAACCCATTTGCATGAGTTGACCAAACCAAGCCTAAAATGACCCTTCCCCCTTACCACTTAAATCAAACTCCTTTACACATGTCAAGCCTCAATTGAACTCACCAACTTCCACCCCAGACCCCACTGAGCCAGATGGTGACCTAACCCTGCCGGCCAGCCGCCTGGGCCGCCTGAAAGCGCCATGGCCGAGAGCTCCATGTGAGCCAAAATTTTCAATTCTTCCTTGCTGAGTTGTCCTAGTCCAATTGAACACCATGGCTGTTCTTCTCTTGCATAGAGCAGCTGATCCCAAGCCTCAAACCCCCTAGGAAGCCCTCCAGCCATGTCTATTTAAACCCACCACCCTCTCGGCCAAATAAGGTGATGAACCAGACCTAAACAAAACTCTGCCAAAATTGCTCCAGGACCTTCTCCTCACCTAGAGCAATTGATCCCCACTGCTTTCCTGCCCTAAGCCCCATTGATTGAGCTCAATTTTGGAGCTCAATTCTCAGCCTAGAACCAGGACATCTCTAAAACCTCCACCAAATCCAAATTAAACTCACCCACACCTGCACAGGACCAAGAGAAGGAGTTCCCCAGTGAAAGCCCCCTCTCCAGGCCACCCATTTGCTCCATCCTCCAAGCTTTGAAATCGACTGTGGACACTTTCATACCTAGACAATTCCCCAGAGCCATAGACTTCATCTAGAGCTTCCTTGGGTGCAATCGAAGGTGACACAACTCTCTGATTGAAGCTACACTTCTCAGAGCAAAGGTATGGATCACTCCTTCCTCCCGAGCTTCCAGTGATTCTCCATTTTGATTTACTTAATTTCATAGCACGTAAACCATATGGATGTGTTCATCTCTTAAAGACGAATCCATAGAGCATAACAACACAAAAATTCGTTCAAAAATGAGTGAGTTCTAGGGTTTTAGTGTAGACAGTCACGGGTGCACACCAGTCGTAGATGATGACCAGGCGCCATTCGATCGAGCGTGTATCGAGTGGACGGTCCAGATTGCGTCGGACCAGAGAACGTTACATGAACCGCGGGCCCCTGGAGCGCTGAGTCAGATGGCGACGGCGAATGGGAGCGCAACGCGTGAGCTTTCGGAGCTGCCGGGGTTGACGCGGCGCCGCGTGGATAAGTAGAAAAATATGGATTTTTTTATTTATTTAGATACCCAGGACTTAGAAAATCCATATCTTTGTGTGGGAAAATCATAAAAATAAACTAAAAATACGCTCTTGCTCAGTGAACAGAGGAGAATAATGTGGCAAAAAAATCAAGTTATTTTGATGAGTATTTTATTTTTAATTAATTATTTACTCATTTCAGTATTTTGATTCTTCATTTGCATAGATAATTAACCATATCATGAGACCATAGGGCTTTTGAAGCCTCTGATCTTGGGAACATTCCCTGAATTTTTCAAGGCCAGAGGCCATCTATATAGAAAGTTATGTATTTTTCAAGTTTATGTCACTCTTTTTGGTATTTTAATTTCAATAATTAGCATATTATTCAATAAATTCTAGAAAAATTTGGTGAAGTTTCTTAGGACTAGAGGAACCTAGGATAATTATATTTTGAATTAACTCATTAAGAATAATCCTAATTAGCCTAAATACCTAATATTGAATTTTAATTAATTAGGGTTAACCACACATTAAAATAACTTGAAAATAATTCTCTACAGAACTTTAGGATCAGAGGAACCTCATATAAAAATTTAATATCAATTGGAAATGTTTAGCCCCACTAAATGAATTAATTAAGTCACATAACCAAAATTAAACTTTAAAAATTCATAACTCTAAAAATGCATTTAAAAAATGCACCAAATTAGTTTTGTGGGCTCTCTGGTATCAGAGGAGTTTATAAAAATTAAAATTGGAATTTTCTAAAATTTTTCATTTTTAATGATATTTTTAATATTTTAATAATTAAAAAATAACAAAAATTATAAAAATATTAAAAATCATAAAATGTCATATTTTGACTCCTAATCACTTAGGAACAAACCATATATTTTTCCCAAGTCTCAAAATAAAGATATTGAATTTTAAATGCTTAAAACAATTTTTAATAATAAAAAATGTATTTTTCCAACCTTTTCACTAAATTAATTCTAATAAATCAAAGAAAAATCATAAAATTGTAAAATTTGTTTCTCTGAACTCGTTTAGGTTAGAGAGATAAACGAAAAACTATAAAAATCCATTTTTCAATTTTAATTTTATTTTATAGTTAATTAATACTCTAAATCTAAAAATAATTATAATAAATAAAATATAATTTAAAAAATCACCAAAATTGGTCCAAGTGGTCCTCTCGTCATTAGGAATATCCCATAATTTTCTTAAGGATAGAAACCTTTCTTTGGTCATGTTGTTGAATTTTCCTTGAAAATCCTTATTTTTCACTAAAAATAATTATATAAATAAATTAAATTGAAAAAAAAATCAAATTTTCTCCTCTAATGTCTTAATTGATATATGAATGAAGTGGCATAAAAATTTCAAGTTCATTTGAACTCAATTTAGTGAGTTATGAAATAAATAAACCTAAAAGGGCAAAAAGGTAATTAAAGAATTTAAACCCCTTTATTAAAATTTTAGGTTTAATTAAAATGGAGGGTAAAATATTTGATTTTATCTTTCTTGGATGATTGAAACTTTAGGAAATTAAAAGGGTAGGAACCCATTAATCACTCTTAATAAACCAAAAAATGAAACTTTAATTATTTAAACAATTTAAATTTTGGAAGATTAATGAAAAATTGAATTATTAAAAATAGGGATATAATTTGAGAGGATATTAATTCTTTAATAAAAATCCCTAAATAAATCATTTCAATAATATTTAACTTTTAATTAAGATTAAAATGATAATCCAAACTAAGTAAATTAAAAATTAAAAAAAAAATAAATAACCATTAAATTAAAGAAAAGTTCAAAATATTAAATAATTTAATAATTAAATTAAATTAAATTAAATTTAATTGAACTAAGTAAAAGTTAAATTAAAAATTAAAATTAAATTAAATTAACTTTTTAACAATTAAGTCAAATTAAATTAAAAAATATTTAAATTAAATTAAATTAAATTAAATTAAATCAAATTTAAATTAAATTAAGTTAACATCATTCAATAATAAAAGTAAAACAAATTTAAAATATTAAGATCACTTAAAGTATAAGGATTTAAACCAAAATATAATTTGAACACTATTCCAAACTTAAAATTATTAATTAAAATCTCATAATTAAACTAAATCACTTTAAACTTTTAACCCAAACTTCAAATTAAGAATGATTAAAATTCTCAACAAACCAACTTGCCCCTAAAGGCTTTAATTATTATAACTCTTAAATAGAGTATTAAGTGAGATGTCACTTCATTCGTCAGGTAATCAAATGCCCAAGTTTACTGAGCAAGAGACAAAGCTTAACTAAACTCCTGGATGATTAATTCACCTGTGCAACTAAATTTATTTGGACTCAAAATAATCTCGGAAATGTTGAAAAGATGTTTAGGGCTTGTCCTAAGCACTTTCTTAATATGACGGGATGTTTTAGAAGAACAATTGAATTTAATTGTTCTTTGATGAAGAAAATCATCCTTAAACAAAACACAAGAACCTAGACGTCATAGGAGATGACTAGTTATAGGACTAGTACTTCGGTAGACAACCAAAACCTGTCCCTTAGCTTTACCTAGGTGCTTGTTGAAATATTTAAATGCCTTAACATGTGTTTTAAGTGCAGCTTGGGATGACGGGAAGACCCTCCAGGTACGCTTTTATTTTATTGCAAATTACTTTATTGCAATTTACTTACATGCACTGTACTTTACTTTTTCTTGCATGTTAAACAAGACTATTGCATGAAAACCAAAACATTTAGGATAGTCCCTAAACTGAAACCAAAACTAAATTAAAAATCACCACAAGATAAAATTCATCGCCACAACATTCAAAATATAAAATAACTCAAAATTTAATCACAAACAAAATAACAAAACTACAATGGAAACTAAATTAAAACGTCTCGTTGAATGATCGGGAATACCTCGGATGATGTAACCCACGTGTTGCTAACGGGATTTCCCACAGTCTAAATGAAAGTGTGGAACTCATTCAGTTGAGTTTAGCAAATTTATCTAGACTAAGTGAATTCGATGAAAATAACAGTGCCGGGATGACAGAACCGTGGGATCTTAATCGGTTCTGTTTAAACAACTTTAAGTTTTATTTTAATTAAAATATTAAAAATATTTGGACCTTAAGATTTCTAAACCAAGACACTTCTCTCATCTCCTGATTTTCACTTTCCAAAACTAAACCTCTGCAACAACAAGGAGCTCGGAGCATGGTGGACAGCACGGCCATCGTCATCAGCAAAACTCGAGTCTACTTCAGCAAAACCTTTCTTAGAATTAAATAACCAAGCCATAGGACTTCAGGTAGTTTGCCTAGTGCAACATAAATCCTCAACCCTTCATTAGGTATTTGCATGATCATGTCATGTAAATTAAGCCCTAACCGGTCTTAGGACTCCGAGGTAGTCGTTTGGTACGACATAAACCCTCACATCTTCGAGGCTGTTTGTGTGATTATATCATACAAATATAAGTCCTAATTAATTAAAATTGGCAGGATTGCAATATTAAATAAATTCTCAAATTGAAACCAAACCATAGGATAGTTTGGGAAGTTGCCAAGATTCTTCTTGGATCCTCAGCTTCTCCTACTTCTCTTCCTTTAGACTCCTGAAATTAACTGTTCCAAATTTGATCCATTCCCAATTGAAATTTCCAAATTCCAAATTGTTGGGAAACCTTAAAATTTGAAATTCTTGAGAGCAAAACCACTGATCATTATCGAGAGTTTTCTTAAATGATTCCCGTCATTTAAGATGTAATTAACTATAGGGGCTTGCCCTTATAGGGAACATTAAGAACCCAGGTAATATAAGCCCTGTTTAATTCCTTTATATTAAGCAGGGGAACCCGTCGGCTTATAAAATTGGTTCGCAGACCAAACGGATGTCACAAATCTTCTAGTTTATTTAATCGAGCCCCATCATCAAGCAGTGTGTCTATTCCTCGGGATAGATACACGGTTTGTGGTGCGGTGCTCGTTTATATAAACTATTTGGGATGTGAGATCGTTTGATTTCATATCTTAAAATTTTCAAACTTAAAAATTATTTTGAAAATCGAATGTTACTTTCCAAATTATATATATATATATATTTAAATTAAAATTTAAAATTCGCCGACGACTTTTGTAGGCAACCCACTTTTTTAAAATTAAACTTACAACCTAAAAATATGCCGACAGGTTTAATCATACCAAAATCCTAATTATTTCTAATCCATTTGACCTAATTAAATCGTTGAACCTTAACTAACTAATGTTTAATCATACCTAAACCCTAATTAGGTCTAACCCATTAGACCTAATTAACCTTTAAGCCTAACTTAAATTAGGCTTAAACAACCTTAAACTCTAATTAGGTCTAACCCATTAAATCTAAATAAACTCATAAGCCTTACTTAAATTAGGCTTAAACAACCTTAAACCCTAATCAAGTTTATCTTTAATTAGACTTAAATCAAAACCAAAACCTAACTTGAGTTCAACCTAACTTGAACTAAAGTTAACCTAAATATTAGGTTCAACCTATATTGTACCTAACTCAACCAAAACCTAACTTGAGTTCATCCTAACTTGAACCCAAGTTAACCTAAATATTAGGTTTAACCCATATTGAACCTAACTCAACCAAAATCTAACTTGAGTTCAACGTAACTTGAACCAAAGTTAGCCTAAATATTAGGTTCAAACCATATTGAACCTAACTCAACCAAAATCTAACTTGAGTTCAACCTAACTTGAACCCAAGTTAACCTAAATATTAGGTTTAACCTATATTGAACCTAACTTAACCAAAACTTAACTTGAATTCAACCTAACTGTTGACCTCACTTTTGGGTGAGGATTTTGGGTCTTTCCTTTAGTTACGAGGATCTAGCCTTAAGACTTTCCTAATGACTATCTTAGCATCTTAGAAGGGGCACCCACCTTCTCCTTAGACATTTCAACCAAATCTTTATTCTCTATGTTGGTTCTATATGTGATCAATAATTTTTAATACAGAGATTACAGATTACATAAGGGAACCCGGATGAGAATTCCTATAGGACCTATGAACCATAGAAAAGCCTTGCATTGTTCCCTACACTACGCCTTCTTGGACTTCAATACATTACATCATCATTCATAATCATCATAATCATCATAAACATTGCATTTTCATGATCGTAACATTGTAATAATTGTACCCATGGGGCTGACCAAAATTATTTGAACTCAATTTCCCCTAAATACTTCATTTAAACATTTTAAATTGTCAAAATTCCCCAAAGCAACCATTGAATCTCCAAATCCACTTCAAACTATTCGATATTATCATGCAAACCCTTTGAAACCCAAAAATTTGCAAAAATACCCAATTTTTCCAAAAATTACTAAAATACCCATAGACCCCCTAAAATATTCAATTTCCCAAAATTTTCTAGAGTCACCAATAAGTCCTAAATATGATACCAAATCATTCCTTATGTCTTCCTGAGAATTTTGACTGTAAACTTGCTATACTTCCGGACAACTTTTTGGCACATCGGTTTCAAAATAACAGATACATAAAAAATGCTCCGAGGTTCATAAAGGCTTCCACTTTGGTTGAAAATGACCTCGAACACTGTCGTTTGACTCCAAATTTCCTCCTGAAACACATCAAACCTTTAAATCATAATTTTGAACACTTTGACCAAAATTAGACAAAAATTACGAAAATGCCCTTTTGACTTGATTTTTGACCTATTTAGCCAAATCAACCCAAATAGAACCCAAACAACATCCGTTTAATCCCAAATTTTGGCCATTGAAAGTTAAATCCTATTTTACCTAAAAATACATAATTGTGGTCATGCCCAGGGTCATATCATGATGATCATATGGCAAATCTATTTTTAGAGGCTTTTTGCACATATCTTGATCACATTCATTCATGCATCAGTTGAAGTCCAAATCACTCTAAATTTGGTGCGGTGATGTTTTGTGATGTTCTTAACATCATGTTTAAGAATTTGATCGATCACATAATGATTTGATATACTTCATGTTCAAAGCTCTATTTTTTAGGCCTCCTTGTGCATGGCATAATCATATTCAAATTTCTTCAAAATCATGTCGAATTCATCATGGTTAGTTCTTAGGATATACATAACACAAATTTTCATTTTTTTGGCCAATCAGATCGCAAATTCATAGACCTCATGTTAAAATTTCACCCCTCTCGAAGGGATTTTGAAATTTCATTAAACCATCCATTTTTTTATATCAAATGATCTCAAATTTTCATGAAACTTGTACCAATCATATTTTATATCATTATAAACGTCTTCATTCAAACTTTTGAAAAATTTGGACCATTCATGTTTTCAAGAAAATCACCCCTCTCATATGGCCCATTTTGAATTTATTCCCTCATAAGTGCATATGATTAAAGTCCAAAATCATGTAATCTTCATCCTTATCATAATTCACATCTTCAGAAATATTCTAATTCAAAGTTTCAAGCATTTTGATTAGCATTTTCTCTACATTGGTATCTTGATGCATAATGGGTTCAAATTGACATGTGTCTCCACACACATTTTCCTACCAAATTAATTTTTAATTGTTCCCCAACATTTCTTAATCATAAAATACATCTTTATGAATACTTGCATTCAAAATTTCAATACATTAGACATATATTTAATGAATTTTGCATTTCATGCATGTGACCATGTACACTTCACCACTCATGAACCTCTTGAACCCAAATTCATGCATTTGGGTTATCCTTTGGGCTTAAGCTTTTGTCTTCTAGGTCATGTAATCATGATTTTTTTTGAGGTGTCACCCTCTCATGAGTCCACTTCATTCCTCCATGTTTTACTGGAGACTTTGGCTCCTAATCCATGCCAAAATCAACAGCCATTTCAATCTTAAACTAAGATTAATTAAGGGGAGGCATGGGAGGAGCTTATCACTTAGATTTTGTTGGACAAGCTAGCCACAACTTGCCAAACTCTAGCCCACCTATCCCCTGCTGCCTCTTGACTCGGCCTCCACCATAAGCCAACCAAATGCTTCCATCTCAGCCCCCTTTCCACATCAGCTAACTTCAACCATGCTTCATGAAAGCTTAAAACCTAAATGGAGGAGGAGAAGAGAGGAAGTTGTGCTCCTTGAGAAAGTTGTGCTCCTTGACCTGAGGAACACAATCACCACCACCTCCCTCACTGGAAACCATCGCCGTCGCCGGAAAACCCATTTGAAGCTCATGACCATCCCCACATTCTAGCCAAAATCTTTCACCAATACTTCATCCAAACCGTCCCATTAGCCTCCTTAGGTTCTTAGGAGACTAAAACACTCATTTTCAATAGATCTCACGACTGTTAACGTCTCCTCCAAGCAAAGCTGAGCCAACACCAGCGAACTTCCAATCCGACATGAAAACGACGTCAAATCGATGTCGTAACGACATCAAATCGAATTAGAAAATCCAGCCATGAAAGTCGACCTGGAAACCAGCTCAGATATGAAGAGTTTCAAATAAAGGCCAAAATTATTAACGAGAAGAAGCCCTAGTTTAAAGTCTAAGTTGAAGAGGAATAAAAGGATGCGTACCAGACGATGTACGATCGAATCAATAACTATGTACATGCCATGACCTTAACTCCAATCAAATCTAATAAGGTTGAGAGCTTAGAGGTTAAGGAAGTACATACGGAAGGTATGAACCAATCAAGTTTTACTCTGATACTACTACTACTTCTTTTACTCTAAATATTGATGTACTCTTTGAATAAAATTTTAATGAATTAATGGAATTACCTTTTGGTTACTTTTCTCCTTATGTTAAAAAGTTATTCAGCAGGGTTCATTGCTGAGCCATATGCTGAAAAGTAAATTGAAACTCTTTGAAAAGCTATGGAATACCGAGGACCATAATTTTAACTCAGAGAATGGCCTTGGATTTGGAATGATAGGACAATTTGATGATACAGAATTTTGCATGGTTATTACTACGAAGCAATGTATGGATGTTGATGAAGATTATGAAGAACCACCAATAGGTGATGCTCCTCCTGAGTTTGAGGAAGAGATTAAGTCTACTATCGATGAATTAAAGGAAATTAACTTGGGAACAGAAGAAGAGCCTAGACATACCTTCATTAGTTCCTTGCTTAATGAAGAGGAGTCTAAGAATTTAATCAAATTAATTCAAGAATTTTAAGATTGCTTCACTTGGAGTTATGACGAAATGCCGGGTTTGGCACTAGAAGTAGCGGTCCACAGACTCAGGGTTGATTCCAATATCCCCCTGTGAAGCAAGCACCTCGTAAAATGAGGGTGGAAGTTGAACAACAAGTTGTTGCAGAAGTTAAGAAATTACTATACACTAACTTTGTGAGGGAAAAACAATACCCAACATGGTTAGCAAATGTTGTTCCAGTCAAGAAAAAGAATGGACATATTCGAGTCTGTGTTGATTTCCAAGATTTGAATAAGACATGTCCAAAAGATGAATTCCCCCTACCAATACCAGAGTTAATGGTGGACATCGCCTCATCTCATGATATATTTTTTGGTTTCTCCTTCATGGATGGCTCCTCTGGGTACAATTAGATAAATATGAAACCCAAGGATGCTTTGCTAACAGCTTTCAGAATGCCAATCGGAATCTTCTGCTACACAGTGATGCCTTTTGGTCTGAAGAACGCAAGAGCAACATACCAGAGATTGATGACAAAGATATTCGACGATCTCATCCATAAACAAGTAGAATCTTATGTGGATGACCTGGTTACTAAAATTGAAGATAAGAACGATCATTTGTATGAATTAAGGATTGTATTTAATTGATTACAGTAATATAATATCAAGATGAATCCTTTAAAGTGCGCTTTTGGCGTTACCTCCAGGAAATTTCTAGGATTTGTTGTCCGTCACCGGGGAATCGAAATCGATCCAAATAAGATAAAAGCTATCTTAAATATGTCATCTCCAAAAACTTTAAAACAACTACGATCCCTACAAGGAAAGTTGGTATATCTAAGATGGTTTATATCTAATTTTTCGGGAAGGTGTCAACCTTTTTCTGTGTTCATCAAGAAAGATGCAAATTCATTTGGGATGAAACTTGTCAACGTGCGTTTGAGAATATCAAACAATATTTAATAACAACCCCAGTTTTAGCAGCCCCTATCCCAGGTCGACCTCTGATACTTTACACCGCGGCGTTAGACAATTCCCTTGGAGCCTTCCTAGCACAAGTTAATGATGAGGGCAAAGAAAATTCTCTCTATTATTTAAGCAGGCATTTAGTACCAGAGGAAGTAAATTATCCTCCAATTGAAAAATATTGTCTAGCTTTAATCTTTGCAGCTTAGAAGCTAAGACATTACATGCTTTCACATAAGGTCAGTTTAATTTCATGTGTTAATCTTGCAATAACTAATGACTCGACCAATGCTATTTGGCAGATTAGCTAGGTGGTCGATGATATTATTGCAATTCAATATAACTTCTGTGTCCCTTCGCACTATCAAAGGACAAATACTAGCAGACTTCCTGGCAGCACACCCACTTCCAGCTAGGTCCCCTCTCAACAACGATCTACCAGATGAGCAAGTGCTGAATGTAGAATATCCCAATGAGTAATGATGAGAAATGTATTTCGATGGAGCTGCATCAGCTACAAGAGTCCAAGGTTCACAGAAAGTGATACCTGGAAAGGCAGGAATTGGCTTAGTGTTGTGACACCAGAGCGTGGAATGATGAGATATTTTTATCATTTTTCATAGCTGTGCACTAATAATGAAGCAGAGTATGAGGCCTTGATAGCGGGATTAGAATTGACAATTTCAATGGGTATTAACAATGCCAACATACACGGGGATTCGCATTTGATTATCCAACAGATCGCTGGTCAATACAGAATTTTGAAACCGAGACTTGAGGAATACTACAAGTATGGCTTAAAATTATTATTACAAATCCCGAATGTTACTTTGTACAGGATTCCTCGAGGGAATAACTCGCATGCGGATGCTTTAGCAAGGTTAGCTAAAAAACTTGCATGCCCACTGCCAGATTAAGTTGATATTACTGTTAGAGGAAGATTATCCAGAATCGATACAAAAAGACTATGTGAAGTAGAGGAAAAGGATTCAGTGATAGCAGCTACAGCGGTTAAGGATACTAAGATTGGAGACAGCCAATCATCATATATCTGTAGACAGGTGCGCTTCTAGATGATAAATCATCGGCATATATATTGAAGAGCGCAATGTCATATGCACTGTTTAATGGCATTTTGTTCAGGAGAGCATTCAATCAGATGTGGTTGAGGTGTTTGAGCCATAAGGAGGCACAAAATCTTGTTAAAGAGATTCATGCTAGACTTTGTGGTGCACACCAGTCAGTACCAAAGATGAAGATGAAGATCAAGAGACTGGGCTAGTATTGGCCTGCTATGATGACAAATTGCATGGAAGCGACCAAAAGGTGCCATCAGTGTTAGATACACGGGGTGGTCCTACATTAACCATTGAATGCAATACACCCGACTGTTGTCTCATGGCCATTCAATTGTTGGGGTATGGATATAGTGGGTCCTATAGACCCCCTTCTTCTAAAGGACAAAGATTTATCCTTGTAGCGACAGATTATTTCTTGAAATGGGCAGAAGAGATTCTGCTATGGAAAGTTACAACACATCATATTCTATAGTTTTTCAGGAACCAGATTGTTTACCATTTTGGGGTACCGCGCAGGATAATCTAAGACAATGGAGCAGCATTCAAGAGCACCAAAATCAACAGCTTCATTAGTCGACATGGTATAGATTGGAGGTATTCAACGATATACTATTCAAGAGAGAATGGCCTGGTAGAAGATTTCAACAAAACACTAGTACAAATTCTAAAGAAAACCCTTGACGCCAATAAGAGACAATGACATGAGAAGTTGTTGGAGGCATTGTGGGCCTATAGGACAACAGTTAGGACCCCCACTGGGTCCACACCATATACTCTAGTGTTTGGGTCCGAAGCCGTACTTCTTTTAGAAATACAATTACCTTCTCTTTAAGTGACTGTAGCAAACAAGGTTACTATAGAGGATAAATCCAGACTTCAGCTAGAAGAATTAGAAAGCTTAGAAGGATGCAGATTGGCAGCACAACAGAATCTAGAGCTTTATCAAGCTAAAATGGTTCAAGTTCACGATAAGTTGGTCCGCCCAAGGACTTTTAAGGTCGGTGAGCTCGTTCTAGTCCTCAGAAGACCTATCCTTGCACACCGCAAGATTGCTGGAAAATTGGAGCCTACTTGGGAGGGACCATTTATCATGGAGAGAGTCTTAACTGGAGGAGCCTATCAACTAGTGGATTGTTAAAGGGATAGACTGATGCTCCCAATCAATGGTAGATATTTAAAGAAATACTATGCAACCTGACACCTTTAGCGACCTTCTTCTGCTACTTTTTGGGTCTTTCGTCTGTTTTCAGTGTCAATAAATAAAATTATAATAAAACTCGAACTTGTCTTATACAAAATTTGGCATGTCACATCTTCTCACACCTTCTTTCATATGTTTTTCAAAATTCCATTAAAATAAATTTTTGAGAATTATAATAACCTTTTTTTGTTGTTCTGAGTTTTACCTAAACTGGAGGGTACTGACGTTTCTCTTGTCTTCTACAGAGAAATGTCGGGTCGGGGACCGTTAGTTTCAGCTTTGTATGGCTTACATCGCACCCCAATTACAAAGAGGCCATCTCAGAAGTCTAAAACTCACCATTTGGAATCAATGGTAGCAACCCTGGATGGTCGCATGGTTAGATTTGTGGCAAGAGGCTTTGAGACTCAATCTTAGAAGAGAACTTACCGGTGCAACGTTGCTCGTCACAAAAAGAAGGCCCTGGAAAGGGTCGAGAAAGTTCTAGCTATTAAGTCAGAAGTACGTGACACGCCTGTTAAATATAAGCTTGATGAAATTGTCAAAGATAGAGAAGGAGCAGTCACCAAGCCTCTACAGTGGGAACATGATGAAGAGGTTAAGACTATTGTTTCTGGTTTGCTTGAATACACACCGACATCACCTTATCAGTGGTGTAATGAACGTGATGGGTACAGGTCTCCAACACACTTTAAAGAGGACAAGAATCTGAACCCCTGTGGGGGATGCCCGGGGCAAATACCTCACTGGCGCCCGCAAGGAGTGTTCATAGAATGTCCCAACTGCAATGTGTTATTGCTGCAAAATTACAAGACGTTGGATTATTACATAGCCAGCACGTCGAAAAATAGAAAAAAGAAAGAATAGGAGGTGGTGCCTTACATACCACGACACATAGATTATGCACCCGGATCATTTGATAATTAGTGGGAAATAAGAAGAATGAAGAAAGTCCGATGTAAGACTTTTGAGTATCAGGTCAAGATTAATGGGAAGTGAGTCAATCTGGTAAAAAGATTAGAGCTGCACACTGATGTACTCTCAAAAGAGGATCAGAAAGAGATCTTGGACTGTTTCTTTTGTCTAAGAGATTTGGGCAGGGCAGGTCGCTTACGCGAGAAAACATATTCTGAGCCAGAGAAATGGATGCAAGGAAAGGGAAGAATTACCATCCAGTGAGGATGCTGTTACAACTTCACACTTAAAGATGGTGTTCCCCTTGGGATACTCCAGCATGACCAAGTGTATCTGATACCCACAATGATAAAGGAAATGATAAAGAGGATGGTTTGATGGAGGGTGTTACCGGTGGACTGCATTCCTAACAGCTGTATAATTAACATATACGACCAAGGGGACTGCATTCCTACTGAAATCGACCATCACGACTTTGTATAAACCTTCTCTACAGTTTCTTTCCTGACCAAGTGTGACATACTATTTGGCAAGGAGATTGCCGTATTGGGACCTGGTGAGTTTCGAGGATCATTTAAGATTTCGCTTCCAATTGGATCGGTATTTGTGTTACAGGGAAATAGTGCAGACCTGGCCAAGGATTGCATTCCTGGAGTTCCCACCAGATAGGTTTCAGTTACTTTCAGGAGGATGGATCTAGAGAAAACCCCTCGTTGGTTCAAGTCCGATCCAGAATTAGAGGAGTTACAACCTCTTGAGCTTTGACTCAAGTCTACCCGTGGATGTGTGCAAAGGGGATTCTTTATGGAGCACATACCCAAAGGGATGACTTAGTCACTTCAGCTACAGATGTCAGATAAGGGAGTAAACCAACAAGGTACCCAATTCCTTATGCACTGGATAGGTATAAGACCTCCAGGTTCTGTTGAGGCATCTGATTCTTACGATTTTCTTCAGCTACAGGAGTAAACCAATAAGGTACCCAATTCCTTCTGCACTGGATAGGTATAAGACCTTCAGGTTCTGTTGAGGCATCCAATTCCTATGATTTTCTTCAGGATAAGGGAGTAAACCAACAAGGTACCTAATTCCTTTCTGCACTGGATAGGTATAAGACCTACAGGTTCTGTTGAGGCATCCGATTCCTACGATTTTCTTCAGGATAAGGGAGTAAACCAACAAGGTACCCAATTCCTTCTGTACTGGATAGGTGTAAGACCTCCAGGTTCTATTGAGGCATCCGATTCTTACTATTTTCTTCAGGATAATGGAGTAAACCAACAAGGTACCCAATTCCTTCCTACACTGGATATGTGTAAGACCTTGTTGACCTCATTTTTGATGAGGTCTTCTCTTCCCTCTTCAGTGTTTAGGATCTAGCCTTAGGCTTTTCCTTTGACTATCTTAGAGGACTAGAATTGGGACCCATCCCTTAGAAATTTGAACCACTTCTTGCCTCCCTACAAACCCCACAAGCTTGGTTGTATACCCCTAATCACCTAGAGGGTTGAAATCAAATGTGAAGGTTTAAAGGATGAGTTCCCTATAGGACTCTTTGGCCTTAGGACCACCCTGGGTGGCTTGGTCTGGTGAGGGTTGACTTACACACTCACTACACTCACACTATACACTCTCACTCACACAATCCAAATCCTAAAACCACACCCATACCCAAATTGGCTCCTTGACTCATGTAGGTAATTCATATGCATGGACCTTAACCCCTAAGCCCCTGCGCAAGAGGGTTAGGAACAACATAGTGAATGCCTCAAATGAGTCCTCTCATGGCTCATATAGGTTTAATATGACTTCATGGCTCAACCAAAGTGATTCCATTTCACTCATATTTGATCAATCTTCATTCTTCCAAAATTTCAATTTTTGACCCCGAGGACCCTACACCCATCAAACCTACCAAAAGCCCTTGAAATTGCCCAAATCCTCCAAAATCTCCAAATCACCCAAAAGTCCTCAGAATCAATCCTAAACATTTTCCCCCCACTCAAATTGACCATCTCCAGCCAAAAATACCAAAATTTCTAAAAATACCCCCAATACCCTCCAAATTACCAAAATGCCCCTCTTGACCCAAAAATCCAAAAATTCAGAAAATTCCCAGAAAATTCCAGAAAATCCCAAATATTCCCAATTTCATTTTGTCCAACTACACCATGGGCCAATTTTGTCAATTTACCCCACTTTTACCAAAACTCCCAATTTAGCCCATTTTAAACCCAAATGAACCCAATGTCAAACCAAATCACCCCAATTGGTCTCAATTTTCATCCAATTCAATTCTAAACTTCAATTCAATATCCCCAATATCAATCTAAACCAAATTCAAGCCCAATTTGATTGGAATTTGAATCCAATTTCATTTTAAAAGCTTAAGGCCCAATTTTGACCCATGACCTAAACCTAGCTCAAACCAACCCAATTCAATCCCAATTAACCCCAAACCTTTTCTAAATCTTCCCTAACATCTCCATAAACAAAACACTAACATAATTTGCCCAAAATTTGGACCCAAACCTTACTCAAATTCAACCCAAACCCAAAATTCCTTAAATCGGCCTAAATTCACCATGAACCCAAATAGGCCCAAATCCCAAGATCGAACCCCAACCAAAGTTGAAAACTCTTCATAACATTCTCCTAAACATTTCTCAACATCAATTTTACATCAATTTCAACATTAGCCCAACCTTAGCCTAAGTTAGCCCAATTTGGCCCACCTTAGCCCCTTTACCAAATAAACCCAAATCCAACCCAATTCAATCCCAAATCACTCCAAATTTATTTTAAATCACTCATGACATATCCTTAAACTAAACCCAACATTTATTTGGCATGGCCCTTTACAAATTTTTTGATCTAAAAGCCCATTTTGAAACATAAAAGCCCATTCCCTTAAACCATTTTAAAAGCCCACCTTTACCAAATTTTAAAAACCCAAAGTCCATTCCCAAGCCCACATGAAACCTTTTCTTCATCATTCCTTTGATGATCCTATTTGACCAAAGTCTTAAACCATCATGAAATCAACCCATTTGTAGCATCATGACAAATCCCATCAATGGAATCCAAAGTTTTCAAAATTCCAAATAACCCTTTTCCATGCAAGTGAGCCAACCTTTTCCCCAAGCCATGAGCAAGCCAAATGAAGTCATGGAGCCATGCATAAGCCATATGCAAGCCATGGGGAACCCTTTCCACCTCACCATGTCACTTATGGCAAGGAGAGGGGAGCCTTTCCTAAGCCTTCACTAAACCTTTTTTAACCCCATTCATGATACACTTTAACCAAAATTGGCCACCTCACGTTGGATGGGGACTTCACCACACATGTGAGGCTGACCCAAATGATCTCACATCAGCCCAAATAAAGCCTTGGTGAGTGAACCAAGCCAAAACCATGAATTGACCCAAATTGGACCAAAAAAGCTCCTTACACCCATGCCATTTAAATCCTTGACTTTACACATGGCATAACCCAATTGATTGCACCAAGATCAAGCTCAATCATGTGAGTTTTTCTCAGCCCAAAAACCTCGATGAATGAACCAAGCCAACCCTCATGGCCACCCAAGCTCCACCATAACCTTCCTTATTTAAACCCCACCTCCATGACCAAGTGGAAGAGATGCAAAGATTACCTTGGGTAAACTCTGCCAAATTGTTCCCAAAGATTCTCCAAGCACTCCTAAGCTCAATCCAATCACTTCCACCGAGGCCTCACCTCTTGGACAAAGGTATCAAATTTTTTCTCCTCCAACCGAGCATGTTTTAATTTTCTGTAATTATTCACATGTTTTAAGTATATCATCACCATATATATGTGTGCTACTCGATTAGACGATCATTTTAAAAAAAATTCATTCAATTTCGTTGAGAATCGAGGTAGATATCAAGGTTCGAAGTCGGACGGTTTTGGGTGAATAGAACTAGGGAGAGAAGCAGCAGCCGTCCGATCAGGCGTGTATCCAACGGACGGCGCTGATGGAGTTAGACGGTAGCTTCATCCATGAACAGAACCGCGCCAGCAAATCAGGGAGCGACACGTGGCGACTGAGCGGGAAAATGAAATATTCTATTTATTTTTGACCCTAAACTTCAAAAATGCTTAACTTTGTGTAGAAAAATCATAAAAATAAAATAAAAATACCCTCTTACTTCGTGAACAGAGGAGAATAATGTGGGAAAGAGATCAAGTAATTTCATTAAGTATTTTATTTTTAATGATTTATTTACTCTCTGCACTATTTCAATTCTCCATGCATATAGGAAATTCACCATGGCATGAGACCATAGGCTGTTGAAGCCTCCGAACTTGGGAACATTCCCCGAATTTTCCAAGGTCGAGGCCATCCCTATGAGAAGTTATTGATTTTTCAAGTTCATGTTACTGTTTTGAGTATTTTAATTCCAATAATTAGCATGTTGAGAAATAAATTCTAGGAAAATTTGATGATGTTTCTTATAACCGTAGAGACCTAGAAAAATAATTTTTGAGCTAATTCACTTTCAACAACCCTAATCGGCCTAAACACCCAAAATTGAACTTTAATTAATTAAGGTTAACCACTCATCAAATTAACTTAAAAACAATTCTCCACTGTCCTCTAGGGATAGGAGAACACCACATAAATATTTGAAACCAATTGGACTTGATTAACTCCACCAAATGGGTTGATTAAGCCTCTTAAGTAATAATGGGTAAAATTAAACTTTAAAAATTTATAACTCACAAAATACTTTTCAAAAATTCACAAAAATGGTTTTGGAGCCTCTCTGATATCAGAGAAACTTCGAAAAATTAAAATTGTAATTTTCTAAAAAAGTTGATTTTTATCATTATTTTAATATTTTTAATAATTAAAAAATAATAAAAATTATAAAAATATTAAAAATCACCAAAATGTCATATTTTGAATTCTAAACACTTAGGAACAAACCAAATATTTTTCTTAAATTCCTAGGATAAGATATTGAATTTTAAAGGCTTAATGTATTTTTTAATATTAAAAAATGTATTTTCCAACTTTTTCACTAAAATAATATTAATAAAACAAAGAAAAATCAGAAAATTGTGAAAATTGGTTCTTTGGTTTCCCTGATATCAGAGAGATTTTTGAAAAATATAAAACTCATTTTTCAACCTGTATTTTATTTTTAAATTAATTAATACTCCAAAACTCAAAATAATTCTAGTAAATAAAATATAATTCAAAAAATCACCAAATTTAGTCCAAATGGTCCTCTAGTCATTAGGAGTGCCCCATAATTTTCTTAAGAACAGAAAAATTCCCTTGGTCATCTTATTGAATTTTCCTTGGAAATCCCTATTTTCTACAAAAAATAATTATATAAATAAATTAAATACAGAAAAATTACATTTTCTCCTATAATGTCTTAATTTACATGTGATTGAAGCCACATAAAAATTTCAAATTCATTTAAGCTCAGTTTAGTGAGCTATGGAATTATTAAGCTTGAAGGGCAAAATGGTAATTAAAATTTTAACCCTTAATTAAAACTTTAGGCTTAATAAAATGAAAGAGTAAAATATTTGATCCTAATATGATTTGGATGATTGAAATTTAAATAATTAAGGGTAGAAACCCATCAATCATTTTTAAGAATAAACCTTAATCAATTAATTAATTAAATTTGGAAGATTAATAAAAATTGAAATTATTAAAATAAGTGGATATTATTTAGAAGACATTTATTCTTTAATTTAAGAGTCACTAAATTAATCACCTCAATAATATTTAATTCCCAATTAAAATGATAATCCAAACTCAAGATTTAAAATACTAAAAGATTTAATCATTAAATTAAATTAAAATTAAAACATTTAAATTAAATCCTTCCAAAATATCAATTAAATTAATACTTTAACAATTAAATTAAACAATTGAATTCTCTGCAAACACATCTTTCGTCTTCATCAAATTTATAAAATTTTCTTCAATTCTCCCAGCGTGATTGAATTATTCTTTCAACCTCCAATTCAAGTGATCGAACAAATCAGAAATATTGCTAATAACATTCATAAGATTCTATACCTCTTTCTCCAATTTCTTGATCTTATTTAAAATCAATTGTGAACTTTCAGGAAAATAATGTTGAATAGGTTGTGAACTCTGAGATGGTTGATATGCAATTATGCTCATATCATTCTATCCCCAATTGGTTAAAAGTCAAATAGATTAGTTGGGTCCAAGGGCTTCCAAGGAAGAAGCATTTTTTCCCAGTTTCATATGGCACTTGTGACTAGCTGTAAAGAAGAAATATGGTGGAAGGATGTCCAAGTCTATATTTAGATCCATGAACAATCAATCCCAACACAAATTTCATAATTATAGTACCAATACCGATAGGCCTTTCCGTTTGAATAAAATAATTCAAATTTGCACTTTCCTTTGTCACTTTACTTATTTTCATAGTTGGGAGTAACTTCACAGATATGAAGAAATGCCATTGCTTTGACATAAGATTTAAAAATTTAGTAGAGAAGCTTACATATCCATTATCTCTTATCTCCCAATCTTCATTTTCATCTGTCAGATGCTGATAAATTTCATTCATGTTGTCTCTCGTCACATCAAAATTTGTGTAATGGTAGATAGGCACGTTTCAATCAAGAACGAGTCATTAATATTTGAAGGAGTGAAAGGTACAAACCTGCCTCACACATAGACGAATCCTTGGATAATTCCATGAAGATTTGCATAAAATCTTTCACAATAGGAATGACTACAGCAGCAGTAGTGTAGCATAACACTTCCAAATGCCTCTGCACAATAATCTCTTCTACTCGAGTACTTGGAGTATCCATACCTCGGTTCACAAAGCCTCTTTCTTTGATAATCCTCCTCTTCATCAGCACTTTGTTGAACAATCGCTGCGCCTTGAAACTAATGAACTTGTATCGGTTGAAAACTCTAAATCTCAGAGTTTCTACGGAGTTTGAATCCATCGGATGCAAATTTGGAATGAATCCTTTTGTTTTTATGGAGTTTAGGGTTTCAAAATTGAGTTTGGGAAGTTAAAAGGAAAAAATGCAAAAAACCGTAATTTAAAACTCCAAAAACTTTCACCTATACATCGTCATTGTCGGCGCTAGATAGGGCACCGTTGGCACTAAAACCCTGAATTTTGGTGATGTTCTCAAGAAATGAGTACCGACGGCGCCCATTCTGGCGCCGTCGATGCCAGAGCTAAAAAATGCACGAAACTTCATATTGGTCTGAAATATTCCAAATTTTTCGATACGATCCATTAATTTTCATTCTTTATGATATTTATGAGTGAGAAAGACTCAAATATGATTAACTACAAGTAAAATTATTATTAAAATTAACACAAAAAACTAATATAATAAAGATAATTATGGGCTGCCTTCAATAAAGTGCTTGGTTTAACGTCGTCAGCCTGACAAACATTCAGTTATTCAGGATGACCAAACATTAAAATCTCTTTAAAATTTGATCGATACCCTTCAAAATATGGTTTTAATCTATGCACATTAACTTTAAATATTTTTCTAGTTTTAGGATCCTTACTATCAACAGCTACAAATAGATAAACGTTTGTAACATTTAGAGGTCCTATCCACCTAGACTTTATTTTTCCAGGAAATGATTTTAACCTTGTATTATATAGCAAAACTTTCTGTCTAGGTTCAAATTTCTTTCTTATATCTTTTGATCATGCCATAATTTCATTTTCTCCTTATAAATTTTGTCATTATCATAAGATTCATTTCTAATTTCTTCCAATTCATTCAATTGCACCAATATTTTCTCAACTGCATTCTTTAAATTGAAATTTAACACTTTTATCACCCAATATGCTTTATGTTCCAATTCTACAGGTAAGTGGCAAGTCTTTCCAAATATTAGTCTATAAGAAGACATTCCTATAGCAAGCAATCCTATATGCCCATAATGCAATATTTAATCTAACATACCAGTCTAATTTGTGAAGATTCACAGTTTTCTCCAAAATTTTTTTAATTTCATGATTAGACACCTCTGCTAAACCACTTGTTTAGGGATGATAAGCAGTTGAGATTCTATGAATAATATTATATTCTCCAACCAATCTCTGAATCCGATTATTCCTAAAATGAGATCCACCATCAGTATTGATCTCTCTCAACATTCCATACCTTGTAAGAATATTTTTCATTAAGAATTTTGAAACACTTCGAGCATCACATCTAGGTAAAGCAATTGCTTCGATCCATTTTGAGACATAGTCAACAGTAACCAATATATATAAATTTCCAAATGAAGGAGTAAATGGTCCCATAAAATTCAATCCCCAAACATCAAAGATCTCAACTTCCAATGTAAAATTTAGAGGCATTTAATTTCTTATAGAAATATTACCTACTCTCTAACATCGATCACATGATGTAATTCATCTAAAAAACATCCCTAAAAAGAGTAGGTTAACAAAATCCAAATTGCAAAATCTTATGTGCAGTTTATCAGTTCCAAAATATACTGCAAATTCTAAATCATGACAACTCTGAATTATTAGTTCAATCTCTTCATAAGGCACACATCTTCTAATAATAGGATCCTTACATTGTTTATATAGATATGGTACTTCCCACAAGTAAAATTTAGCATCATATATAAATTTCTTTTGTTGTTGCATTGTAAATTCAAGTGGCAAAATATCACTCACAATATCAACATACCAAGGTAAATTCCTTTTCTTAATGATATAAAGTTGTTCATCAGGGAAAGTTTCTGCAATTTCCTTCTCAAATTCAGTTAGTTTATATTAATCCAGTCTCGACAAATGATAAGCTATTTAAAAATCAAATAAACTCCAACCAAAAGCATTTTTGTATGTTTTTAATGTATCCAATAATTTTGTTCTTGGTATTCATTCAAATCAAAAAATACAATGATTGGTAAGGTAGATAATTCTCCTAAAAACATATTTTTCAAATGGTTTGGTAGAATATTTATTTCAAGTTATGGAGGTTTTATGATAGATGGAATTAAACTTTATCATCACTTTTTATAGTATCCAACATTTCAAATCTTTCCTGAACATAATCTTGGTCTTCATTCTTCATCTCATCAAAATCATCTTCTATTTCATTATCATTCTCACATTTCAAATCTTCATATTCTATTTTCTCTTCAAACATTTGTTTAAAATGATCATCTCTCAAATAATCACACATTTTCATTCCAAGCATTCATCATCTTTTTCTATTGAGGGATATTTTATGGATTTAAAAATATTAAATGTCACCTCATGATCATTAACTCTCATAGTTAATTCTCCTTTTTGAACATCAATCATAACTCTTCTAGTAGCAAGCAATGGTCTTCCCAAAACAATGAGAATTTCTTTATCTTTCTCCATATCTAAAACAATAAAATCCACAGGAAAGATAAATTTGTCAACCTTTTTTAGTATATCTTCTACAACTCCTTTAGGATAAGTACTCAAACGATCAGCTAACTAAAGAGTTACAGAAGTAGGTGAAATTTCTTCTATTCCCAATTTTTTGAATGTTGATAAATGCATTAGGTTAATACTGGCCCCTAAATCACATAAAGCTCTTCAGAAAAATTTCTCACCTATAGCACAAGGAATAGTGAAACTACCAGGGTCTTTAAGTTTTTCGGGAAGCTTTTTCTGAATAATTGCACTACATGCTCCGCTAAGTGCAATAGTCTTGTGATCTATGAACTTCCTTTTCTTTTTAAAAATATCCTTCATAAACTTCGCATAATCAGGCATATGTTCTAAGGATTTAACAAAGGGAATATTTACTGTTAATTTCTTAAGGATTTCTAAAAATTTTATAAATTGAATATCTCTATTTTGTTTTTTTAATCATTGAGGAAATGGAGGTGGTGGTTTTTCTACAGTAATTTTCATTTGTTTAAGCGGATATTCTAATTCTGGATAAATTTTATCATTACCTTTTTCAATTTCCACCTTCTCTTTCTCAGTTTCAATTTCTTTTTGCACTCTCATTTCTAATTCTTTTCCACTTCTTAATTGTATATCCTTAATTTGTTCATTATTTTGATCTTTTGGATTGATCTCAACATTACTAGGAAGAGTTCCTGAAGATCTATTATTAAGCGTTGTGAAAATATGTCCTAATTGATTTTCAATGTCGCAATTAACTAAGTTTTGTAATTGATTACCAATATTTAGAATTAATTCTTCTGTAGAAAATATCTTCTCCTTAAATTGTGGGTTAATATTGAAACCTAGAATGTAAGAAGGTCTATAGTTTGTGTTTCCTTGGTTGTTCAAATTTCCTACAGGGTTCACTAAATTGTTTCCCCATTGTGGGTTAATAGTAGCATTGTTATTATTACTCCAGTTTAAGTTCGGGTGGTTCTTCTAACCGGGATTATAATAATTCAAATAAATATTATTGGGTTTATTATTTATAGCATTCAAGGTCTCATAAGATGTTTGAGATTTTATTATCTAACCAATTAAATTTTCCTCTAACACTGGAGGTGCTTAAGAATAGTTCATTCTGTATTGATCTATTTTCTTTGAAAGGGTAGCAATTTAAGAGAATATCATAGTTATACCATTAGAATCGTGAATACTAGCTACTCTCTTTAGATTTATCCGTTCAGAGGGCCATTGAAAATTGTTAGTAGTCATCTCTTCTATTAAAGAATATGTTTAATCAAAAGGTTTTGACATTAATGATCCACTAGCAGTAGCATCTATAATTGATCTAAGTGATCCTACTAATCCATTATAAAATGTTTGAATTATTAACCAATCTGGTAAAGCATGATGTGCACATTTCCTGAGGAGATCTTTAAATCTTTGCCAAGCTTCATATATTGATTCCCCTTTAAACTGACCAAAAGATGTAATATCATTTCTAAGCTTAGCAGTTTTTGATGGAGGAAACTGTTTTGACAAAAAAATTTGTGAAAGTTCTCCCCAAGTTCTGATAGATCCAGGTGCTAACAACTTTAACCACACCTTAGCGTTATCCCTTAATGAAAAAGGAAAAAGTCTAAGTCTGACAACATCATTCAACACTCCATCATATTTAAATGTAGCACATAATTCCAGAAAACTAGCAAGATGTAAATTAGGATCTTTATTAGGTGTTCCTCCAAATTGATTATTTTGTACCATTTGAATAATAGCAGGTTTAAGCTCAAATGAATTAGCAGCAACATCAGGATTTTGAATAGTTAAATGAATTATATCTGTCGTTGAGTTAGCATAATCTCTTAAAGGTCATGGTAGATGTTCATTTTCATTTCTTTGATTATTTAAATTGTTTGTCATTTTGTGAGGATTTTCAGATTTTTTTGTTGTTTTTGAATTTTTGTAATAGTACGCTCTAATTCTAAATCGTAAGACACTAAACCTATGGATCTAATACTATGCATATAAAATCACACTAAACACACTTAAAAGTAAGTAAGCACACACAATTGCAAATTATAAAGTAAAGGTTTTCAAGCTCTACAAAATTGACAGTTACCATTTTTACGCCTTCCCCAGCAACGACACCAAAAACTTGATCAGTGCGCTTCCGCTAATGTAAATATTTAAAAGGTAGTTTCAGCTCAGTTTAATAGTAAGATCAATTTAATAATTAGGCAACCACTCGTATATGCAATTATACGTATCGTTCAAATAATACAGGGCTCTAGTGGAGTCCTAGTTATCGATCCCACGAGAAAGGTTGGAACTTATTTAAAGTATAATATAGAAATAAAATCCAATACTCAATTCATAATGCAAGTTCAGGAAATATTAAATTTGATAGTGTAACGATGACTAAAAGTTAAGATAACTATAGTTACTTTCTAAATTTCTAGACAGAATTAACAAACACAGACGAAGTTTTGTATTGAAAGGTTCAAATATGGAAAAACATTTATCCCCTTACAATGATACTATGATGAGTGAATGATATAGATTGATAAAGTTTTGTATTGTGCCAAATATAAACATTTCATATTCTTTACCCTCTTCAGAGTACCCCTTCTTCAGAGTTATGTAAAGAACATTGGCATATCTTAGGCTTAGTCCTAAATCCATAGTTAGGCTGGGAGGATATTGGCTGTCACTTCAGAGCTCCCACTTCCCTTCAAATGAAGTCTAACCCTAGCTTATTTACTAAACACTAGAACCAAATTTGGGACTTCCGTCTGTCACCTAAAAATCTCCAATTCGACGCCCATCAAACCAAATTTCCCTATTTATTTGCACTCAACCCCTATAAACTACATAATTCATTCATGGACGTTGAATGACTTCTCCACTTTTGCTGTAGAACACTTAGTCCTCTCGAATTGAATATTTCATAAGTTTTAACAATTCAATTGGCCAAATCGAAAAGTAAATGAAGTACAAAATGAAAAATCATCATAATTTCTTAACATTTAAATGGCACATCAACTCTACATCATCACTTCACCATATCTCATTACAAGGAGAAAGACAAAGAAATCCACTAAGAATTCATGAGGCAAATACGACAAAACATGGATTATATATATAAAAGAAAAGTCATACAAACTACAATAAGTAAATACAACTTATCTCAATTTCTTCCCCAAGCAAATCCCTTAAAGTTCCTTTGAATCCTTTTCTCTCCTCACAACAACATTTAATTCCCTCATTAGAATAGTAAGGAAGAAGCAAACTCTCACTTTCGTCCTTCTCCTACACTCTTTAGAGAAGAATCCCTCACAAAACAAGACTTCCACACACTTTAACACACTTACACACTCACTCTCCACAAACCCTAACACACTTTACTCACACCAAATTGACTCATCTCCCACTTTTCTCACCTTTCTTCACATCAAAATCTATCTTAAATAGTTTGGAAATGAATTCCCCAAGAGTTTCCTCAAGCAACCCTTCAAAAATTACCCAAATACATTGAATTTGGCCTCCACTAACTGAGGGCACCGTCAGCGCTAGATAGGGCGCCATCAACGCTGGATTGGTGTTGCTCTACTGAATATTTTCTGAACTCTCTGAAATTAGGCGTCATCGGCACCATTAGGCTGATTTTGTCATTTTGCCTCTTTTTCCTCCAAATTCGTTCATTTTTGCTTCCTTTTGCTCCAAACACCTAAAATCATCATACCTGTAGCAAAACATGAAAAATACCTTCCTTTAAAGTGCAATATCACCAAAAATGAGTATAATATATATATATATATATATTCATATATATATATATATATTCATATATATATATATATTTATATATATATAAACTCATGTTTGAGCTTAAGTTTTGCATGGAACAAAAAAATGTTTCAAATTTAAACCTTACTTGTTTTCAAAAGTTCTACAAATAAAATTGTATTTTATTTCTAATGATTATTGTTATGTGGAGTCACCTTAAGAATGTTAGAATTTTAATTATAGAAATTGAGTAGGAAAACTTACTTTATATTTTTAGTGAAAAGGGTGAAGCTAGAGATAAGGATATTTAGTAGAGAACTTGAGAAAATGAATAACTATTTTTATTAGGAAGAATTGCATATTTGGAAGACTAAGGATTCTTAGAATTTTCATTCTCAAACATTTAAGTCTCTTTTAGAATATATATATATAGATATATATATGGCAGCTGTGGAGTGCTTTGCTCTGCTAGGGTTTCCAGCATGACTCTGCCGGCGGCGGCTTCTCTGGTGGTGGTTCTGGTGGGAGGTAAGGTTGGTAGCTGGTTTCTTCTGGCTGGTAGGTGGTCTGGAACTACTTGGTGGCCCTCCTTTTGGGTGATTTCGACCTTCCCGGGTCTTGCCAGTTTAAATTTTACTATTCCATTGAATCTTTACTTGGGAGTCTACTTATGTGGAACCTAGCCACTTGTCTCTGCCTGGCGGCTGACTTCATCTGGTTGTGTTTTAGCCTCTCTTTCCTTACTCTTCTGCTGGACTTGGTCCGGCTCTTTCCACTGGATCTTTTCAATACTCTTTCTGTTCTTTGGCTGGTAGTTTGTTTTGGGTTGAGGTGTGATGGCTTCCCCCATTGATTTGGAAACAAATGTAGACTGGGCAAAAGCTACTTATGCAGGTGTGGTTGGGAGGGCCCCCTCTACCTCTGATCCCGCCAAGCTGATTTTTCCCCAATGTTTACATGATGCAGCTGCTGGCAAACTTTTCTGTCCTTTCATCAGAACTATTGAGGAAAAAGAGGGCTTTCCTACTGTTATTTTCACTGAGCAAGAACTTGAGAATCTTGATGCTGAAGTTAAACTACTCTAATTGGGAAGTTTGTGTTGGGTCATCCTAAGATGGAACTAGTTAGAAGCTATTTTGAATCTCTGAAATTCACTGGTAACTAGAGGATTGGTCTTCTGGATGGCAGACATTTGCTCATTAACCTTTCAACTGAAGAATATTATGTCAGGCTGTTTGCAAAACAGGTCTTAACCATAGCAGGAATGGATATGAAATTGCTTAAGTGGACAACTGATTTTGACCCTAATAAAGACCCCCCCCCATAGTTCCAATTTGGTTCAAGTTCCCTAAACTTCCCTATAGATATTTTAATCAGACTGCATTATTTCAAATTGGGAGATCCCTGAGAACTCCTCTCAGACTGGATGCAGCAACTTTAAATAAGGCAAAACTTGAAATGGCAAGGATTCAAATTGAAAGGGATATTACCCTTCCTGACATCAAGAGAATTTGGATAGGCTCTACTACTGAGGGGCAATGGCAAGAAGTTATTATGCAGCATAAACCTTATTTTTGTACCCATTGCAAAATGTTTGGTCATACAAATGATAGGTGCTACAGGTTACACCCCTCCCCTCCCTAGGAAATCTACTAATATGGAAAATGCTAAGTCACAATCTCATTTTAATGTGGTACCCAGTGTTCCTTCTTCTGGGGGACAAGTGATTCCTAAATAATTTTTGCTTGAATCCAGTAATCCTACTGAACAGGCAGTTCCCATCACCCTAGCTGAGGAGGGGAATGGGAATGAAATTCTTAGCTCACCTGCTGCCTTGGGGGACCCCTCAGATACAGGCAGTAAAGACCCTTCTAATTGGATTAGAAGGGAAGATGAGGCAATTCAAATCATCACTCCCTTACAGTCTTCTATCCATACCCTGGATACAGTGGAACTCAACACTGATTCTCAGAATGAGACTATTCCAGATGATCTCATAAATGTTATGCAACATAGCCTTGAGGGGAAGTGGCATACCCAAGTATCAAGAAAGAAGAAAAAGTCAATTTCAGAAGTTAAAAAACTGGGGTCCCCTCTAACTGTAGGGGAGTTGGCAGGCACTTCTAAGACCAGAGGAAGATCCAAATCCCGATCTCAAACTTCCTAAATGATCAATTTCCTTTGTTGGAACATTAGGGGAATTGCTAATCCCCTCTCTATTAAAAGACTTATCTCTCTCAATAGAAAACATAAACTCTGGTGCATAGTTATTTTTGAACCACTTGTGTATAAACACCCTCTTAAAGTCCTCAGGAAACTTAATGGTTTCACCCACTATGCTAATTGTAACAATAAGATCTGGATATTTTGTAGAAAGGAGATTATCTGGTCTGTTGTGGTTGATCATCAGCAGTTCATACATTCTTCATTCAGGATTAATAGACATAGTGGCTTTGCCACTTTTGTTTATGCAGGATGTAGTAAAGAAGATAGACTGAATCTCTGGGCTAATCTCCATTGTATTGGAGAACTTTTATCTTCCCCCTGGCTGGTGGGTGGGGATTTCAATGATATTGGCTCTACTACTAAAAAGCTGGGGGGCAGACCACCAAATATTGCTAAGATAACTACCTTCAATGACAACATTCAGGCTGCCAATCTTTTTGACATTGGTTTTAGGGGCCCTCTTTATACATGGAAAAAGGGGTAAAATATGGGAGAGGCTTGACAGAATTTTGGTAAATAACAACTGGCTCAATAATTGGCTTCTCACTACTGTGACACATCTTAGTCTTGCTGGTTCTGATCACAGACCCCTCCTCATTTCAATTACCTCACCTATTAATACCCGCTCACCCCCCTTTCGCATACCTCGATATGTGGTCTTCCCATCCCGATTTTCTTAATCGAGTCTCTACCAATAAGTGTCATATTGATCACCCCTCCCCACTGGTTAAACTGAGTTTTCTACATATTAAGCTTAGCAAAGCCATTAAGAATTGGAGTTGGAATTCCTTTGGTAATGTTTTTCAAGTTGTCAAAGAGGCTGAAGATGAAGTGGCTAAGCTAGAAGCTGAAGCCCAAGCTGGCTCTGCTGGAGGGGACCAGTTATTTAATGCCCAAAACAATCTGCTGATTGCTACTGAAAGACAGGAACTTATTTTACAGTAGAAAACTGCAATTAACCATTTTATAAATGGGGATAGGAACACAAGGTATTATCAAGCCTATATCAGATATAGGAGAAAATGTAACTACATTCACTCTATTATCTCTGATGATGGTAGAAGACTCCATGATGCCAAAGATATTGCACAGGATGTTGTGTCTCATTTCCAGCTGCTACTCAATCAACATACTGTGCACAGACCACCTATTGATGCTACTTACTTCATTACTGAGTTCAATTACATCAAGAGGTTAGACCTTACCACTACTCCATTTGAACAGGAAATTTGGAATGTCATTTGTTCCATTGACAGTACAAAATCTGCTGGACCAGATGGCTTTTCAGCAGATTTCTATAAAAAAGCCTGAGATATTATTAAGTTGGATGTGGTCATGGGTATTCAGAGTTTTTTTTAAGGTCGTCCTCTTCCAAACTATTTCAATGCTTCATATTTTGTGCTAGTTCCAAAAAATAACAACATGCAGAATTGGGATCATTTGAGACCCATTTGTCTCTCTTCTGTGATTAGCAAGGTTATTAGCAAAATTATGGTGGGAAGACTTCAACCTCACCTTGATAAGTTGATCATCCCTAATCAGTCTGCCTTCATCAGCAGCAGATCCGTTACTGATAATGTTCTCTTAGCTCAGGAACTTCTTCTGGATCTGGATAAGACCCATAGAGGTGGTAACCTCCTTTATAAACTAGATATCCAGAAAGCTTATGACACAATAAACTGGGAATTTATTATGGAGGTTCTTATTGCTAAAGGTTTCAACCCCCAATTCTGCAATTTCATCAGAAGATGGTTAGAATCTAATGAGCACTCTATCCTTATCAATGGCCAAACCTGGGGTAAGTTCAAAGCTACTAGAGGACTTAAACAAGGAGACCCTCTTTCTCCCACTATTTTCATCATTGTTGTGGATTACATTTCTAGAATGTTGGAGAGGGCTATCAACACTCAACATTATTCCAGGTACCATCACAAATCGAATTTAGTTGTCTCACATCTTATCTATGCAGATGACATCATGCTATTCTCAAGTGCTCATAAAAATGCCGTCAAGAAAGTGAAACAGTGTTTGAACCTGTTCCAAGCCCACTCCGGTATGGTTTTTAACCCAGCTAAATGCCAGTTAATTTTCTCCAAACACACTGCAGCTACAACTAAACAAAGGATTCTGGATTTCACTGAGTTCTTAGCTGTACCCCCCCCCCATTAAATATCTTGGTGTCCCTCTTATCAGTGGTAGAGCTAAGCAAATTCAGTTTGAAGATATTCTTAATAAGATAAACCTCCAACTATCTTGTTGGACCAACTCTTTCCTATCTAATGGGGGCAGAATCACATTACTTAAGAGTATTATTACCACCTTCCCTTCCTATTTGTTACAAATGATTTCCATTAAGAAAAGCACCCAACTACAAATGGAAAGAAGCTTTAATAGGTTCCTGTAGTCTGGCCAAAGGAAACAACTTCACTGTACATCCTGGCAAAAAATGATTAAACCTATTTCTGCAGGTGGTCTTGGCTTTAAGGGCTTACATCATATCATGAAGGTAAATTTGTGCAAACTGTGGATCAACTTTAGAGCCCAGACCTCCTTATGGGCTAAGTTCTTGAAAGGAAAGTATTGCAGGCACCACCACCCCTCCCTTTCTGTCAGAAAATTGGGTGATTCTAAAGTCTGGGTAAAGATGCTCAAGATAAAATACATTGCAGAAAATCTATTTATCTGGGAGGTTGGCAAGGGGGAGATCAACTTTTG
Organism: Papilionanthe hookeriana x Papilionanthe teres; assembly: GCA_022702705.1. Classification (NCBI taxonomy): domain Eukaryota; kingdom Viridiplantae; phylum Streptophyta; class Magnoliopsida; order Asparagales; family Orchidaceae; genus Papilionanthe; species Papilionanthe hookeriana x Papilionanthe teres. The sequence goes on along the minus strand of CM040431.1, from coordinate 93,189,111 downwards.
GCTGGACAATTGGTGCCCTAAGGAATGGCTTAGTCCTTGTGTGGAACCTACTGATCTTACACTGAAGGTGGCTGACTTCTGGGAGGATCACAGTTGCTCTCTTCCACAACTCAGAGCTATTTTATAGGATCATTGTCTCCCAGATTTCCTCAATCAAGTTCAACAGGAATAGGCCTGACAAGATTAATTGGCAAACATCTCATCTCGGGAGTGTTACCAAACCTATATACCATAAAAGTTTTACCTGGCCTATTGTACCTTGGGGGGAAGTCATTTGGAGTAAATTCCTATCCCCCTCTATGTCTTTTCTTTGATGGAGGCTCTTCCATAACAGCATTCCTACTGATGATATTTTAAAATTGAAAGGGCTGAGGGGACCTTCAAGGTGTTTGCTGTGTTCAAATCAAGAGGAATCCATTCCCCATTTATTCTTTCGATGCTCTTTCTCCCAAGCTATTTGGAAGGACCTGCTCTCTTCACTACATTTAGGGAGAAACACCATCCATTGGGATCAATTTCATACTATTGACCTCAATTTTGGTGAGGTCTTTTGCTTCTCTCTTTAGTACTTAGGATCTAGCCTTAGGCTTTTCCTTTGACTAATCTTAGAGGACTAGAAATGGAACCCACCACTTAGAAATTCAAACTACTCCTTAACTCCCCGCAAACCCCACAAGCTTGATTGTAGACCCCTAATCACCTGTGAGGGTTGAAATCAAATGTGGAGGTTTAAAGGATGAGTGCCCTATGGGACTTTTCGGCCTTAGGAATACCCCGGACGGCCCGGTCCAGTGAGGGTCGACTTGCACATACACTACACTCTCACACACATTCCAAGTCCGAAAGCCACACTCTCACCCAACTCGACTTCCCGACTCATGTAGGTAATTCATATTGATGGTCCTTAACCCCTAAGCCCCTAGCTAAGAGAGTTAGGAACAACATAGTGAATTACTCAAATGAGTTCTCTCATGGCTTATATGAGCTTAACATTGCTTCATGGCTCAACCAAAGTGATCCCATTTCACTCAAATTTGATCAATCTTCATTTTCTCAAAATTTCAATTTTTGACCCCCGGGGCCCCGGACCCACCAAACCTACCAAATGCCATTGGAGCTGCCCAAAATTTGTAAAATTACCTAAATTACCCAAAATTCCTCAAAATCAGTCCTAAACATTTACCCCCACTCAAATTGATCATCCATAGCCAAAAATACCAAAAATTCCAAAAGTACCCCCAATACCCTCCAAATACCCAAAATGCCCTTCTTAGCCCAAAATTCCAAAAATTCAGAAAGTTCCCAAAAAATTCCAGAAAATCCCAAATATTCCCAATTTCATTTTGTTCAACTACACCATGGGCCAGTTTTCCCAAATTACCCCACTTTTACCAAAACCCTCAATTTGACCCATTTTAAACCCAAGTGAACCCAATGTCAAACCAAACCACCCCACTTGACCTCAATTCTGGTCCAATTCAATTCTAAACTTCAATTCAATATCCCCAATATCAATTTAGACCAAATCTAATTACAATTTGATTGGCATTTAAGCCCAATTTCAATTTGAGGCCTAAGGCCCAATTTTGGCCTATGACCTAAACCAAGCCCAAACCTAGTCCAATTCAACTCCAATTGGCCCCAAATCTTTTCTAAAGCCTTCCTAACACCCCCATGAACAAAACACTAACTTGATTTGCCCAAAATTTGAACCTAAACTCCACCCAAACCTAACCCAAAACCAAAATCTCTTAAATTGACCTAAGCCCAAACCTAACCCAAATGGGCCCAAATCCCAAAATCAAAGCCCAACCAAAGTTGAAAACTCTTTGTGACACACCCATGAATATTTCTCAACATTAATTTTACATCAAATCCAATTTTAGCCCAACCTTAACCCAAGTTAGCCCAATTTGGCCCACTTTGGCCCCTTTAACTAAAAAGTCCAAATTCAACCCAATTCTACTCCAAATCACACCAAATTGATTCCAAACCATTCATGAAACATCTCTAAACAAATTGCAACATTTATTTGACATGGTCCTCCACAAAATTTTCACCCAAAAGCCTATCCTAAAATCCAAAAGCCCACTTCCCTAAATCACTCTAAAAGCCCATCTAAAACCATTTCAAAGAGCCCAAAATCTATCCTAAAGCCCATATGACATTTTCATTTGCCATCCATTTAATCAAAATCATTCCCTAAGTTCCAATTCCATCATCAAATGATTCCAAATCAAGCCTCATGCCAAATCACCCCTAAATGCCAAAAATCCCAAAATCCCTTTCTCATGCAAGTAAGCCAAGCCATTCCCAAGCCACGAGCAAGCTTTGAAGCCATGCACAAGCCACATGAAGCCATGGGAATCACTTTACACATCACCATACCATTAATTGCAAAAGGAGGAGCCTCTTTTAAACCCCCTTAAAAAGGTTTTAACCCTTTTAATGCTTCACTTTAATCCATGATTAATCCAAATATTCATGGATGGTGACTTCACTACCCTTTCCTAGCTGACTCGTCTGACCTCCCTCAGCCCAAATCAGTCCCTTGGTGGGTGCACCAAACCCAAATACATAAGATGACCAAAATCAAGCCAAAATGACCCTTACCCCATGCCATTTTAATCAAACCTCCTTACACATGGCAATAGCCAATTTCTTGCACCAAACCCCAGCCCTGACCTCACTGGTCAAGATGGTGACCAATGCCTGGCCGGCCAGCCACCACAGTCGCCAAAAAATGCCATGGCCGAAAGCTCCATGCGAGCCAAACTTTTCAATTCTCCCTTGCTGACTTGTCTCAACCCAAATGGACAAAGATAGATGTTCTTCTCCTCCCCGAGCAGCTGATCTCAGCCCTCCACTGCCCCGGGAAGCCCTCCAGCCCAAGCCTATTTAAACACCACCACCTCTCGGCCAAACAAGGAGATGAATCGTACCTTAAGGAAACTCTCGTCAAAATTGGTCCAGGACCTTCTCCTAACCTGCAGCGACTTGATCCCCAGTGTTCCTTTGCCCTAATCCCCATTGACAGAGCTCAATTTATGAGTTGAAAATCCACCTAAAAATAGGACACTTCACCACAAAGAGCCAATCTCCAAATTGAATTGTCCTACACCTTCACTCGTACCAAGAGGAGAAGTTCCCGACAAAAGCCCCCTCACCAAGCCAGCCCATTGCTTCTAGCCTCCAAGCTTTGTGATTGGGCTTGGTCACTTTCACACCTAGACAATTCCCCGGAGCCAGAGACTTCATCTGGAGCTTGCCTGGACTCAATCGAAGGTGACACAACTCTCAGATCGAAGCTTCACTTCTCTGAGCAAAAGTATGAACTCACTCTTCCTCCCGCGCTTCCAGCGATTCTCCATTTTTTTTAAGTTAATTTCATAGCCTATAAACCATATGGATGTGTTCGTCTCTTCAAGACGAATTCATAGAGCATAAGAACACAAAAATCCATTGAGAATCGAGTGAGATCTTAGGGTTTTAGTGTGGACGGTCACGGGTGCACACCAGTCGTAGACGATGACCAGGAGCCATTGGATCGCGCGTGTATCGAGCGGACGGTCGAGATCAAGTCGGACGGCGCGATGGTACATGAACCGCGGGACGCGTGGCTGCTGACTCAAGTGGCGGCGTCGAATGGGAATGAGTCGCGTGGGCTTTTGGAGCTGCCGATGTTGCGCTGGTGCCGAGTCAGATAAGTAAATAAATAGGGTCTTTTTGAATTATTTAAATGTCCTGAACTTTAAAAATTCATATCTTTGCATAGAAAAATCACAAAAATAAAATAAAAATACCCCCTTGCTCAGTGAACAGAGGAGAATAATGTGGAAAAGAAATCAAAATAATTGGATGAGCATTTTATTTTTAATAATTTATTTACTGTTTTCAGTATTTTAATTCTTCATTTGCATAGATAATTCACCATGGCATGAGACCATAGGGCTTTTGAAGCCTCTGATCTTGGAAACTTTCCCTGAATTTTTCAAGGTCTGAGGCCATCTCTGTGAAAAGTTATTGAATTTTCAAGTTTATGTCACTCTTTTAGGTATTTTAATTCCAATAATTAGCATATTGTAAAATAAATTCTAGAAAAATTTGGTGATGTTCCTTAGGACCAAAGGACCCTATGACAAATATATTTTGAGTTAATTCATTCATATTAACCTTAATTGGCCCAAACCCCTAAACAGAACTTTAATTAATTAGGGTTAACCACACATCAAAAGAACTTGAAAACAATTCTCCACTGATCTTTAGGATCAGAGGAACCTTATATAAAATTTTGAAATCAGTTGGATTTGATTAACCCCACCAAATGGATTGATTAAGCCTCATAAGCAAAATGGAACTTTAAAAATTCATAACTCCAAAAATACATTTTAAAAATTCACAAAAATGGTTTTGGATCTTCTCTGATATCAGAGGAGTTCAGGAAAATTAAAATTGGAATTTTCTAAAAAAGTTGATTCTTCACAATATTTTAATATTTTAATAATTAAAAAATAATAAAAATCATAAAAATATTAAAAATCATAAAAATGTCACATTTTGACTCCTAATCATTTAGGAACAAAACAAATATTTTTCCTAAGTCCCTAGGATAAGATATTGAATTTTAAAGGCTTAATGTAATTTTTAATATTAAAAAATGAATTTTCAACCTTTTTCACTAAAATAATTCTAATAAATCAAAACAGAATCAAAAAATTATAAAATTTGTTTCTCTGGACTCCTTGAGGTCAGAGAGATTTAAGCAAAATATAAAATCCATTTTTCAACTTTAATTTTATTTTATAATTAATTAATACTCTAAAATTCAAAATAATTATAATAAATAAAATATAATTTAAAAAATCACCAAAATTGGTCCAAGTAGTCCTCTGGTCATTAGAAACATCCCATAATTTTTTTAAGGATAGAAACCTTTCGTTGGTTATGTTGTTGAATTTTCTTTGAAAACCCTATTTTCTACTAAAAAATTAATTATATAAATAAATTAAATTCAGAAAAATCACATTTTCTCTCTAATATCTTAATTGACATGTGAGTGGGGTGACATAAAAATTTCAAATTTATTTGAGCTCAATTTAGTGAGTTATGAAATAAATAAGCTTAAAAGGCATAAAGGTAATTAAAAATTTTAACCCTTAATTAAAACTTTAGGTTTAATCAAAATGGAGGGTAAAAAATTTGATTTTAATTTTCTCTTAGATGATTGAAACTTAGGGAAATTAAGGGGTAGAAACCCATTAAGCACTTTGAAAATATGAAAATGAAACTTTAATTAATTAAATAATTTAAATTTCGGAAAGAGTACATTTAAAATTTGGATTATTAAAATAGGGATATTATTAAGAGGATATTTATTCTTTAATTTAAAAATCCCTAAATAAGTCACTTTAACAATATTTAAATGTTAATTAAGAAATTAAAATAATAATCCAAATTAACAATTAAAACTAAAAATTAAATTAAAATTAAATTTAAAATATTGAAACTAAAATTAAAACTAAAATTAAATTAAATTAAATTAAAATTAAATTAAATTAAATTAAATTAAAATTAAATTAAATTGAATAAAATTAAAATTAAGTTAAATTAAAATTAAATTAAAATTAAATTAAATAAAGTTAAATTAAATTAAAATCAAATTGAATTAAATTAAATCAAAATCATTTAACAACAAACCTAAATGAAATCATTAAGAATTAAATCTAAAATAATTTGAACACTATTCCAAACTTAAAATTATTAATTAAAACCTCATAATTAAATTAAAACATTTTAAACCATTAACTCGAACCTTAAATTAAGAATGATTAAAATTCTCAACAAATCAATTTGCCCTTAAAGGCTTTAATTATTATAACTCTTAAATAGAGTATTAAGTGAGATGTCACTTCATTCATCAGGTAATCAAATACCTAAGTTCACTGAGCAAGAAATAAAGTTTAACCAAACTCCCGAATGATTAATTCACCTGTGCAACTAAATTTACTTAGACTCAAAACAATCCCAGAAATATTGAAAAGATGTTTAGGACTCGTCCTAAGCACTTACTCAATATGACGGGATGTTTTAGAAGAACAATTGAATTTAATTATTCTTTGATGAAGAAAATCATCCTTAAACTAAACCAAGAACCTAGTACGTCATAGAGATGACTAGTTATAGGTTAGAATTTGGTAGACAACCAAAACCCTTTCCCTTAGCTTTACCTAGTATCTCGTTGAAATATTTAAATGCCTTAACGTGTGTTTTAAGTGCAGCTTGGGATGACGGAAGACCCTCCGTGTACGCTTTTATTTTATTGCAGCTTACTTTATTGCAATTTACTTACATGCACCGTACTTTACTTTTCTCGCATGTTAAATAAGATCGTTGCATGAAACCCAAAACCTTTAGGATAGTCCCTAAACTGAAACCAAAACTAAATTAAAATTCATTGCAAGATAAAATTCACCGATACAACATTCAAAATATAAAACAACTCAAAATTTAATCACAAACAGAACAACAAAACTACAATTATAACTAAATTAAAACGTCTCGTTGAATGATCGAAAATACCTCGGATGATGTAACCCACGTGTTGCTAACGAGATTTCCTACTGTCTAAATGAAAGTGTGGATCTCATTCAGTTGAGTTTAGCAAATTCATCTGGACTAAGTGAATTCAATGAAAATAACGGTGTCGAAATGACAGAACCGTGGGATCTTAATCGGTTCGGTTTAATCAACTTTAAGATTTGTTTAATTAAAATATTAAAAACACTTGGATTTTAAGATTCTCTCTAAACCAAAACACTTCTCTCATCTCCTGATTTATGACTTCTAAAACTAAACCTCCGCAACAACAAAGAGCTTGAGCACATGCGGCCGCACGGCCATCGTCGTCAGCAAAACTGAAATCTACATCAGCAAAACCATTCTTAGAATTAAATAACCAAGCCATAGGACTTCGAGGTAGTTTGCCTAGTACAATAGAAATCCTCCACTCTTCGTTAGGCATTTGCATAATCATGTTATGCAAATTAAGCCTTAACCGGTCTTAGGACTCTGAGGTAGTCGTTCGGTACGACATAAACCCTCACATCTTCAAGGATATTTGTATGATTATGTCATACAAATATAAGTCCTAATTAATTAAAATTGCAAGATTGAAACATTAAGTAAATTCCCAAATCTAAGCCAAACAATAGGATAGTTTGGGAAGTTGCCAAGATTCTTCGGATCCTCGCCTTCTCCTACTTCTCTTCCTTTGGACTCTTAAAATAAACTTGTTCCAAATTTGAGCCGATCCCTATTGAAATTTCCAAGATCCAATCCTTTCAAAACCTTAAACTTTGAAATTCTCGAGAGCAAAACCACCGATCATTATCGAGAGTTTTCTAAAATGATTCCCGTCATTTAAGATGTAATTAACTATAGTGGCTTCGCCTTATAGGGAACTTTAAGAACCTGTGGAATATAAACCCCGCTTAATTCATTTATATTAAGCAGTGGAACTTGTCGGCTTATAAAATTGGTTCGCGGACCAAACGGATGTCACAAATCTTTTAGTTTATTTAATCGAGTCACATCATCAAGCAAAGGTGTCTATTCCTCGGGATAAATACACGGCTTGTGGTGCGGTGCTCGTTTATATAAACTATTTGGGATGTGAGATCGATTTGATTTCATATTTTAAAATTTTCAAACTTAAAATTATTTTCAAAAATCAAATACTACTCTTCAAATTATATATTTAAATTAAATTTAAAATTCGCTGACCCCCTTTTTAAAAATCCAACACATAACCTAAAAATATGCCGACAACTTCTGGCGACTCCACTGGTGTTCCTCTCTCCATTTTGATTAGATGGTTTTGCTTTCATAAATCGGTAGTGTATCCATGTCCCTGGTGGAGCGAACTACCATTCTTCTGTTGGAATACCCCGTTCATTTCCGTCTTCGAACCGAGTATACCAACTCCTCTCGGATTTAGGAGCCACTCGTTTAGACACCCCTAAACGGAGAGGTTCCGAGATCCTTTTACCTCTTTTCCGAGGTGGGGTGCACCCCCAATAAGTGTTAGTTTGCAGAGTGGTCCTTCGAGTCGAGAAGTCTTGCATAAGACTTTCTCTTCCTTTCCAATTCTAAATCGGGCCCTTTACCTTTTCTATAACCTTTTTCCTTTAATCGTTTTGTTTCTAACGAACGAACCTGCTAATAAACAACCTTCTAATAAACAACATCTTTTAAAAATCACAAATACACTAAGATAAACAAAAATGTGTTCGGACTCTTTCTTTTTCGTCCTAAACTTTACGACGAAAGGAAGCATAATTCGGGATCGACATTCGAATCCGCCCGCGTAAAATGATCGCCCCAAAGTTAATCTTCTCCTTCACCAATGGAATGGACTTCACCGTTTACAAGGATGAGCTTCCCGACAATGGAATCATCCATTTCGGACAAGGATTCGACAACACAGATATCAAGTTTGCTGACGTCACTCTCTTCACACTAATGGACAAAGTGTCAGAAACTGAGAAACCCGTAATCGAGTTCAACTTGAAGTTGGCTCAAGAATTACCTCCCCTGCAAAGGGTTCCAACTCGAAAGAAGTACTACCGTTCTGTAGGAGGACCGTTGTCTCTACCCCCACCGGTCTAGTCATCTCTCGCACCTACCCCGACTTTCGCCAAACCGAAGGGGAAGGAAATCCAAGTCCGTGATGAGCCCGTCACCGCGGAGGGTACGCGATTTTGCTACAATACCATCCGTTTTCGAGATCGGGTCCAGCTCAAGAGTCGCACCCCTAACTCGGACTCAAAGGAGAAATAGAGGCAGAAGATCGCCAAGATCGAGAAAGCCAAAGCCGTCGAAGTTGCTTTTCTAGAAGAAATTTCCGAGGAAAGAGAAGAACCGCCCGAGTATATACCTCCGTTGGAAGGAAGCGAGTTTCACCCTCTCTCGCCGCATCGATGAAGAGAATATCCGTAGGATCGCCGCCGCATTACCCCGACTCGCGTACTACAAAAATTACAAAAGGAAAAGGGATAAGACTACGCCATTCGCTCGACCGCAAGATATGATAGTAAAGATCGGCAAAGAAAGAAAGATGCCGTGTGTCGAAATCTTAAGAAGGATGGGACGGGGGCCGCCTAAATCCCGCCTCGGACCGCGAATAGAGCCTCGTTGTCGCCACGAGGAAACCAAAGAAGAAGATAAAAGCCGGCTCACCCGTTGTTGTATCGGGTCCACAAATTAGGAGGATACCACCTTCCAAGCATATAGCCGACGTGACCATCCGGTCCTAGGCTTCCGGCCGCAAGAAGGATGGTATGGCGACCTACCACTCGGCGAGCTAAGACCAAAAAAATGTCCCGAGAAGAAAAGTCTCGTCGGGAGACTTGAATCGAAGAAAGTGCTACCGCAATAAAGGGGACTCCCGGAAAGGAAGTTCAACAACCGTCACGTGACAACCGCGAGACCGTGCGAAAAGGCCACTAGAGGATGCCATGGACAAGTTAAGGACCAACATCCGACGGCTAGCAAAAGAAAGAGAAGAAAAACTAGAAGATGAAGTCGATTCATCGAATTTATGAATGACGAGTATGCCGAAATCAACATGGTCGAGACGCGAGCATCATCGCGCTTCGCAAGGTGCTCCAGCGAGATTGCGGAAAGAGATGAACCGGAAGTAATGAGGGCACAGCTTCGGGAAAGAGATGACACAATTTCCCATATGGCAAAGAGGATGGAAGAGATGGCTGCTGCCTTAGCCACCCTCCAGAGTCAGGTACAAACTTAGAAAGAAACACCCCCAGAGATCATCCATATCGCAGATGGAGGAAAAGAGATCACATTCATCAACGGAGACGAGCCACCAAAGAAGGATTCTGCACAAAGCATGATTCCAGAAAAGGATATTAAAAACATAGTAGAACAGCAGGTGCGAGAAGCCCTAGCACGATCTAAGAGTGGAGCATCTATTCAGATGGGTAGACCTTACCCCGAAGAGTTCGATGCAGTCCAATACCCAAAAGGCTTCGTACCACCTCTCGTTTAAGACTTTCGATGGAACGGAAACCCTCGGCAAGATGTCGCACATTTTCGTGCAAGTTGCTCGCAATGCTCGGCTGGAGTGACACTCTATTCTTCCGCTCGGCTCGTCGCCAGCTTGTCGTGGATTGCCTTCGACCGGTACGCAGAATCGCCGAACGGCTCAATAAAGACCTTTTCGTAACTAGAGAATCTCTTCGTTAAGCGGTTTATCGAGGCTCAAGCACCACATCACTATCGGTGATCTAGTGGTGGAGCAACGGAACCCGAACGAGACTTTAGTGGATTACATACTTCGATGGAGGAATTTAAGCATGAAGTGTGAACCACAGCTTCAGGAGCAACATGCAGTCGGCATCTTACTCAAGAGTATCCATGGCCTGATAGCACTTCTCCTAAAAGGATTTACAATCAAGACTTTCGAGAAGTTGCTTAGCAAGGCCGGGAGCTTGCAAGAAGAGGCAAAGCAGTTAAGTTTTGTAGACAAGATCGATAAGCAGAAAACTGTGAAGACATTTGAAAAGAAATCTGGAATCCTCACGGCAGTAGATAAGGGCAAGCAGCCAATGCAGATATCGCCAGAACGACCGCAGCCTAGTTACCAACGACCGCAACGAACATACCAACAACCACCACATATCTATCGACAGACCTAGCGTGGCACAGGAACTTCAGCGAGGCTATCAGCAACCTCATCCGAGCTATCAGTCGCCTCAGCATTATGAACAACCGCCTCGTTCATCGCGTACCTTAAGAGAACTTCTAAATAGAGAATATCCATTTAAAACTGAAGCAATAACGAAGATGTTCCGTAGCTTAATGAAGACACCGGATTTTCAGCTGCCAGAGCCCAAGAGGCCGGAGGAAGTCAATAAGAAAGATCATCCGAACTATTGCCCTTACCACTAGATGCTCAGACACAAGATAGAGGATTGCATCACTTTCAAGAGTTGGCTTGATGACAATCTCCGGAAAAGGAACATAACGATCCCAAAGGAATACATGAAGGAACCCTAGAAAGGAGGTTCCGTCAATGTTATTTCAACGGATCCCATTGTTCCGATAAACCCGTACACGACTGATGATGGATGGAGTACTGACTGGATAAGATCATCGAAGAAAATTTTGGATCACATCCAAACCGCTTCGGTACGTGCTTCAACTCAGAGTCTGAAACCTGTCGAGCCGGCACTATCACTTGCGATCGAAGAACTACCCCAGAAGGAGGAGAAGATCGTGGAAGAAAAGAGGACCGAGTCTCCAAAGGGTAGACTAGGGGTAGCTTATCCTATGATGGTTTTTTACGATTCGGGGGAGAAATCCCTCGAACTCCCGACTCGTATGATTATCCGCTTCGCTCCGGCGGGATCTTATAATGATAAGGGTTATGGCGTTGGCTACGTTTTGACTGTTTCTAACAATTACGTAACTATCGACAACCGGCTTAATCCGGATCTCGATTCCAATACAAATAATGATTCTCAAATCATACACAACCTCGACGACCACGATGAAGAAGATATTCATAAAGGAGGCTACAAAAGCTCGACAAGCAACGAGTCCATTTATGAAATCCAAGGGGCTCCGATCACGATAGAATTAGAACCATCAGACACCGAAGCAACTTCAGAAGAGCCGCTTGTTCCAATTCAAGAGGATACACCTGCGGATTCAACACCGAATTCGAAGAGATAACCGAAGTAAATTTAAGAAGTGGAAAAGTTCTACCCCCGAGAATGGGTCCAAAGGATAAAGGAAAGCGTGTGGTTGCTCAAGAAGAGCCAACCCCAGCAGAAGAATTCCCCATTCGGGAAGAAACCGAGGAACATGGTAATAAAGTGGACTACAACGTACTAGCCCATCTTAGGAAGCTACCAACCAAACTAAGCATATACGATGCTCTGATCCTGTCAAAGGAGATGAGGGAGGCTCTGATCAAGGCTTTACTTGATCCAGAGATTTGTTTAGCCCAAATGGCCGGTAATTCCTTCGATGAGGTTTGCTCGTTAAGAGAACAGCGAGGTGTTACCTTCACGGACAATGATCTATTACTGGGAACAGCAGATCACAACGACTGTTATACATTTCGACTCACTATTGGAAAGTTTACGCTCTCCGAGTGTTGGTCGATCCAGGAGCATCAATCAATATAATGAATCTTCGGATGCTAGCATATTTAGAAATTGATGCTCGCGAGCTTGAGGCAGACAAGATGCTATTAAGAGGCTTCAATCAAAAAGGAGAAAGAGCTCTTGGATCGATAACACTACTAATGAAGACCGGTGATTTAGCAAAGACAACCGCAAAATTCCACATAATTGATTCTGAAACATCGTTCAACGCTCTACTGGGTCGACCGTGGATCCATGAAAACCAGATGGTACCGTCGTCTCTGCACCAGTGCATAAAGTATTACGAAGGAGGAGAACAGTGTATCAAAGGTGACTTGCAACAGTTCTCTGTGCACGAAATTGGAATTCATGAAGATGCGGCCTACTACGCGCCCCCGAAGAAAACAATCTTTCAAGAAAAACCATACTAAATGAAACAAAAAAAATTCGAGATGATGAAGAACCTGAAGTTCTAGTCCAACAGTTACTCACCACTCCCTTACGGCGAGATGGTGAAGATTTCTCCAGGACTCGCACCCGAGGTCGAGGCCGGGGACGAGGACGTGGAAGAAATGTTGGAACAGTTGGACAGAAGAAACCGGTCATCGATGTTGATTGGGAGAACACTTCCGAAGAAGAAGAAGAAATCAAGAAAGAAGCAGCGACAATAAGTCAAAAGAAACCCCAGTTCAAGATCTCTCTCGAAGATGAAAAGAATGAAGAATATAAATCAATGTAGGAAAAGATTAACCATCATGTACATACTCCCCAATCCATTCTAATAAGATCGAGGGTATGGTGGTCAATGAAGTGCATGGTGGTGGTACTAAGCCAATCAAGTTTTACCGTGGTGCTTCTTCTTCCAAAACTGAAAAAGATGTACAATTTGAAGATGTTACTTCATCTGAATTAATGGATTTACCTTTTGAGTGGTACTCTCCCTGTGTTCAAAATTTAATTCAACGTGGTGTCTTACCTCGACAATGGACAAAAGGTCAATCACAACATTTTGAAAGATTATGGAATAATGCCGGTCGGCCTCCCAATTCAAAACATGGTCTCGGATTCGGCACAGTAGGATCAGTTGATGATACGGAATTTTGTTTGGTTGTCACTTGCGAAACTAATAAAGACTGCTTGGAAGCTTCAGAAGATCTCGAAGATCTACCAATCGGAGATGCTCCACCAGAATTCGAGGAAGAAATCAAATCTACAATAGACGAGTTAATGGAAGTTAACTTAGGTACTAGCGAAGAGCCTAAGCCAACCTTTGTTAGCTCCTTACTCAATAAAGAAGATTCCGAGGAAATGATCAAGCTACTAATGGAATTCAAGAACTGTTTTGCTTGGAGTTACGACGAAATGCCAAGATTAGCTCCAGAAGTCGCAGTTCACAGGCTAGGAGTGGATCCTACTTCCATTCCGATCGACAAGCTCCCAGAAGAATGCATCTAGAAATTGAGCAACAAGTAATAGCTGAAGTTAAGAAGCTAATAGACGCTAAATTTGTCCGTGAAGAACAATACCCAACTTGGTTAGGCAACGTGGTACCAGTCAGAAAGAAGAATGGTCAAATCAGAATCTACGTAGATTTCAGAGATTTAAATAAAGCATGTCCAAAGGACAAATTTCCACTACCAATCCCAGAACTGATGATCAACATTGCTTCAACACATGAAATATTTTCATTCATGGATGGATCATCAGGATACAACCAGATAAAGATGGCACCAGAAGACGAAAAGCTCACGGCATTCAGAACGCCGATCGGAGTGTATTGCTACACAGTAATGCCATTCGGACTAAGGAACGCAGGAGCAACATACCAAAGAGCGATGACGAAGATTTTTGATGATCTCATTCACAACAAAGTTGAGTGCTACGTGGATGATGTGGTCATCAAAAGCAAACTGAAAGAAGATCACCTGTATGATTTGAGAATTATTTTCGAACGTCTAAGACAATTTAACCTTAAGATGAATCCCTTAAAATGCGCCTTCGGCGTCACCTCCTGGAAATTCTTAGGATTTGTTGTCCGACATCGCGGGATTGAAATTGATCCGGAAAAGATTAAAGCTATTTTAGAAATGCCACCTCCTAAAACCTTGAAACGCCTACGATCCATTCAAGGAAAGTCGGCATATCTTCGACGCTTTATATCGAATTTGTCGTGAAGGTGTCAGCCTTTTAAGCCCTAAGGTAATTTTAAAATTAAAAAAAAATGTATTTTTTAGCATTTCCACTAAAAATAATTCTAATAAATCAAAGAAAATAAAAAAATTGTATAAATTATTTCTTAATTTTTGATATCAGAGAGATTTTTGAAAATATAAAATTCATTTTTCAACCTTTATTTTATTTTTAAATTAATTAATACTCCAAAACTCAAAATAATTATAATAAAAAGAATATAATTCAAAAAATCACCAAAATCGTCCAAGTTTTCATTCCCCGGTCATTATAACGCCCCATAATTTTCAAGGACAACTTTCCCTGGCCATATTATAAATTTTCTCGAAATCCCTATTTTCCACCAAAAATAATTACATAAATAAATTAAATACAGAAAATCACATTTTCTCCTCTAATGCCTTTATTGACTTATGAGTGAAGCTTCACATGTACCCCTCTAAATTCATTCGAGCTCAATTTAGTGAGTTATGGAATTAGTAAGTCAAGGGCAAAATGTAATTAAAATTTAACCATTAATTAAAACTTTAGCTTAATAAATGAAAAAGTAAAATATTTGATCTTAACTGATTTTGATGATTGAAATTTAAATAATTAAAGGGTAGAAACCTACTAAAAAATTTAAAAATAATTAAAATAAACTTTAATTAAGTAATTAATAAAATCGTTAAGATCAAAACATTAAATAAACATTAGACTTTCCTAAATTCAAGCCAAACAACAGATAGTCGGAAATTATCAAGTTCACTTCCAAATCTACGATTTCTCCTACCTTTCTTCCTTTAGATTCCCAAAATAAAATGTTCCAAATTGATCCATTCCCTATCAAATTCCAAAATTCAATCCTTTCAAAAACTTAAACTTCAAATTCTTGAGAGCAAGAACTACTGATTATTATCGAGAGTTTTCTAGGTGATTCCCGTCACTTAAGATGTAATTAACTATAGGGCTTGCCCTTATGTGAATTTTAAGAACCTGCACTTTAATATAAACCCCGTTTAACGTTTTCGTATTGCTGCGGTGGAACTTGTCGGCTTATAAAATTGGTTCGTACCTCAAACGAATGTCACAGATCTTCTAGTTTATTTAATCAAGCCCCATTATCAAGCAAATGTGTCTATTCTTCTAGATGTATACCTGGCTTTGTGGTAGGTGGTGCTCGTTTATATAAACTATTCGGGATGTGAGATCACGTGATTTCATATCTTAAAATCTTCAAATTTAAAAAAAAATTATTTTCAAAATCAAATACTACTTTTCAAATTATTTATTTAAATTAAATTAAGAATTCGCCGGCCACTTCGTAGGCGACCTCTTTTCAAAACAAAACACTCAACCTAAAAAAATATGCTGACATGGCCATCCACGTAAAACCAAATAACAATGCAAAGGTAGAGCATTAAAATTTTGGTTTCCCCAATTCATCCAATGTCGTGAAATTTTCCCATCTGCTGTGTCACCTCCACCACGGTTAGTCAGTACCATAAAGTGTTGGAAAAGGAACAATTAAAAAAAAGGTGAGAGATGATTCTTCCCGCTGATGCAGATAAAGACACATTTAGAAGGCCCCCCAAGGCCTTTCAGTTTAAGTATATCATCAAGTGGGGATGAGTCCATAGAAAGTTCTCCAAAGACAGAAAGATATGTGAAGGGGACAAAAATTTATTCATATGAGTTTCCTAGAAACCGAGGGCCAACCGTATTGACTCTTTAAAATAGTTTCCTTAGTTATATTCGGTGTGGATGGTTCCTCCGCTGACTTTATCAGAGCATTTCGATCAAAATTGATGTAAGAAATCCGCTTAGCCGAGTGGTCCCGTAAAATGGCTTAGATGAGGAAGGGACCCGCCGGCACCCATCCCGAAATCACTCGACCTGGCAGATAAACGTAAAAATTGCCCCGAGCAATAAGCACCTCAGGCACCACCATCTAGCCAAAAATTCACTTCACCTCCCCGCTCCCGCATAAAGATTCTGCCGCAAATCCTCACCTCGAGTAAATTGACCCAAATTCTCGGGAGTCACCCAACTTCCCGACCACTCGAGTAGTAGGAGCACCGGCAGATTTACCCATCATATATTTAGCCCACAAAGATGTTCGGGGCTCTGAAATAAATCCATAATTCGCACATGTCGACATGTCGAATTTGAGGAAAACCTAAAGCCAAGGCCTCCACCGGGAACCGGTTTTGTTACTTTTCGCCAAGATGTCCAATGCTTTTGCTCGACCTCACCCATAGAAACTTGCTAAAAGCCCTTTCCAATTGCAATTGGGTACTTTTTCTTCAGAAATCATTCAAGAAAATAAAGAGGGAAGGTCATGGAGGATACCTCATGAGGTGATTCTACCTCCATCGATAAAATGAATTTGCCCAATGTACTCGCCTTGAGAATTGACTTTGGTAAGAATCTCTTCAAATGGATTTGTATGGTTCTACCCATAGTGAGAAAAACACCTGTGTATTTCAAAGGAGGGCACTCGATTAACCAAAGGTAATCCAAAATCCACTGCTGACTGGTCAGTGTCAATCCTCGAGAATACTACCACACTTCGTGATTGAAAGTCATTCCCCACGTCGTTGGAAGGAGTCTGGCAAAGTTGTTCACTTTTTTCACAACAGCTTCTTTATGAGCACTGTAGAAGACGATGATATCATCCGCATGTAGGACATGAGAACAAGAATATTTACCTGCGATGATCGGCAAAGCTTTTGTTCGTAATGGTCTGATCAATCATCCTCGAGAAGTAATCAGCCGTGCTAATATGAAAATGATAGGAGATAGTGGGTCTCCCCGTTTAATCCTCTGCTGGTACTGGAAGTCATTCGTATTTCCATTAATTAAAATAGAGTGTTCATTAGAATGAAGCCACCGGAAATGAGATTGCGTAACCGTTGCTTCGAAAACCTCTACTGCTCAACACATCATCAAAGAATTTTAACTAATAAGCACATAGCTTTTGGATATCCAAATTATATACGAGATTACCCCCTATGAACTTTATCCAATTCTAAATAGCATCCCCGGGCTAGTAAATACACACGTGATTGACCTCGCCCTTAACAAATGCTGATTGATTTAGGCAGATTAGCTTATCTAGACGAGGTTGAAGTCTCCCCACAATTATTTTGCCGATTGCCTTACTGACATGGTTAGGAGATGGGTCTAAAATGATCCTGGGCCAGATACTATCAAGTTGGGGATCGCACAATGTTTGAAACACAAAAATAACCGGGAAGTGATTTACCAAGAAAAAGCTTCGATAGTCGCCACCACATCCCCACCAACTAATTTCCATTCCTTCGATAGAAGTCTCAAAGGTAGCCATCGTGTCCCGCAAGCTTTTAGAAATATCGCCGAGTTTATGGCATTCCGTATTTCTTGTCCATTTGGGATAGCAAAGCTTAAATCAAGAATACTAGTATACTGTAAGTTGTCCCAAGGAAAGAGATTTATCAATAAAGTAATCCGGTTCTCGGGAGGAGAATCGAGCAGTCTATCAAAATATGTGACAACCATCCCATCTCAAAGGTCTTCCGTATTTCCCGCCATCACCGTGTGAATGGAGTGAATATTATTGTATTTCTTCATATTTTATACAAATGCAATGGTAAAATCGAGTATTTCTATCACCATGGATAAAATGGTTCAAAGCAACATTTTGTTTTAGAAAAATGTTCCAACTTATCAAGAAATTTACCGTAAGTTATTTTGTACAGAAAGCATTGCTTCATCTGCGCACTGCCGCGGACTTTATACTCTATTTGATTTAGCTCCTTCCTCAGCCCCTTGGACAAATTTCTTCATGAGGTTCCCTATATAATTCCAATTCCATTTCTTAAGAGCTTTACCGAGAGTTATCTCCGTAGCCTCGCTTAATCTAATGAGGGGATCCAGTGATCAAGACAATGCCGCTTCGAACAATCTTGTGGAACTCAACATAGGAGGACCAAACATTAAGATATCTGAAAGGAGGGGGAGTATTAGAGCAATTGGGAGGTAATGGATATAAGGGGAGAGGTTCTTATGGTCTAATCAGTAAGACTTAGGTGAGTAACAAAAGTAAGAAGCCAATTAGAGAGCCATAGATTGTTAACCAACATCCCGTCAAGCTTCTCCCAAATGTTCTCTCTATTCCAGGTAAAAGGTGTCCTCTAAAACCTGTGTCATATAGATCACAAAGAATATTATCATCAAAACAGTCATATCAGAGAGCTTCGGGAGGTCTACCCCCAATTTTTTCACTTCAAGACCCAAAACTATTAAAATCACCCCCAACAATCCAGATGAATGTGCCTACATCGATTTCCTGATTGAGTCCACAAGAGCAGTTTATCTTCCTTTTTTTACATTCAAGATACACAAAGGTCGTTGTACCATCCCTGCCATTAATCAGCAAGAATGTATAAATTGCTTGTTGTCAATAAGGATAGACCAGTCACCTCTTTCTACAAAATCCATATTTTGTTATTGCAACATGAAGTACAATGGTTGTAACCATGTAGCTTACCGATGATTTTCCGAGGGTGTTTATTTACCAATGGTTCCGTAATGGTAATGCACCATAATTTATATTTCTTGTTTAAATGTAACAGTCTTTTAAGAGATAAGGGGGTTAGCAATAATTTTATATTCCAGCATAGAAAGTTTATCATTAATTGGGTTGTGGGTTAAGTGAGGGCTGGAGATCTAGATCTAGATCTTCCCCAAGAACAGAATTCCAAATAACTCCCCACGTAAAGAGGAGTTCCTAGTTTTCGTACTTCACTAAGATTATTCTTCTTCTTTTTCCTAGAGGTTTGGGTGTGCCATTTGCCTTCCATCCCCTTCGCATATCACTAACACGCATTGCAGGAGACCTGCATCTAATCGCTACTCGCAGGATCGAGTGGGTTGCATCATTCGACTTCCTCTTCCTCCCTTCTCGCACCTTATAACCTCGGCATCAATCGGGAGCTCTATCCCAAAAGGAGACATAGAATCCTTCTAAAAATCACCCGGCTAAAGTTCTCCTAGAAACCGTTAAAGGGATGCATTTATTCACATTTACCGTGTGTTCAAAACTCTTCTCCCCATCACTGGGGACATAATCAACTGGAACTCTCCCACTGAGGAGTAAGATTAAATCAAGCATCGTGAGTCTACGTATCTCTCCTATCCCCTAAGCCCCGTTGCACCAAAACAAAGGGTATCGATATCAACAGTCGCTTGCTTGAAGTTTTTCGCAGTGGATTCTAGATGTGAGGATGAATTCTAACATTTATCAATTGTATGTCCAAACATTTTGCAATGAGAGCAGTAAATAGGTTTTTGCCGCATTATCACTTTGTCATCATTCTTCTTTAATCGAGCCAATCCAAATTTTCGACTCAAAAGTGCGGAGATATCTCTCTATCCGAATCCTAGCCATTTCAGGTTTAGCTTTATTGATGGCAAGCAGGCATCCAGTCTGAAGGGAGTTCCACGACCTCCCGAATTTGGAAAAGAGCATCCCGATCAAATATCTCGTAAGGAAGATTGTGCAATTTAAACCAAATTCCAAGACTATTGCGTCCTTGCTCGGATCAAAATCGTCCATTCGATTATTTTCATCTCAACTCCTGCATTACTCACCACTTGTTTTGCAAATAACATAACATAGTCCTCTTCACAGTGAAGTTGATAAGAAGATGCCTTCCATCCAAATGCCTCAAGCTTCCAATTTCCTTAAAAATTCAGAGATTCAAAATATTTTCTCACTAGTTCCATCTTCAGATGCCCAAAACTAAATTTCCCAATCAAAATGAGTTTAACTTCATCATCTAGACCAGCCAATTCCTGATCGCTGAAGATCACAACAGGGTGACCATCCTTCTCTTCTAGTGGTCTGATAAATGGACAGTGATTCTTCCACGTCGCATCATGTACTTCTCAGAAAGATCAGCTTGGAAGGATCTGAGATAGAAGGGGCAGATCCAACAACACCAGCATAAGTGGCCTTTAACACTAATATTGGTGGTAAGATCAATGGGGTGGGCCATCGATCCACCGCCTCAACTGCATGTTCACTAATGGAATGCTGAAGCCGTAAACAATAAAAAAACCGTAAAAAAAGAGAAATCGCAACAAAATAGTGGGCAAGAGAGACACCAAAACTAAAGGAGATCTCCAACAACCCTTAGTGCAAGAACAGCCTCCCTAAGATGAAAACAATGTACGTAAAATTTTGAATTCAAGGAACCCGTAAACAGCAAGAAACAAAGAAGAGAAGCAAAAAAGGAGCCCAAGAACCTTCACCACCAGCGCTCCTACCGTACTTACTCGCACCACCACTCACCAAACCGCCGCCGGCAAGGTCATGCCAGGAACCATACCAGAGCACTCCCCGCGCCAACATCTTTATATATATATATATATATATATATATATATATATATATATATATATATATATAAAAGATGGAGGCTGGGTGTAGCTCGCTAGGGTTTCCGCCCATGATCACGGCTGGCCGGCCTTCTCGTGGTGGGAGAGGTGAGTGGGACTTGTGATTTTCTTGGTGGTGACTCTTGGCCGAGTGTGGTGGCCTTGCTTTTGGACATCTTTGCCGGTGGTTTCGACTTTCCTTTGCTCCTCCATTTTAATTTCCTAATGCTCCATTGGTTTTTTTTTCTTGGCTACCTTAGCTGGTTGTCCCCTTTCTTTCTTTAGTTTCTCGCTTCTCCGGATTTTAGTGTTCCTTCTGGATCATCTCGTGGTGTTGAGTTCTTGATTTTGTCGCCACTTATTTTTTCCCCCGGAGTTGGCAGCTTCGTTTCCTACAATGGCTCTCCCCATCGACTCTGAAACTAACATAGCTTGGGCCAAAGTTACTATATAGCCGGAGTGGTGGGTAATGCTCCTTCTACTTCGACCCCTCTAAGCTTCTATTTCCCCAAAGACTTCATGATGCTGTACCGGTAGGCTTTCCCGCCCCTTCATCGTACCCAGAGCGAGGAAAGGAGGGCCGTCCAGGCTCGTTATTTTTACTTCCGAGGAGCTATGTATCGGATGAAGAAGTAAAACTCACCCTGGTCAAAAATTCATTGGGACACCCCAAGATGGAGCTAGAGGAAGTTTTTCAGCCCTCACTTCAGCGGAGTTGGAAAATCGATTCCCTTGATTTCGTACATTTGTTAATTAACTTCACCAGCTAAGAGGATTATGCTTTCATCGTTTGCTAAACAACTGGTAAGTATCAAGTAGAGTGGATATGAAAATCATCAAGTGGACAAATTGGACTTGATCCTAAAGAAAGACCCTCCAATTGTTCTCCGGTTCAAACTTCCTAATCTTCCTTACAGATATTTTAACCAATCTGCTTTATTCCAAATCGTGCAGCAATTGGAACCCCTCAGGTGCGATGCTGCTACTATTAATAAAGCAAAGCCTGAAATGCATGTAATCCAAGCCGAAAGAGATGTCTCTTTGCTCGAAATCAAGAAAATTGATCGGGGTCACAAGAGAGGGCGGCCGGCAGGAGGTGATTATGCAACAAAAACCTTACTTTTGCACACACTGTAAGATGTTTGGCCACACCATGCATTAAATGTTACAGAATCAATCCCCCTAACAAAAGAATCCCCTCCCTTGTCTCAAGCAAACCTTCCAATTCGCTGGTGTTGGGTTGACCAGTGGCACCCAATTCCAAGACTTCGTGCTTCTCGCTGTGAGACATGTTCTCAGTCCCGATACAATCCATTTGAATCCTAGTGTGCCTGATGTGAGACCTGCGGTGCACTACAAGCCGTAAAGCCGGCATCTCCATCCCTGTGGCTCCCGATGGGAGTAAGCCTGTATTTTAGCCCCCTGTCCCATTACCCCGAATCCCCACGTATTGACTCTTCAACTAGAGAGTCTACTCCTGTGTTAGAGTCCCCTCCCTAATGAAATTGACAATTGGTGCGAAGAGAAGAGGTGGAAATTCAAATCATAACACCATCCCAAGACTCGTGCCCTGGGTAGAAAAGTTACTCGCTAATGTTATGGCTAATATGGAAGCCGAGTTAGAAGGGAAATGGCACACACAAACATCTCAAGGAAGAAAAAGGCTTTATCTGAAGCCCAAAACTCGGCACATCCCTCACCGAGGGGAACCGGGCCGGACCGTCAAAACCAGATCCAACCACAACCCCCTCCCCCACCCATGATTAATCTACTTTATTGGAACATTAGGGGTATTGGCAACCCCTCATCTCTGAAAAGAATTCTTCAGCTTTATTAAAAAACACAAGCTTTGGTGTATTGCACTCCTCGAACCCATGGTGTACAAACATTCCAAAGAAATTATCAATAAATTCAAATGGTTTTAAACATTTCACAATTGCAATAATAAAATCCGGATCTTTTATAGAAGGAAATCACGAACCCCCTCATGTACAATCAGCAATTCATTCACTCCTCCTTCAACATCAATGGTCAAAATGGGTTTACAACTTTTGTTTATGCTGGATGTGTAATTTAAGATAGAACGTTCTTATGGAGAAGTATACATGAGACGGATCCAACCTCTCTTCCCTCTACGGCCATGTGGGAGGAGATTTCAACCGCATCTCGCTCTCCATCCGAAAAGCCGGGAGGTGGGGACTCCCCCAACACCGCATCTATGTCAAAGTTCAATGATCAAATTCAGGGTCGTAGATCTTTTTGATCTTGGCTTCAGAGGACTTCTTATACCTGGAAAAGAGGTAAACACCCGGGGAAAGACTCGGACAGAATTCTAGTAAACAAGCACTGGATTTCCCATTGGCTCCTCACCTATGTGACACATTTAAGTCTCACAGCCTCTCGATCACAGACCCCTACTTATATTGAGGCCTCACCTCTTGGACAAAGGTATCAAATTTTTTCTCCTCCAACTGAGCTTATTTTAAATTTTTGTAAATATTCACATGCTTTAAGTATATCATCACCATATAGATGTGTGCTACTCGATTAGACGATCATTTTAAAAAAAAATTCACTCAATTTCGTTGAGAAATGAGTGAGATATCAAGGTTTAAAGGTAGACGGTTTTGGGTGAATAGAACTAGGAGAGAGGAGCAGTAGCCGTCCGATCACATGTGTATCGCACGGAATGCCGAGATGCAGTCGGATGGGAGCTTCATCCATAAGCAGAAACGCGCCAGCCAATCACGGAGCGACACGTGGCCCCCCTTGATAGCGATAGTTTGAGAGGGAAATTGGATTTTGGATTTATTTTTGAACATAAACTTCAAAAAATCATAACTTTTCATAGAAAAATCACAAAAATAAAATAAAAATACCTTCTTTCTCAGTGAACAGAGGAGAACAAAGTGGCAAAGAATTGGGTTAATTTGATGAGTATTTTATTTTTAATGAATTATTTACTGTTTTGAGTATTTTGATTCTCCATTTGCATACTCAATTCACCATGGCATGAGACCATAGGGCTTTTGAAGCCTCTGATCTTGGGAACATTCCCTAAATTTTTCAAAGTCAGAGGCTATCTCTATGGCAAGTTATGCATTTTTCAAGTTTATGTCACTGTTTTGGTATTTTAATTCCAATAATTAGCATATTGGTCAATAAATTCTAGAAATATTTGGGGAAGTTTCTTAGGACTGGAGGACCCTAGGATAATTATGGTTAGGATTAATTCATCAAGAATAACCCTAATTAGTCTAAATACTCAAAATTGAATTTTAAAAATGAATTAATTAAGCCACATGATCAAAATTAAACTTTAAAAATTCATAACTCCAAAAATACATTTCAAAAGTTCACCAAATTGGTTTTGTGGGCTCTCTAATATCAGAGGAGTCTTTAAAAATTAAAATTGGAATTTTCTAAAGTTTTTCATTTTTAATGATATTTTTTATATTTAAAAAATTAAAAAATAATAAAAATCACAAATATAATAAAAATCATAAAAATGTCACATTTTGACTCCTAATCACTTAGAAACCAACCAAATATTTTTCCTAAGTCTCTAAGTTAAGATATTGAATTTTAAAGGCTCAAAACAATTTTTAATATTAAAAAATGTATTTTCCAACCTTTTCACTAAATTAATTCTAATAAATCAAAGAAAAATCAGAAAATTGTAAACTTTATTTCTTTGAACTCCTTGAGCTCAGAGAGATTTATGAAAAATAAAAAATCCATTTCTCAACTTTAATTTTATTTTATAATTAATTAACACTCCAAAACTCAAAATAATTATAATAAATAAAATATAATTTAAAAAAATCACCAAAATTGGTCCAAGTGGTCCTCTGGTCATTAGGAACATCCCATAATTTTCTTAAGGATAGAAACATTACTTCGGTCATGTTGTTGAATTTTCCTTGAAATCCCTTATTTTTCACTAAAATTAATTATATAAATAAATTAAATTCAGAAAAATCACATTTTCTCCTCTAATGTCTTAACTAACATGTGAGTGAGGTGACATAAAAATTTCAAGTTCATTTGAACTCAATTTAGTGAGTTATAAAATAAATAAGCCTAAAAGGGCATAAAGGTAATTAAAGAATTTAAACCCCTTTATTAAAATTTTAGGTTTAATTAAAATGGAGGGTAAAATATTTGATTTTATCTTTCTTGGATGATTGAAACTTTGGGAAATTAAAAGGGTAGGAACCCATTAATCACTTTTAATAAACCAAAAATGAAACTTTAATTATTTAAACAATTTAAATTTTGGAAGATTAATGAAAATTTGAATTATTAAAAATAGGTATATAACTTGAGAGGATATTAATTCTTTAATAAAAAAAATCCCTAAATAAATCACTTCTATAATATTTAACTCTTAATTAAGATTAAAATGATAATCCAAACTAAGTAAATTAAAAACTTATAAAAAAACCCTTAAGTTAAAGGAAAGGTCAAAATATTAAGTGGTTTAACAATTAAATTTAATTAAATTCAAATTAAATTAAATTAAATTAAGTAAAAATTAAATTAAAATTAAAATTAAATTAAATTAACATTTTAACAATTAAATTTAATTTAATTTAAAATATTGAAATTAAATTAAATTAAATTAAGTTAAATTCAATTAAATTAAATTTAAATTATATTAAATTAACATCACTCAATAATAAAAGTAAATCAAATTTGAAATATTAAGACAATTCATAATTAAGAATATAAAAAATCAAACTAATCAAGATTAACCTAAAATATCATAATTAACCTAGACCAAATCATTAAGATATATGAATAATCTAAGTGAATTTGAAACACCAAAGATTAATTTAAAATATTAAGATCACTTAAAGTATAAAGATTTAAACCAAAAATAATTTGAACACTATTCCAAACTTAAAATTATTAATTAAAACCTCATAATTAAACTAAATCACTTTAAACCATTAACTGAAACTTAAAATTAAGAATGATTAAAATTCTCAACAAACTAACTTGCCCCTAAAGGCTTTAATTATTACAACTCTTAAATAGAGT
Organism: Papilionanthe hookeriana x Papilionanthe teres; assembly: GCA_022702705.1. Lineage (NCBI taxonomy): Eukaryota > Viridiplantae > Streptophyta > Magnoliopsida > Asparagales > Orchidaceae > Papilionanthe > Papilionanthe hookeriana x Papilionanthe teres. The sequence goes on along the minus strand of CM040431.1, from coordinate 93,163,303 downwards.
ATTAAGTGAGATGTCACTTCATTCATCAGTTAATCAAATGCCCAAGTTCACTGAGCAAGAGACGAAGCTTAACTAAACTCCTAGATGATTAATTCACCTGTGCAACTAAATTTACTTGGACTCAAAATAATCTCGGAAGTATTGAAAAGATGTTTAGGACTCGTCCTAAGCACTTTCTCAATATGATGAGATGTTTTAGAAGAACAATTGAACTTAATTGTTCTTCGGTGAAGAAAATCATCCATAAACAAAACACAAGAACCTAGACGTCATAGGAAATGACTAGTTATAGGATTATGATCTTGGTAGACAACCAGAACCTTCCCTTAGCTTTACCTAGGTACTTGTTGAAATATTTAAATGCCTTAACATGTGTTTTAAGTGTAGCTTGGGATGACGGGAAGACCCTCCAGGTACGCTTTTATTTTATTGCAATTTACTTTATTGCAATTTACTTACATGCAGTGCACTTTACTTTTTCTTGCATGTTAAACAAGATTGTTGCATGAAAACTGAAACCTTTAAAATAGTCACAAAACTGAAACCCAAAACTAAATTAAAAGTCACCACAAGATAAAATTCACCGCCACAACATTCCAAAATATAAATACAACTCAAAATTTAATCACAAACAGAACAACAAAACTATAATTGTAACAAAATTAAAACGTCTCGTTGAATGATCGGGAATACCTCGGATGATGTAACCCACGTGTTGCTAACGGGATTTCCCATGGTCTAAATGAAAGTGTGGAACTCATTCAGTTGAGTTTAGCAAATTCATCTGGACTAAGTGAATTCGATGAAAATAACGGTGCCGGGATGACGGAACCGTGGGATCTGAATCGGTTCTGTTTAAACAACTTTAAGATTTGTTTTAATTGAAATATTAAAAATATTTGGACTTTAAGATTTCTAAACCAAAACACTTCTCTCATCTCCTGATTTTCACCTTCTAAAATTAAACCTCTGCAACAACAAGGTGCTCGGAGCGTAGTGGGCCGCATGGCCATCTACTTCAGCAAAACTCGGATCTACACCAGCTAAACCTTTCTTAGAATTAAATAACCAAGCTATAGGACTTCGAGGTAGTTTGCCTAGTGCAACATAAATCCTCAACTCTTCATTAGGCATTTGCATGATCATGTCATGTAAATTAAGCCCTAACCGGTCTTAGGACTCCGAGGTAGTCGTTTTGTACGACATAAACCCTCACATCTTCGAGGCTATTTGTGTGATTATATCATATAAATATAAGTCCTAATTAATTAAAATTGGCAGGATTACAACATTAAATAAAATCTCAAATTGAAGTCAAACAATAGGATAGTTTAGGAAGTTGCCAAGATTCTTCCTGGATTCTCAGCTTCTCCTACTTCTCTTCCTTTGGACTCCTAAAAATTAACTGTTCCAAATTTGATCCATTCCCAATTGAAATTTCCAAAATCCAATTGTTTGAAAACCTTAAACTTTGAAATTCTTGAGAGCAAAACCACTGATCATTATCAAGAGTTTTCTTAAATGATTCCCGTCATTTAAGATGTAATTAACTTTGGGGGCTTGCCCTTATAGGGAACTATAAGAACCCAGGTAATATAAACCCTGCTTAATTTCTTTATATTAAGCAGGGGAACTTGTCAGCTTATAAAGTTGGTTCGCAGACCAAACGGATGTCATAAATCTTCTAGTTTATTTAACGAGCCCCATCATCGAGCGGTGTCTATTCTTTGGGATAGATATACGGTTTGTGGTGCGGTGCTCGTTTATATAAACTATTTGGGATGTGAGATCAGTTTGATTTCATATCTTAAAATTTTCAAACTCAAAATTATTTTCAAAATAAAATACTACTTTCTAAATTATATATATATTTAAATTAAATTTAAAATCTAAAAAATTCACTGACAACTTCTGTAGGCGACCCCTTTTCAAAACACATAACCTAAAAATATGTCGACAAGTAGTTCTGAAGAAGTGGCTATACCGCTGAGACCAATTACGAAGACTATTATTCGTACTTATGAGTCTCATGTGGGAGCCTGAGTTGAGCGTAGGAGTACTGATATTCCTACTACGAGTTATGTTGTTCCATCTACATTTGAGCCACTGATGTACGATGCGATGACCTTTACTTATGTAAGAATTTATGAATTTATATTTAAATATTTATATTAATTAATGTAAAAGTCACAATTTCAAACGCAAGTATACGTATCGTTTCAAGTAATATAGGGCTCTATTGGAGTCCTGGTTATCGATCCCACAAGGAAGATTATGAGAAAACTAAGAAATATTTTAGAGTTTTCAAATTAAAAGTAATTATTATTTTTATTTCTTTTCAAAATTTCAGATTTTTAATTTAATAAAATTTATACTAAATGTAAGCAAGTAGTAATAAAGTAAAGATTAAAGGAGGTATAATTAAAATAACTTTCTCCTTTTCAACTAATCCAAGATTTTTAGAATAATTATCAATTGTGGAGAATTTAGATTATGGTATTGTGCCATATAGAAGCATTTCTATTCTTTACCTTCGCTTGATAGTATAAAGAACATTGGCTAATCTATAGATCGGTTCATGATGTTTTATTAGTAGAATGGGTTAATTTTGGCTCACACTACTAGATGTCCAAGGGTGGCTATGGTCGGCCCTACCAGTGACCCGTTCCCTTTCTATAGATCAAATTATTAGAATTTAGTCTGTCTCTCTAAAAACTAATTAATTCTACGCCCAATAAATAATATCTTTCTATTTATTTGCACTTCACCTTGAATAACCTGCATAAAGCCTTCGACTACCCAAGGATTCATGTGATATCTACTAGTTAAGAATTCATCTCCGGACAGGTCTCAAAATTCTTCCACAGGTTTTAATAATTTAAATGGCTAGTTTAAGAAGTAAACTAAGATCAGGTATTAATATCATCACAATTTTTATAAATATTTTAAGTTAAATTCTCCAACAAAATTTAATTATCTTATTATCTTTTCATAGTTGAAAGGGGAAAGAAAACTAACTACTCAGAACACATTGAATTCACACAACAAAACATATTTATAAAACTTTGAACCAAGTTACAAATACTTATACGGAATGTTCCTTGAGTGATCCGCTGACTCTTGCGACTCCGATGCAAGGTACAAAACTTCAATAGCAACAATACTTGAAAACTCACACTTACTACTCAGTGAATTGAGTAGTAATTACTCTAATTAAACTCACTAAATGCAAAAGAAAGTGGCTCCCTAAAATGATTGGATGCTAGAGGGGGGTATATGGCTAATAACCGCCTAAAGTCGTCAAAATAATAACCGCTTAACACCATCAAAATAACTGCCTAAAGTCGTCAAAAATCTAGTCTGTGTCTGTATCGAGCCGGCGCTTAGGCGCCTGATTCTGGAGCCTAGGCGCCGGATTTATTATTTCGATATCTTGCTCTTTAAGCTCCATTTTTGCTCCATTTTTGCTCCTTTTTCCTTCTTGAATTCTTTTTTTATCACCTACATCCAAAAACATAAAAATACCTTTCATTAAAGCATAATATCCTTAAGAATTGAATCATAAATAAGGCATAAAAATAGGTATTTTTTAAGTGGATAAAATTCCCCCAAACTTAAACGTTTCTTGTCCTCAAGTAACCCTTTTAATTATATAAAATGTATAACATTTGGAATGAAGTTTAAATATTTAAGATTCATTGTAATTTTTGATTTTATAAATACTTTAGCAAATCATTAACCAAATTTCACTAATTAAGGTTAATTTTAAGAATTTAAAGAATACTTAACTACCAAATCATAAGACTTCCAATTTTTCATTTATTTCAAGAATAATTGTAATTTATCATATTAAGGTCACATAGAATATTTACAAGAGAAAGGTTTTCATGAAATATTTTTCTAGCAAAAATATTTGTACATAAAAATTAAGATAAAAATGTAATTGGTTTTCCTTCTATAAGATAATTCAAGTGAAGCCAATTTTTGATTAGGCATTTCCTCAAGCTTCTCCTCACATTTCTTTTTTTTCTGATTTTTTTCTTTTCTCTTTTCTTTTCTCTCTTCTTTTTTTTAAGGATATTTTTCAATCCTTCATTTTTTTTATTTGTGAGGATTACTATTTTTGGATAGTCTATTAATGATTTTGAACATCACTATCCTTAACTTATATTTAAAAACTTATACTTTTTTTTACTTAATAAATATGACATTCTTAATAAGTATTTTTCAAAAATTATTTCAATCTTTTCTTTTTCAAGTAATAATCTTGTTTCCTTAGTTTTCCTAATGTACAATTCTCTTTATTATAAATAGAAAAATTCTTAATCTTATTATTCTTTAAGTTAAATAATTCTATTCTTAAAATCAATCAGAATTATTGAAATTTTAGTTAAGTTTACTAAATTATTTGTAAATTCAAAAATTTAAGTAATCTTAAATAGATTTTTCATTTCTTATGTTATATTAATATATATCTTTTTAAAAGAAAATATAGGTCATTAAGGACAAATAATATTTAAATTTAAAAAATGTTTTCCCTTCCCCCAAACTTCAGCTTTAGTATAAAAATGGATCATAAAATTTTCTAAAGCATGAGAGAAAGAAATAAATAGGAATTATTTAGGTACAATAATGATGTAGTAAGGAAAAAACTCATTTCTACTTCTACACATGCTTTAATATGAATATAACAGAAATGAGTTTGTAGAGCAGGAGTAAATTTCTAAAATTTATTTTATTTTATTATTAATATTTTTTTTAAACACATGCAAAAATACTAACTATTCATGAATATTAAATAGTATGCTGAAATAGAAATACACATTTATCATAGAAAATAAAAATTCATCCATATTTCAGTCTTTAACACATACCACATAAGATGATCTAAACACAGTTTTTATATCAAAATTCATCACTAACAAACAACAATACAATCAAACTAATCAGTACTAATCAAACTAGAAATAAACTAAAAATAAAATCAGCTCATCTCAAGAGGTAAATCAAGCTACTAATCACTATCTGTAGCCTCTTTATCATTGTCACCAAATGAAAAATCCACATCCTTTGGATCAACATACGGTGAAAATCTAGGACAGGTAGGGAACTGAACATCATGGTCACCCTTCAGGAATCTAACTAAAGACACAGAATACTCAGCATCATAATCACTCTTCCTTTGGGTGTACTCAGAAAGATGATCGATCTTCTTATCGATCGTATGTACTCTACAATGAGTTAGAAATAACTCATTTTGCAGCTTAATAAACTTATCATGCATGGATTCCCAGAAAATAGATGGTAGATCAGCAGAAGAAGTAGATGGTCTCGAAGTAGAAGGTCTACCAGAAGTAGGTAATGAACTAGAAGGTGCAGTAGAACTCTTACCTCGAAGTCGATCATAGATACTGACACTCTCTCTTCCTATTGGCTTCGTAGACTTGAGCTTTTCCTCAGAAAGCTCAACAACTACTCCAGCACTTTCACACAGAGAATATATCAAAGATGGAAATCCGAGTCCAACGAAGTCTCTAGAACGAGCAGTGGCCTCTACAGAATCATAAATGATACTCCCTACATCAATCGGCTTCCTCTCTTGTATGCAGAAGTTGAGGATAGCTCTATCCTTGGTAACCTCGCTCAAATGATTGGATGGAAGGAGGCGAGCAGAAATAAAGTAATGCCATGCCTTTGAAACACCATTAAGCTTAAAAGATGAAAAATTTACCCGTTTTCCGTTCCAGATCTTCCAAGCTCCAGTACCATCAGTCAGGTAAGCAATAATCATCTCTAAATCTCCCTTAGATGGAGATTTTATAGAGTAATAAAACTTGATGATCGGCGGTAGGCCGTAGAAAATGTTGATATGCTTTGGAGTGAATCCTACTCCAACACCTCTTACAAAAATCTCATACTCTTCAGCATCCACGAAATTGGCATAAAACATCCTGACGACAGAGATAACAACAACAACAGTGAAATAACAGAATCGTTGCCTGTTGAGTGCAACGATCGTATCCTCAATTATTCCTCCAGGATTATAAAAACTTAGTTCCGAGATAAACTTCCTCGTCATAGAAAAATCGTTGTACCGAAAATGTGCAGCAGCAGTGACAAACTTTCTGTGATCAAAATTTTCTCGTTCCTTTCCTCGCTTAGATTTGAGTGTCATCTAAACGTGATATTAAAACGCAAAGAAAATTCATAGAATCAAAGGAAATGAATTAATTTAAGCTTTTCAAACTTGAAAGAGCTTAAAAATCTATGGATTTAACTCTAAAAATCAATTTTTTGCTTAAAATTTTGGTTTTCCTCAAAGAGAGAAAAATCCACGGTGAAAATAAAAAATAATTGGTTTAGAATGTAGATCTGACCTTGGGATGAAGAAATCGAGTAATTTCAAGCTCAAAAACTTGAAAATCCGGCCTCAAATGGGATCTCTACGGTCTATTTTTGTGAAAACTGGAGAAAAGGGAAGCTTAGGCATTAAAAATGGCGTGGGGGTGTTTAAGAAGATGAAGTTTCGGGTTCAGGCCGAATCGGCGCTGAATTCTAGAGCCTAGGCATTAGAATCGCTTTTCCAAAAATTCGATTTAAATATTATATTTTTCACTAAAACTTGTCAAATTTGACTCCTAATTACTCTTATGAGAGTATTAATCCAATTCATATCCTCCAAACATTTTCAAAATCAATTTAAAATGATAACTTAGATCCACATTTCAAACACTAAATATAACTAAACTCTTCAATTCCAATTCATAATTTTCATTCCAAACTCAATAAATTCCAGAACAAGACTATAACAAGGTTCATCATTCTATAAATAACACAAACAACGTAAATTCAAAGCAAATTTTCAATCCAACAACACACATTGAACAATTAAGCAAACACACAAATTCGATATTCGACACACTAGAACTTGACTCAATCACACCTAGAACACATAAAAGATCTATTCAACACCGATCTTCAATTTCCATCTCTTTCATAATGAAGTTCGCTAGGACCGTTGAGATAGAAAACCAACGCCCTTGGAAATTCCAAAGCCGTCTTTTCATCGATCCACTTGTTCTTCACATACATTGCTACTTGAGCGTCTTGATAGGCCGCCATATGATCAAATTGAAGTTTAGTTTGCCATTCCATATGCTCAATTTGATGATACATCTCGTGCAAACGATTCCCAATGCTTTGAAGTTCCGCTTCAATCTTTTCCAATTGACTTAATAATCTCTCCATACTAACTGCAATAAAACCATTAAAATAATGTTGAGGATCTTTGGGGGATTTGTCTCTTACCTCATTTCCATGATTTCCTTTATCCATTGCTTCCAAACTCCTCTTAACTCTTCCAAAATGGATTTCTCTGGTAAAAATTATGGTTTCTATGTGATTGGGGATGAAGATAGGGCAATATATAAAGAGATTTCGTGTGAAAAACTGAAGATTTTCGGTTTTTATACGATCTGTAACCGTGGCGCTTAGGCGTCAGAATCTTACGCCTAGGTGTCGGGCCATCAATACGCACAGGTTATTCTGGCGCTTAGGCGTCGATTTTGGGTGCCTAGGCGTCGGAACCACGATCGACTCCGATTCACCTATCGTCAAATTTTACAAAGTTTCGGTCTTAAAAATAGGTCTAATAAAAGGGTATGATTCACATACAAACAATGATTAAGATAAATTCAAATCACAAAAAATCACAATGATAATAAATGGGTTGCCTCCCACAAAGCACTTGGTTTAACGTCGTCAGCCTGACCTAATCAGTTGAATTAATCGGGTAGACTCAGTTTGTAAGCCTCTCTGTAATTTGGTTTCATTTCTCCCATATAAGGCCTCAGTCTTAATCCGTTAACTTTAAATACTTTTCTAGTTTTGGGATCTTTAATATCCACAGCTCCATAAGGGTATACTTTCTCAATTATAAATGGTCCCATCCATTTAGATCTTAATTTTCTAGGAAAAAGTTTTAAACGAGCATTAAATAATAACACTTCTTGTCCAGGCTCAAATTATTTTCTTGAAATCTTTTTGTCATGCAATTTCTTCATTCTTTCCTTATAAATCTTTGCATTTTCATAAAACTCATTTCTTATCTCTTCCATTTCATTCAGTTATAATAATCGTTTCTCTCTTGAAGCATTCAAATCGTAATTAAACTCCTTTATCGCCCAGTAAGCTTTATGTTCCAGTTCAACATGTAAGTGACAATGTTTACTATAAATTAACCGATAAGGTGACATTCCGATAGGTGTCTTATAAGCTGTTCTATAAGCCCATAATGCAGAATAAAGTTTATCAACCCAGTCAGTTCTTTTAGGATTAACAGTCTTCTCTAATATTTTTTTAATTTCTCTGTTTGATACTTTAGCCATTCCACTTGTTTGAGGGTGATAAGCAGTTGCAATTCCATGTTTAATTCTGAATTTTCCAGTAATGATTGAATTCTTATATTTCTGAAATAACTTCCTCTATCTGTGATAATTACCTTAGGCATTCCAAATCTTGTAAAAATCATCTTCTTTAAAAATTTCAAAACACTTTTGGAATCACAGTTAGGTAAAGCTACAACTTCAATCCACTTTGAAACATAGTCAACTACTAATAAAATATAAATCTTTCCAGATGATGGTACAAAAGGTCCGATAAAGTCTAAACACCATACATCAAAAATTTCAATTTCTAATATATAGTTTAGAGACATTTCATGTTTTCTGGATATATTTTCCATTCTTTGACATCGATCACAAGTTTTCACGTAATGTCCAACATCTTTAAAAAATGTAGTCCAATAGAATCCAAAATTTAAAATTTTAAACACAGTTTTATCTACTCCAAAGTGTCCTCCAAATTCAGAATCATGACATTTTTAAATAATTGCAAAGGTTTCTTCATAAGGTACACATTTTCGAATCACAGAATATCTTCCTATTTTAAATAAATGAGGATCTTCCCAAATATATGATTTACAATCATTCTTGAATTTCTTAATATATTTGTTACTCGACCCATATGGTAAAATATTGTTAACCAAATAGTTAACTATAACAGCATACCAAGGCATTTGTAATCCTTAAATAACATATAACTGTTCATCAGGAATTTCTCATTTCTATTTTCTTCATAAATCTTTTCACTATTATTTTTTATTCTTGATAAATGATCAGCAATTTGGTTATCAATTCCTTTTCTGTCCACTATTTGAAAATTAAATTCTTGTAAAAGTAAAGCCCATCTGATCAATCTAGGTTTAGCATCCTTTTTAGACATTAAATACTTAATAGTAGAATGATCAGTATGTACGATACATTTCGTTCCAAGAAGATATGGTCTAAACTTATCAAAGGCATATACTATTGCTAAAAGCTCTTTTTAAGTAGTAGTGTAATTTCTTTGTGTTTCATTTAGAGTTTTGCTAGCATAATATATAACTTTGAAAATTTTCTCATTTTTTTGTCCCAATACAGCTCCAATTGCATAATCACTTACATCACACATTAATTCAAAAGGTTTACTCCAATCAAGTGTAACAATAACAGGTGCAGTGATTAATTTTTCTTTTAAAATATTGAACGCATTCAGACAATCTTTATTAAATTCGAACTTAGCTTCTTTTTCTAATAAATAGCAAAGAGGTTTAGCAATTTTAGAAAAATCCTTCATATATCTCCTATAAAATCCAGCATGACCCAGAAAACTTCTCACATCAGTAACAGTAGTAGGTGATTGAAGCTCAACAATAATTTTCACTTTTGCCTGATCAACTTTCATACCTATTTGTGAAATTTTATGTCCAATTACAATTCCTTCTGTGACCATAAACTGACATTTTTCCCAGTTTAGAACCAAATTTGTTTCTTCACATCTTTTCAAAACTTTCATTATTTTTTCCAAAGAATACTCAAAAGAAGTTCCAAAAACTGAAAAATCGTCCATAAATACTTCAATTCCTTTATCAATTAAATCACAGAATTTTGACATCATACATCTTTGAAAAGTTGCAGGTGCATTACATAAACTAAAAGGCATTCTTCTAAAGGCAAATGTTCCATAAGGACTTGTAAATGTTGTTTTCTCTTGGTCCCCAGGAGCAACGAGTAATTCATGATAACCAGAATATCCATCCAGAAAATAGAAATAGAGTGTCCAACTAATTTATCCAACATCTGATCCAAGAAAGGTAAAGGAAAATGATCCTTTCTAGTATTTTTTAATTTTTGATAGTCAATGAAAATTCGCCATCCAGTAACTTGTCTTGTAGGAATTAATTCATTTTTTTCATTAACAATGACAGTTACTCCTACTTTCTTTGGAACACAATGAATATGACTTACCCATTGACTATCCGAAATAGAATAAATAATTCCTGCATCTAACCATTTCAAAATCTCCTTTTTTACCACCTCTTTCATAATTGAGTCCAATCTTCTTTGAGGTTCAATAGTGGGTTTATAATTTTCTTCCATTAAAATCCTATGCAAACTGATTGAGGGGCTTATTCCTTTTATATCTGCAATAGTCCAACCAAAAGTTTTCTTATAATTCTTCAGAACTCCTATTAATTTTTCTTCTTGATATTTCCTTAGTTCTGAAGATATAATCACAGGTAAAGTTAATGAATTTCCAAGAAATGCATACTTTAGATGTGCAGGTAACATTTTTAATTCCAATTCAGGGGCTTTTTCAAATGAGGGTAAAATTATATCATTTTTAGTTGTGTCTAAAATTTCCTAATTTTCATGAATATAATGAGTTTCTTCAGATAAATTTTCTTCATTTACTTCTTCAATTTATTAAGTTAATCACTCATTATATAACACAGATTTATCATCTTTTTCTTCAAAAATGACTTTACATTTTTCTTGATAATGCTTTTTAATTATATAATCAAAAATATCCATCCGATAGCATTTTTCTTTATTAGGATACCTCATTGATTTCAGAACATTAAATGTTATCTCTTGATTATTAACTCTCATTGTTAATTCTCCTTTTTGCACATCAATCATAGCACGTCCGGTAGCTAGAAAAGGTCTCCCTAAAATAATAGGTATTTCTTTATCTTCTTCATATCTAGTATAATGAAATCCACATGAAAGATAAATTTATCTACCTTAACAAGAACATCCTCTATAACTCCGTTAGGATAAGTGATAGATCGATCAACTAACTGAAGGGTAACAGTGGTGGGAGAAATCTCTCCTAAATCTAACCTTCGAAAGATTGAAAATGGCATGAGATTAATACTTGCTCCTAAATCACATAAGACTTTTCCACAAAATTTTTCTCTAATAGCACATTGTATATTGAAACTTCCAAGATCTTTAAGTTTCTGAGGTAGTTTCTTCTGAATTATTGCACAACATTCTTCACTTAATGCAATAGTTTCATAAGCTTCAAATTTCCTTTTCCTTTTCTTGCTTAAAATATCCTTCATAAATTTTGCATAGCTTGACATTTATTCCAAAGCTTTAGCAAAAGGAATGTTGATGGTAAGTTTCTTAAAAATCTCAAAGAACTTAGAAAATTGATGGTCAAGCTTCTGCTGTTTTAGTCTTCGAGGAAAAGGTGGTGGTGGTCATTCAACTTCCACTTCAATAAGAATTATAGTCTGATCTTTACATGAAGAAAGAGTATTTTTAGGTTCTTTAATTTCTTCTACCTCTCTCTCTTTTTCAATTTCATTCTGAATTTTCTCTTTTAATTCCTTTCCACTTCTAAGTTGTACATCTTTTTCTTGTTCATGATCTTTCCCAGTTTCTTTAGGATTAATTTCGACATTACTAGGTAGTGTTCCTTAAGGACTGTAATTAATAAAATTAGCAATTTGACCTATCTGATTCTCAATATTACGAATAAAAGTGTTTTGACTTTGTAGCTGATTACCTAGTTGCAAGATCAATTCTTCTATAGATAACTTTTTCTGTTGATTATTAAAACCAGGAGGGTAAGTTGGTCTAAAGTTTGAATTTCTTTGATTGTTCCAATTTCCGGTTGGATTAACTTGATTATTACTCAATTATTGATGTCTATTATTCCAATTAAAATTAGGATGATTTTTCCAACCTGGATTATAATAATTAGAATAAGGGTTATTAGTTTTACTAACAATAGCTTGCAAAGTTTCTATTGTTTGAGAATCATTAATATTTGCAGAATTTTCATTACTTACATGCAATATATTAATAGCAAAGTTATCTAATTTCTTAGATATCGCAGCCACTTATGAAGCTAAAATAGAAAAGGTTTCATTATCTTGAATACTTGCCATTCTTTTAGGATTAACCCTTTTAGAAGGCCATTGAAAATTATTATTAGCCATTTCTTCAATTAAAGTATAAGCTTCTTCAAATGTCTTAGCCATTAAAGAACCACCAGCAGCAGCTTCTATAATAGATCTAAGTAATCTAATAAGTCCATTATAAAATTTTTGAATAATTAACCAATCTGGTAAAGCATGATGAGGACATTTTCTTAATAGTTCTTTAAATCTTTCCCAAGCTTCATAAATTATTTCTCCATCAAATTGCATAAATGAAGTAATATCATTTCTTAATTTAACAGTTTTAGAAGTAGGAAAATATTTAGCAAGGAATATTTATGCTATATCTGCCCAAGTTTTAATAGAACAAGTTGCTAATGAGTTAAGCCACATCTTTGCTTTATCTTTTAAGGAAAAAGGAAAGATTCTAAGCCTAATAGCATCATCAGTAACATTATTATATTTAAACATAGCACAAAGTTCTAAGAAATTAGCAAGGTGTAAATTTGGATCCTCATTTGGTGTTCCTCCAAATTGATTATTTTGAACCATTTGAATAATAGAAGGTTTAAGCTAAAAAGATTTAGCATCTACAGCTGACATTTGAATACTAATATGAAGTTCATCAGCTGTAGGGTTTGCATAATCCCTTAATGGTTTATAAACATTTTGTTCATTAATTTCTATTGGATTTTGATTATTGTTATGTAAGTTAGCCATTTCCTGATATTTTTGAATTTGTTTTCCTTTTCTTATTCTTTTAACTGTTCTTTCTAATTTAGAATCAAAAGGTAATAATCCTTTAGATCTAGAACTACGCATAAAAATTAAATTAAAATCTTTTTGGTATTTTTGTATATATGTTTTTTGTATTTTTATTTAAAGAAATAAAAGTGTATAAATTATTTTTAATTTGAGAAATGTAAAAATTGTCTTTTTAACTTTCTTCCTTATCTTCCCCGACAACGGCGCCAAAAACTTGATGCACGATGCGATGACCTTTACTTATGTAAGAATTTATGAATTTATCTTTAAATATTTATATTAATTATTGTAAAAGTCAGAATTTCAAACACAAGTATATGTATCGTTTCAAGTAATACATTGCTTTATTGAAGTTCTGGTTTTCGATCCCACATGGAAGATTATGAGAAAATTAAGAAATATTTTAGATTTTTCAAATTAAAAGTAATTACTATTTTTATTTATTTTCAAAATTTCATATTTTAAATTTAATAAAATTTATACTAAATGTAAGCAAGCAGTAATAAAGTAAATATTAAAGCAGGTATAATTAAAACTACTTTCTCCTTTTCAACTAATCCAAGATTTTTAGAATAATTATCAATTGTGGAGAATTTATATTATAGTATTGTGCCAAATAGAAGCATTCCTATTTTTTACCTTCGCTCGATAGTATAAAGAACATTGGCTAATCTATAGATCGGTTCAGGATGTTTTATTAGTAGAATGGATTAATCTAGGCTCACACTACTAGATGTCCATGGGTGGCTATAGTCGGCCCTACCAGTGACCCGTTCCCTTTCTATAGATCAAATTATTAGAATTTAGTCTGTCACTCTAAAAACTAATTAATTCTACGCCAATAAATAATATCTTCCTATTTATTTGCACTTCACCTTGAATAACCTGCATAAAGCCTTCAACTACCCAAGGATTCATGTGATATCTACTAGTCAAGAACTCATCTCCGAATAGGTCTCAAAAATCTTCAACAGGTTTTAACGATTTAAATGGACAGTTTAAAAAGTAAACTAAGATTAGTTATTAATATCATCACAATTTTTATAAATATTTTAAGTTAAATTCTCCAACAAAATTTAATTATCTTATTATCTTTTCATATTTGAAAGGAGAAAGAAAACTAACTACTCATAACACATTAAATTCACATAACAAATTATATTTGTAAAACTTTGAACCAAGTTACAAATACTTATCTGGAATGTTCCTTCAAGTGATCCGCTGACTCTTACTGACTCCAATGCAAGGTACAAAACTTCAGCAACAATAATACTTGAAAACTCACACTTACTACTCAATGAATTGATAGTAATTACTCTAATTAAACTCACTAAATGCAAAAGAAAGTGGCTCCCTAAAATGATTGGATGCTAGAGGGGGGTATATGGTTATAGAATGCTAAAAGGGGACTAATAGGGGCGCTTTTCTCTGTAGAATTAACTCCTATTTATAGAGCTCCGAATTTGGCTAGGGGTTGCTTAAGGCACCTCTTCAAAATTTGTCCAAATACAATGTATCTTCTAGAAGGTAGCTGTCGTGCCTAGGTGCCAGGATCTTGCTCCTAGGCGCCGGAGTCCGTGATCAGGTCTTCGCACCTCTTCAATTTGGATCACACCTCTTCACAATTAAAACCATTTCTCGGTGTCCAGATGCATTGTATCACATGTCCTATATATTAGGGGTAACTTCCAGTCTTCTAGAATGTCAAATAACCGCTTAACACCGTCAAAAAAACTGTCCAAAGTCGTCAAAAATCTTGTCTGCGTCTGTATCAAGCTGGCGCGTAGGCGCCGGATTCTGGCGCCTAGGTGCCAGACCTATAATTTCGATATCTTGCTCTTTAAGCTCCATTTTTACTCCCTTTTGCTCCTTTGTCCTTCTTGAATTTTTTTTTTATCACCTACATCGAAAAACATAAAAATACCTTTCATTAAAGCATAATATCCTTAAGAATTGAATCATAAATAAGACATAAAAATAGGTATTTTTTAAGTGGATTAGCCGCCTACTTTATCTGATATTATGGAGCAGCTGAGATTACAGAGTGCTAGTGTGGATAAACTCCATGGTAGGATGGATGTGTTTGAGGCGAGGAGTGATGTGAATGAAGATTATCTACAGAGGAGAGTTGAGTTCGATATTGCCTATTATGATGCTCAGGTCAGATTTATGAGGAGGGAGTCTGATGAGATATTTCCTACTTGCCCCAGTTATACACCATATAGACCTGACTCTGCTGATGATCTTGGTGATGGAGATTGGTAGATTGTTTGTTTTTATTTCTGTTGTTTTTATTGTGTTGTGTTGTATTGCTGAGATGTAGTAGTTATTTGTTTTTTTATGTGATGTGTAACCCTGTTGGTGTACTGTTATGTTGTATTGAAACATTAAAATTGTTAGCTGGACTGTGTAGTATTGTGATAGTTTGTTTAATATTGTAGTGTTTTGTTGGATGTTTAGATGTTTAAAGTGAATTTCTCTATACCCATGCAAAAATTTAAAATTGTTATATCACTGCTACTAATTGTTTCATGCCTGCTAGTTGTAAATTTTGACTAATACCAGATAGCTGTTGAAGATTTCAAGATCCCAGCACAGAAATGTTAGTTTTCTTCCACTCTATATCATTTCAAATTTACTGAAAATTTTAAGTTTAGGGGAGGGTAGAGAAATATTAACTTTTAGTTGTTCTCAAGTATTATATTTTTAAAAATTTTTAGCATAACTTCTGGCAGTTGAACCTCACTGTAAGTAACTAAAACTTTTTATTATAGTTGAATATTATGGAAGGATTGGATGAAAATTTTTAGTAATAAAGGTTAATTTTATAGAAGTAAGATATTTGGTATGAAATGACTTGATTATAGTTAACTATTTAAAGTAAAGAAAACTGTATTTTTGAAATGTTAAGGGACTTAAAGTATTGTGTGTTAAGAAAAAATTGTGACTTTATGATGATAATTAAGCTTGTACTTAACTATAAAGTAAGGAAGTGTTTTAAGTTTGAACTTTAGAAAGAGGAGAGTGAAGTTCAAAATCATTAAAGGCTATCCAGATATAGTAATCCTCATTAAAAAAAATGAGGAAAAGAAAAGAATAGAAGGATTGAAAAACAATCTCGAAAAGAAAAAGAGAAAGAAGAAAAGAAAAAGAAAAAGAAAGAAAAATATTGACGAGGAGAAGCTTGAGTAGATGCCTAATAAAAAATTGGCTTCACTTGAGTCACCCTAAAGGGAAAACATGACTTCATTTCTGAATTTATGTTTAAAGTATTAGCCTACATTCTGATGAAGTTTGCATGAATTCCTTTTTTACATAGTCTTTCAAGGCACTCTTAATGTGATAAATTATGGTTCTTATTGAAATGAATAGAAGACCAGAACCCTTAAACTTGATTACCGAATATTCTTATACCTGTAAAGTTGACTTGAGTTACTAAATTTCTTCCTAAAATCTAACCAATAAATTCTTTTTGATGAAAAATTTTAGTGTCCTACAGTTGAAAAGTACATTGGCTAGAGTTATAATTTTATGTAATAAAAGGATTACTTGATGATAAGTAATAGTTAAAGTTTCGGAGATTTTGATGCACCAAAAATATATACGGTTTTTGCTATATAATTTTACCCATTTTTGGTGATATTGCACTTTAAAGAAAGGTATTTTTTATGATTTATTGTAGTATGATGATTTTAAGTGATTGGAGCAAAAAGAAGCAAAAAGGAACGAATTCGGAGCATAAAAGTGCAAAAAGGAGGAAAACAAGTTCAAGCACCACCGGCGCCAGAATGGGCACCACCGGTGCCATTTTCCAGAGAACTCTGCAATTTATTGGCACGATAGAGTGTCGTGGGTGCCCTATCAGGAGCCACCCGCACCCAAAATCGGTGGAATTCAAATTTGAGGAGTTTTGGTGACTTTTTGAAGGGATGCCTATGGAAACTCTTGTGATTTCATTCCTAAATCATAAGTAACTATTTTTGGACGAAAGAGAGGGGGCTCTCTTGGTTTTCTTTCTCTCTCTTAGTGGTTTTAGTGAGTGTTAAGTGTTAGGGTTTAGTAGAAGAGTGTGTAAATGTGAGGATTTGAGAAGAATTCTTCTCTAAGGAGTGAAGGAGAAGAAGTAAAGTGAGAGATTGCTTATTCCTTTCCATTCTAAAGAGGGAATTAAGTGTTGTAAAGAAGAGAGAAAAGGATTCAAAGGAACTTCGAGGGAATTGCATTGGGCAAGAGAAAGAGATAAGTTGTATTTTCTTTTGTGGTTTGTATGACTTTTCTTTTATATATAAAATCCATGTTTTATTGCATCTTCTTCATGAATTCTGAGTAGTCTCCCTTGTCTTTCTACTTGCATAGAGATGTGATGATGGATTGATGTAGATTTGATGTGCTTTTAATGTATTGAAGAAATTGTGATGGTTTTTCATTTTGAACTTAATTTACTTTTTGATTTGGCTAATTGAAATGTTAAAAAATGTTGTTGAACATTAATTCTGAAAGGATTTAATGTCCTACAACAATAATGAAAAATCCATTCAATTTCCATGGATGAATTGCGTAGTTCATGGGAATTGAGTGAAAATAAATAGGGAAATGTGTTTTGATGGACTTCAATTTGGTGGTTTCAGGGTGACAGGCTGAGATCCCCAAATTGGTTCTAAGATTAGTGACTAAACTCGAAGGTTAGCCTTTAGGTGAAGGGTGAGAGGGAGCTCCATAGTGAGAGACGGTATCCTTCCAGTCTAGCCTTAGATTTAGTGACTAAACTTAGGATATGTCAATGTTCTTTTCATGCTTAGAAGAGGAGGTCTCTTTTAAGGTTAAAGAAACATCTATGCTCCTATTTGGCACAATAACATATGTAATTGTTCCATATCAATCCACATATCATATTCTCATTGCAAGAGGAAAGATACTTTTCTCATATATCAAAAACCTTTCAAATACATAGTTTAGTGTGTCTGTTAGTTAATTTTGTTTTCAAAGTTGTTAGAAGTAATTGTAGTTTAATTAATTGTTACTGTTTTCTGCATAGTGGTAGTAGAAGTAAGTATTAAACTTTAAGTACAATTTGAATATCGGATTTTAGTGCTATATTATATATACTGTGAAACACTTTCTTATACTTTGTACTTCCCTGTGGGTTCGATAACCAGGACTCCATTAGAGCCCTGCATTACTTAATATGATATATATACTTGCGTTAAGTGCTTGGACTTTATAAAATCATTATAAATATACAAATTTGAGTTCATAAATTCTTGGAAAAATATAAGTCCCGCATCAGTAACCAAAATATCCATCCAGAAAACAAAAGTATTTATGCCTAGCCATTCTATCCAACATCTGATCTAGAAAGGGTAGTGGAAATTGGTCTTTCCTTGTAGCAAGTTTTAATTTTCTATAATCAATGCATATTCACCGGCCTGTAACTTATCTTGTTGGTAATAATTCATTATTTTCATTAGCAGTCATAGTAACTCCGTGTTTCTTAGGAACACAGTGAATATGACTCTACCAATGCACTATCTGAAATAGGGTAGATAATTCCAGCATCCAACCCCTATAAACTTTCTTTCTTAACAATATCTTTCATGATAGGATTTAATCTCCTTTGAGGATCAACCCGAGGTTTACAATTCTCTTCCAAAAGGATTTTATGCATACAAATTAATGGACTGATTCCTTTAATATCGACAATTGTACATCTAAAGGCTTTCTTTTATTTCTTTAGAACTTCAAGCAAACTCTCTTCCTCTTTTTTAGTCAATTGAGAGGAAATTATAACTGACAAAGTTGAGGAATCACCTAAAAAGGCATATTTTAAATGAGTAGGAAGCATCTTTAATTCAAGTTCAAGAGGTATTTCAATTGATGGACTAAAAGATTCATCTTTTTCAGTCATGTCAAATGATTCAAAATTTTCATGAACATAATTTAAATCTTCCTCATGAAAATCTTCAGAATGTTGTAATTCCTCTTTTTGCTCGTCCTCCAAATTTTCACTTTCAGATTTCTCTTCATAAGTTGATTTGAAATGGAATTCACTTAGATATCTGATAAAATCCATTCTGTAGCACTCATCATCTTTACCTATTGCAAGATATTTCAATGATTTTGAGATGTTGAATATAACAGTTTGATCATTGATGTGCATAGTTAATTCCCCCTTTTGTACGTCTATCATTGCTCTGTCTGTGGCTAGGAAAGGTCTCCATAAAATTATGGCTATCTCTTTATCTTCCTCCATATCTAGCACAATGAAATAAATAGGAAAGATAAATTGATCCACCTTCACTAAAACATCTACTATAACTCCTTTAGGATATGTGATCAAATGATCCACTAATTACAAAGTTATAGTAGTCGGGGTTATTTCTCCTAATCCCAATCTTTTAAATATAGATAATGACATAAGTTTAATGCTTGCACCTAAATCACATAAAGCTTTCTCATGAAATTTGTCTCTGATGGCACATGGAATTGTGAAACTACCAGGATCTTTAAGCTTTTCAGGAAGCTTTTTCTGAATTATTACACTGCACTCCTCACTAAGTACAAAAGTTTCATTATCTTCAAACTTCCTTTTTCTGTTGAGAATATCCTTCATAAATTTCACATAGCTTGACATTTTTTCTAAGACTTCAGCAAATGGAATGTTGGTTTCAAGCTTCTTAAATAATTACAAGAACTTGAAAAATTGCTTATACAACTATTAATATCAAAGTCTCTGAGGAAATGGAGGTGGTGGCTTTTCTAAATTAATCTTAGGTTGAGAAATAGGTCTTTCCGAAACTTTTGGAGTGTACTCTATTAGTTCTTCAATCTCTTCTTTCTCTACCTCAATCTCTTTTTGAACTCTATCTTCCAACTCTCTTCCACTTCTCAACTTAATAGCATTTACTTGCTCTTTATTCTTGTCTCTTTGATTTACTTCTATATTATTAGGAAGTGTTCCTTGGGATCAATTACTTAATGAACTGGCAATCTGTCCCAATTGATTCTCAATATTTATGATTGTAGCTCCTTAACTTTGCAACTAATTTCCCATTTGTAACACCACTTCTTCTATAGACAACTTCTTCTCCTTAAATTGTGAAGCATTGTTAAAACCAAGAGTATAGGTTGGTCTATAATTATTATTCCCATGGTTGTTCAAGCTCCCCAATTGGTTTACTTGATTGTTCCCCCATTGTTGATTACTACCACCCTGATTATTGTTGTTCCAATTAAAGTTTGGATGGTTCTTCCAACCTGGGTTATAATAATTCGAATATGGGTTATTAAGTATATTTATGGCATTCAAAGTTTCTAATGATGTTTTAGAATCAACCATTTGGCCTAATGAATTTTCTTCAATCATGGAAATCGACTGAGAAAAAATCATTCCAAACTTGTCTATCTTCCTTGAAATTGCATCAACTTAATTTGCTAACATTGTAAAAGCATCATTTTCATGAATATTAGCTACCTTTTTAGGATTTAATCTTTTAGAAGGCCATTGAAAATTATTAGTAGCCTTTTCTTCAATTAAAGAATAAGCGTCAGAAAACTGTTTAAACATCATTGAACCACCAGCAGCGTCATCGATAATAGATCTAAGAGATCCAGTTAATCCATTGTAAAAAGTATGAATTATTAACCAATGTGGTATCGAATGACGTGGACACTTTCTTATGAGACCTTTAAAGTGTTCCCATGCTTCATAAATATATTCCCCTTCAAAATGACAAAAAGATGTAATATCATTTCTAAGCTTCGCATTCTTTGATGGTGGAAAATATTTAGCAAGGAATTTTTGCGCTAAATCACCCAAATTTCTGATAGATCCAGGTGCTAAAGAGTTTAACCATATCTTAGCCTTATCCCTTAGTGATAAAGGAAAAATTCTAAGTCTAATAACATCGCCCGAAATACCATCGTATTTAAAAGTAGAACACAATTCTAGAAAATTAGCAAGATGTAAATTAAGATGTTCAGTTGGTGCTCCCCCAAACTGATTATTAGATACCATCTGGATAATAGCAGGTTTAAGTTAAAATGAATTAGCCGCTATAGCAGGTTTTTGAATACTATTATGAAGTTCATCTATGATAGGGTTAGCATAATCTCTTAAAGATCTTAATTCTTGATTGAGTTCAACATTTTAATTTGTCATTTTTTGAATATTTTTGTCTTTTTTGTATTTATAAATATGTTGATTTTTCTTATAGTTCTTTCTAATTCAGAATAGTAAAGCACAAGTCCTTCAGAACCTGAACTACACACACGATTATAAAACAAAATAAAATAAAACACACTAACAAAAACAAGGAAAAAGTAAAAATTTAGTTTTTCTTGAATTTTCTTTAAAAAAATATTTTAATTAATATCTCCGGCAACGGGTCCAAAAACTTGATCCCCGAATGTTTATGCTTACGTTTTACACTTTGTATTTCTTCTCAATGATAATATCCCTTTCTTTGCAATGGCGCCAAAACTTGATCCTTGATTATTTATGCCTACATTTTACACTATATATTTCTTGTCAATGAAAATATCTCTTTCTTTGCAACGATGCCAAAAAATTAATTTTAAAACAAATAAGAGATCAACTTTAATTATTTTTAATTTGAGATTCTACGCAAGTATACGTATCATTTATAAAATAATAAAGGATATTCGGATTAAGCCCCGAGATATCGAACCCACAGGGAAATGTTCTAAAAATTTAAGGAAAGCAGAAAAAACTACTTTTTACTTTTCAAAATGATTTTGCAAGTTATGTTTTATAATTAAAAATTTTAAATTCTTTTTGCTAATTTTTTAGAAAAAGTATAGTAAGCAACTAAAATTAACAAGACTATTAAATGATATGAAAGCAAATGAGAATAAAATATCTTTTTCCTCTTCAGTCAATCAGTAATAATTATGGAATTTCACTGTGGAAGTATCTATATGTGTTGTGCCAAATAGGAGCATTTATAATCTTTACCCTTATTTGGTTCTATAAAGAACATAGGTTAATCTGATGTTTTAAAATCTTGAAGATGGATTAGGCAGGGAAGATACTAGCTCTCACTCTAGAGTTCCCTCTTTTCCCTCCATCTGGGGCCTAAAATCTCATAACAAAACTTAAAACATCAAAATAAATTGGGGGCTTTAGCTTGTCACACTAAAGTCCTCTAATTCTACACTCATTAAAAAGCATATCTCCCTATTTATTTGCACTCAACTATATGGACTACAATTCTCACCCATACAATTTCATGTGATTCACTCCAATTATTGTTTGAGACAATACCACATTGGTTCTTACATGTTCTCACAATAAATTTTAATATTTCAATTGGCCAAATCAAGAGGTAAATGAAGTGCAAGGTAGTGGAATCATCACAACTTCTTCCAACACTAAACATCTATACTTCACACAACTTCCTTCCATAAATTAATTAGTTCATCATTCGAAAGGAAAAAGATAAGGAAAACTACTCAGAACTCATGGAGAAAACACAAACACAATTTGATTTGAAAGTATAAATCATAGTGAAAACACAACAAGTCTTACTTTAAAACCAAATGTAAAAAACAAAGATAAAAACTTATCTAAAAATCCTTTCCACAAGACTCTTGAAATTCCTTTGAAACTTTGCTTTCCACTAAATAGACTCCTCAGAGTGGGTCGCTCAACTCTGTTGACTCCAACGGACTCCAAACTCAAATAAAAACTAGATAAATGGATGAAAGAGAAATTGGTGAGAAGAAGGCTTCAACACTAACTCTTTCCCCTCTAAAACTCTCTTAAGTCACTATACAAAAAACAAAAATTGACTCATAGACTCTAGAGAAGACTAACTAAGACTCCCTAACTGATTTCATGTCTTCATTTTATATTTTCTTTAAAAGGTGCTTTGGTGTCTCTTCAAAATATGTCCATATTCAATGTATCTACCTAAAGATGCATCTCTACAATCGAATTTGCTGCCCAAAAGAAGTTAAGAAAGTTTAAACCAAAAGTTGCTTGAAACACCACTTGGAAATGACGCCAAATTTGATTTAATTCTTCACTTTTAATTGTCGTGCCTATACGCCCGCTGTCGGTGCTTAGGCGCTAGAGGCTAATTCTTCGCACCTTACATTTTTACTCCAAATTTGATCTTTTTTTTGCTCCTTTCATCACAATCACTCATTTTAATCATAACTGCAAGAAGAAAGTGAAAATGCCTTCCATTAAAGTGCAATATCATCAAAAATAAGTATAAAAATGTGCATAAAAACACTATATATTTTAGGTGTATCAGAAGACAAAAAAGAAAAGTAGAAGTAAACATTGAAGTTGTCATTAAACCATCCATAAAAAAATTATTTGTTATTAGATTGTCATTTATAGATAAGTGTAATTCTTCATATCAATTCATTTATGTTTACTATGATGTTGTTTTAACTTATAGCTTGTTTTATATCATAAGAAAAGAGAAATAACTTTTATCAACTGATGAATGAATTGTATCCCCATGTGCTACTTGTCTATATGCATTGCTTGAGTGTTTAATATGATATTTTTTTTAATCATTTATTGATGATTATTTTAAAATAATAGGAATTCCACATATCTTCAATGGAATGATAGCCACTAGAAATGTATACTAGTTTATTGATGAATTTCATTTTTTAATCATTTGTTGATAAGTATTTTAAAATATTAGGAATTCCACATATCTTCAACTGAACGATAGCCAATAGAAATGTATACTAGTTTATTGATGATTTCATTGACTAAAGTAATTCCTAGCATGGATGAACCATATACAAGCATGTTTTGTTGTTGGAAATAATATTCATTAATGTGATAAGTTTTATTGTGAGAATATATTTAATTTTGTCTCCCACGAATGAGCAAAAGAGAAGAAAATGAAATAAATAAAATATATTATATCCATCTACACCATCACAATATCACAACAATAGAACCATAATATCACCAAAATGCCAACATAAATTCACCTCAATTTCAACACAACACTATTTCAATATCACCACAATATCACCACAATACTACCACAATATTGCCATTTTTATAAAACTTGGTAACACTATTGAAAAATAAATTTTTTAAGCAAAGAAGTTGCATAAATCATAATATAAATTTTCTCTGATCAAAGGAGCGTTAGATATGGTTCAATTGTGTAAAAACCCACAACACCTCTACAATACTCTCACAATACCATCATAATAACAAAATTTTTATAAAACTTGTTAACATTATTTGAACATAAATTGTCAGGCAAAGAAATTGAATAACAATACAGTCTATTGTTTCTCACTTCAGAGGAGTAGAAAATATGGTTCATTTGTGTAAAAAATCACAATATCATCATAATACTCTCATTTTTATAAAACTTGGCAACACTATTGAAGCATAAATTTTCAAACAAAGAAGTTGCATAACATCATTATCTATTGTTTCTCACATTATATAAGTAGAAGCTATAATTCATTGATGTAAAAAATAATAAGAACACAATAATAATGCCACGATGCCACCATAATACAACAATTCTTATAAAACTTTGTCAAAGTTATATATGCATGTTTTCTTAAAAATTGATGTTATGATTCGCACAAGACTAGAAATATTAAATCAACTAATTATTCAATGATATGGCGTAAACTTAATTGAAGTATCTCAGAATTAAGTGACTTATAAAAATGAATCATGAAATGACATATAAATTTCATTTTCTTTGTAACTACTTATTGTTGACCTTATTTTGGTGAGATTTAGTTTTCTTCTTAGGACTTAGGATCTAGCCATAGGACTTTCCCTTTGAATATCCTGGAAGCCTAGTGGTAGGACCCACACCATTTAGAATTTCAAACTACTTCCTGACTTTTTTTGGAGTCTCACATGGGTGGTCATAAAACCTCTAGCACTTGAGTGGTTGAGACCAACATGTCAAGACTCAAAAATGAGTTTTCTTATGTCATGAGGCCTTAGGGACACCCTTCTTGACCTTAGGTGTCTTGGGCACTCCACTTCACATACACTTCAATTACACTTCACAACCCCTTTCCAAAATTCACTCAAGACCATCCAAAATTACCCAATTATTATCCTAAAATCAAAGCCAAACTTAAAATAAAATTCCCATGTACTCCATATTCAAATTCACATCAATTACATTAAAACTTAAACAAAATTCAAAATAAAATTCAATCCCACCAAATATAAAAATTTATTGCCAAATTTGTCAAATTCACATCAAATTCACTTTGAATCCACACAACATTCAAAATCAAATTAAATTCACTTCAAATTCCACTCAAATCCAAAATTTCCTAATTCATACTTCAATTTTCTTCATGACAATCCCTAAAAATGAACCAAACCATCAATTGCCTGATGCCATGTCTACAATTTCAATTGAAGTGGGAAAGGGATTTAGGTTAGTTTTGGGCTAAACGCGAGCCAAAAAAACCACAATACTACTAATAACACCACTTCAATGCCACAATAACACAACATACCAAACCGTTGTAGATCCCCACATTAATACCACAAAAACGTGACAAATTCCACAATAACACCATAAAACAACAAAGAGCCTACCACAATTACATCGATGCCTCGCCACCGTAATAACATTACTTTTTCATGACAAAAATCATTAATAACACCCAATACCAAAAAGTAACTACCTCAATAATGCCACGACCCCGCTGCCGCAATAACACCATGGTTTTGTGACAAAAATCTACAATAATGCAAGAATACTACCGCTATATTACCGAAATAACTCCTTCCTCATGCTGCCGTGATAAATCTCTGGATAACGCCCCGCTGCCGCACATTACGCTCCAATAACACCCACTTTATTTTAATTCCTCACCAATAACACCGCGCCACCGTGTAATATGTGTATCATAACACTTGAATTTTCAATCCTCGCCAATAATACATCAATACAACCTAAATAACATCGCCAAAAACACCACTTGTCGTGGAACTGTGGTAACAGATTGGTGCGCTGCCACTTAGCTAAATATTTAAAAGGTAGTTTCAGTTCAGTTTCAAAGTAAAGTTGATTTTAATAATTTGGAAGTCACACATATATGATGCGGATTTTTTATATGTAAGAATTTATGAACCCAGATTTATATAATTATAATTATTTTGTAAAGTCACAATTCCAAATGCAAGTATACGTACTGCTCAAGTAATACAGGGCTCTAGTGGAGTCTCATTTATCGATTCCACAGGGAAGTGAGGTAAGAGGTTCTTAGTTAAATTCTAGTATACTATTATCAGACTTTAGATTGGAGGGTCGATATAAGTGTTTTTTTATCTAGCAACTACTCCTAAATGTAGATGATTATATGTAAGGATAATAATTATTCCTAAATGCAAATATTACTTCTAAAGATAATCATTTGGATGAGTTGGTTTGGTGAATTTTTAGATAATAAAATCTACTATCTTATGTAGTAAATTAGATAATGTAAAAGACTGAGATGCATTAAATATTGTATGTGCCAAATAGGAGCAATCCTATTCTTTACCCTCTTTCGAGTGCATAAAGAACATTGGCTAATCCTAGGTTTAGTCCCTAAATCCGTGGTTAGGCTGGGAGAATACTTGGTCTCACTCTAGAGCTCCCACTTCCCTTCACCTGAAGGCTAACTCTTGCTTTAGTTTCCAAACACTAGGACCAAATTAAGGATTTCAGTTCGTCATCCTAAAATCTCCAATTCTACGCCCATCAAAGTATATTTCCCTATTTATTTGCACTCAACTCCCATGAAATTCACCATCCATCGAATTTGAATGTGGTTCACACCGCCCTCTCGGATCATAGTGCAATTATAATAAATTTTAACACTACAACGAGCTCTTATTGTAATGTAAATGAAGCACAAGTAAAAACCATCACATTTATAATTAAAACTTCTTCTAGCACGCATCCCAATATCCTAAACATGAATCCTACTCATTGTAAAAGAAAAGTAGAAGGAAAATAATGACATAATCTTCTCATGCCTCTATTTCCAAATAAAAAGAAAGAGTAAGAGAAAGGCGTCATAAAGCATGAAGAAAACACAATGAAAAACTTCATTTCAAAGTAAATCCACATAATAAGTGTTTACAAAAATCATAAGATAATGAATAACATAATACTTAGCTTTTTCCCCTTGAAAGAAAGAACAAGATGTATCCCACAGTCTCTCGCAGATCCATGCGATGCTAGTACAAACCCTTATAATTTCTCTCAAAATCCCTTCACCAATCTATCCAAAAAGGTAGAAATCTATACATCTACTCCTATTCTAAGATCTTGAAGCATTCTCCACATTTTTTCTAACATCTACTACCCTTTTCTGGCTTCAAATTGGCTTTAAAATTGTGTAGGGACGAATTTCCCAAGAGGTAATTGAAGAAACCTTCCAAAAAGTGTTCAGATTCGATGTATATGGCTGATAACCGCTTCTGGCGCGGTCCGGCATTGTTTGGGCACCGTTCGACGCTATTTTCCACTCATTTATCATCATTCATTGTCTTCTGGTGAGGCCCGGCACTGGATAGGGTGCCAGACCGTGCTAGTACTGTGCAACTCCACCGTTTTGCTTTGTTTGGCTCCATTTCAGCTCTGTCGCCCATTTCAGTTGCGTTGCGTTCCTAACAGATAGCCCTACAAAATAAACATAAAAACAACCTTTATTTAAAGTGTAATCTCATTCAAAAATATTCAAGAAGTGTAAAAAGAGATTAAGCAAAGAAAGACTTATCAAAATGTGCCTGGCCAAAATTTACTTTTTTGCTTGTTTTTGCTCCAAATTGCACCATTTTTGCATCCTTTTCTCCAAAAACCATTTCTTGTATCTAAAACCAAAAAACATACAAAATACCTTCCTTTATAGTGCAATATCTTTAAAAATAGGTATAAAATAGACAATAAAAAGCTATCAAATTTTCAGTGGATCAAGATCCCCTAAACTTAACTATTACTTATCCTCAAGTAATTTAGTTAATACATAAAATAATGATCCACTGCAATAAACTTTCTTTCTAGAATACCATGATTTTGACTTAGATAAATATAGTAGTAAAATTTTTAGAAAGATCTTTGAATAATTTAAGTAAATTTTGTAGGTATAAGGCTATCTAGTCATAAAGTCTAAGAGTTTTAGCCTTCTATTCATTTCAAAAATGACTGTAGATTGTCCTATTAAGAAACTTAAAAGGATTACATGAAAAGAAGTTTATGAGAAAACTAATAGTAAAGATGCTAATCCATACATATATGTTAAGGAAAATAATTAAGTTCTTCCCTTTAGGTAGATCCAAGTGAAGCCAATTTTTGATTAGGCATCTCCTCAAGCTTCTCCTCAGTTTTTCTTTTCTTTTTCTTCTTTTTCTCTTTTCTTTCTCTTTTTTTTTCTTTTTTTTTGATTTTTGTTTTTTTCAAGTGAGGATTACTATAGTTGGATAGCCTTTAATAATTTTGAACTTCACCCTTCTCACTCTAAATTTGAAACTTACAACAATCCTGTACCTTATAGGCATTTCTTTAGCTTATTATTAATTCATCATAGAGTCTCAATCCTTTCCTTTCACATAAAGTTTTAAGATTCTTAATATTTCAAACATACAGTTTTTCTTACTTTGAATAGTTGACTATAGTCCCATTCTCTTATACCAAATATCTTAGCCTACAAAATTACTTTTCATTACCAAATACTTTCATTCAAGTCCACAAAAGTACTCAAATAAAATCAAAATATAATTATCTAAAATTGAGCTCTATTAGAGGAAATCATGTTAATAATTTTGAAAATACTTATAAATGAGAAGAACTAACAGTTAATTTTTTCTCTCCCCCAAATTTAAATTTTAAAATATTTTGCTATTAATTTCATAAAATGTTGCAGGAAGAAAAGGTAAAGGTTGAATCAACTTACTACTACAATATTCTATCAAATTCATATACATGCATAATTAGGATAAAATGAATGCAGGTGAAGGTAAATCTAGCCTAAAACATGTTTGCAATAAAATTACACTAAAAGGAAGTATTCTCACTTTAAAATTTTAATTTTCTTCCTACCCTCAAACGTAATTTTTAACATATATAGCATTTAGTAAATAAAATATAAGTAGGAAGAAAAGCAGTTTAGAAATTCTATCTACCACAAATGTGTATCAGAAAAAATCTACAAGTATTAATCAGGACAAAAAAATATGCAACAGAAAGTAAATCTAAACTAATCATGCCAGAATGAAATTGACTAAACAAAAGTTTAATTAGCATAACAAGTATCAGCAAGGGAATATAAAAATGTTCTTCAAGTCTTATATAAAATTGTAACACAAACAAAAACACACATAATAAATGAGGTCAATTTATCCTTTAACTCATCACATCTCACTACTTACCTCCAATTTCTAATGGAATCACTACACTAATAAATCAGGTACTTTTTAAATGATTTTATAGATTATAATCACAAAGATAAGATTATCCCTGATATATTGGTTCACGTGCACCAACCTCAGGTATCATCTAATCCCCTTAATTAAGCACCTCTAATAGTTATAAATTGTAGTGTAAGATAATTCTAATGTTATTCATCAAATAGGTTCATGATTACTATTAAATGAAATCAAAGTCAGAGAAAGGAAGTAATAAAATTTAGATAGATCGGTCACTGTTCAAATTCATGAAATCTTTTGTAAAACTCAAGTCCGAGTAAGACCTAAGTCATAGTGGACTTGTCAATCCAACTACTACAAGAGAACATACAAATCTAACCATAATAAGAAGTTAAGGAATCATCTCATTCATGACATACAATGATCAAATCAAATTACTAGCAATCTAAACATCTACCAGTCAATAATCAAACTGATCAATCCGTAATGAAACATAAAGATAAAGTCAATCCACTACAAATCCAAACATTCACTGATCATTAATCAAGCTGATCAATCTACATTAAAGCAAACACAATACAACACTAAGAATCATGACTCTCAAGCATACTAAATCAAAGCACACTGATAACTATGGGTTGTCTCCCATAAAGCGCTTGGTTTAACGTCGCTAGCCCAACAAATGGTTTCTCTTGAATCAAAATTCCATTTAAGTAATCCTCAATCAATCGCCCAATCTTTTTCACATCCAGGAATTCCTACAAAATCTTTAAATTTTAATTTTTCATTCCGCTCTTCCTTTTCAGATTAATTTATATCATTGTTCCTCATATTTCTTTCTATATCCAATGTTCTTCTATTGATTTTCTGAATTTGCATATTAATTTCATCCTTGAAATTTATAAGAAATGGATCTCTGTAAGATAATTCAAGATCTCCCAAATTTTTTATCAGATTCTCTCTACTTAATTGAGATTCAAGATCAAATTCTTCTATGCTACTCTTCTGTTTCAAGTTATCTTCTAATTCTTCCCCTTGATAATGATTAAATGATGGAGGTGGTCTTTCTATACCTATCTTAGTTGAGGAAATAGGTTTTTCTAATTCCTTTAGAATTTCTTCCAATGGTCTTTCAATATCCTTATCCTCTTTTCTCAACTCAAAGTTCTTTTAAAATATATCCTCAAATTCTCTTCCAAGTTTTAGATAGATATCTTTATCTTGTTCATCATTCAATTCAGGTTCTTCTTGTGATTGAGTAGAATCTAAAGATATGAAGACTGGTGGTGTAGATGAATTCCCTAAATAGGTAGGCATTAAAATTATGTGGGGTACATCCACCTTAAGTTCATGAGATTTTTCAACAGATAGAATTAAAAGTTTACTATTTTTAGTAGCATCCATCATTTTATACCTCTCCTGAACATACACACGGTCTTTAGATAATGTTTTCAACTCATCATGAAAATACATTTCGATCTCATCTGTTAACTTCAATAACTTTTTTGGAAATGGTCTTTACTTAAATAATTAATTTCATCTATCCAAAAACAATCATCATTTTTTCTTTCATCGGCATCATTATTGTTCTCTTTAGGTTTAATCTCAGTCTTACTAGGAAGTGTTCTTTGAGTTCTATTGCTAAGTGAATTAGCAATTTGTCCCAGTTGATCTCTATGTTTCTAATCATAACAATTTATTAGACTTCAGTGGATATGAAGGTCTATAGCTTGTTAGCCTGATTATTCCAACTTCCATTAAGATTTGCATGATTATTTTCCCATTTTTGGTTTCCACCCCCACTAGTATGATTCCAGTTAAAATTAGGATGGTTCATCCAACATGGGTTGTAAAAGTTAGAATACGGGTTGTTTATGGTATTTAAAGTTTCGTATAATAAGTTAGAATCAATCATATGCCCTAATGAACTTTCCTCACTTACAGGAGTAAATTGAGGCTGGTTCATTCCAAATTTGTCCAACTTCCTTGATATTGCAACAGCCTGAGATGCAAGAATTGTAATCACATCTGTATCATAAACACTGACTACATTTTTATGATTTACCCTTGCAGAGGGCCATTGAAATTTATTTGTAGCCATTTCTATAATTAATCCATATGCTTCATCAAATGATTTTGACATTAATGAACCACCAGCAGCAGCATCAACAATGATCCTAAGGGATCCTACTAATCCATTATAAAAAGTTTGAATGATTAACCAATCTGGCAGAGCATGATGTGGACACTTTCTTAGGAGTTCCTTAAATCTCTCCCAAACTTCGTATATTGATTCTCCTTCATACTGACAAAATGAGATAATATCATTTCTATGTTTAGTAGTCCATGAAGGTGGAAAATACTTAGCTAGGAATTTCTGAGTTGACGCCTCTCAAGTTTTAATAGAACCAAGTGCTAATGAGTATAACCACATTTTAGCGTTATCCTTTATTGAGAAAAGAAAAAGCCTTAGCCTAATAGCATTGTCTGACATGCTGTTATAATGAAATGTAGCACAAAGTTCTAGAAAACTAGATAAGTGTAAATAGGGATCTTCCGAAGGAGTTCCCCCAAACTGTTTGTTCTGCACAAGTTGGATAATCGCTGGATTTAGTTCAAATGAGTCAGCTTCTACGACAGGGTTTTTTATACTTGAGTGAATTTCATATGTCGTAGGATTTACATAATCCCTTAATAATTTATGATGATTTTCCAATTTATTATTTTGAATGTTTTCCATTTCCATTTCTAGTTTTTCAAGTCCTTTCTGTTTTTTGATTTTCTTACAATTTTCTAACTTGAGAACATAAGGTACAAGTCCTATAAATCCTTTATTTTGCATATGTAACACAAAAAACAATTCATTAACAATAAAACAGATAAAACAAAAAATTTATTCAACAAAACGAAAGATTTTCACAAACACCTTGTTTTTCACACAAACAGTTTTTTCACAACACATATTCATATAAAAAATACTTTTCATACAAAAACAATTTTATGACACTAACGTTTTCCAATTATAAGCCTAATTTTTTTCAACTAAAATTTTCCTAAAATTCTTACAGAAGCTTCCCCAGCAACGATGCCAAAAACTTGATGTGACTTTTTTATATGCAAGAGTTTATGAACCCAGATTTATATATTTATAATTATTTTGTGAAGTCACAATTTCAAATGTAAGTATACGTATCGCTCAAGTAATGCAGAGCTCTAGTGGAATCCCGTTTATTGATCCCACAGGAAAGCGAGGTAAGAGGTTCTTAGTCAAATTCTAGTCCACTATTATCAGACTTTAGATTGGAGGGTCGGTATAAGTGGTGTTTTATCTAGTAACTATTCCTAAATGCAGATGATTATATGTAAAGATAATAACTATTCCTAAATGCAAATATTACTTCTAAAGATAACCTTTTTGGATGAGTTGGTTTGGTAAATTTTGAGATAATAAAATCTACTATTCTTATGTAGTGAATTGGATAATGTAAAAGAATGAGATGCATTAAATATTGTATGTGCTAAATAGAAGCAATCCTATTCTTTACCTTCTTTCGAGTTCATAAAGAACATTGGCTAATCCTAGGTTTAGTTCCTGAATCCATGGTTAGGCTGGGAGAATACTGGCTCTCACTCCAGAGCTCCCACATCCCTTGGCCTGAAGGCTAAGTCTCGCTTTAGTTTCCAAACACTAGGACTAAATTGGGGATTTTAGTCTGTCACCCTAAAATCTCCAATTTTACGCCCATCAAAGTATATTTATCTATTTATTTACACTCAAACCCCATGAACGTCACCATCTATGGAATTTGAATGTCGTTCCACTTTGTTGAGAATTACACCACCCTCTCGAATTATAGCATAATTATAATGAATTTTAAAACTACAACGAGTTCTTATTGTAATGTAAATGAAGCACAAGTAAAAATCATCACATTTATAATTAAAACTTCATCGAGCATGCATCCCAATATCCTAAACATGAATCCTACTCATTTCCAAAGAAAAGTAGCAGGAAATTAACGACATAATCTTCTCATGCCACTATTTCCAAATAAGAAGAAAGAGTAAGAGAAAGACATCACAAAGCACAAAGAAAACACAACGAAAAACATTAATTCAAAGTAAATCCACATAATAAGTGTTTATAAAATCACAAGATAATGAATAACACAATACTTAGCTTTTTCCCCTTGAAAGAAAGAAGAAGATCTCTCCCACAAAGTCTCCCGATGATCCATGCAATGCTAGTACAAACCCTTACAATTTCTCTCAAAATCCCCTCACAAATCTCTCCAAAAAATTAGAAATCTACATATCTACTCCTATTATAAGATCTCTAAGCATTCTCCACATTTTCCCTAACATGTAGTACCCTTTTATGGCTTCAAATTCGCTTTAAAATAACGTAGGAACGAATTTCCAAAGAGGTACTTGAAGAAACCTTCCAAAAAGTGACCAGATTCGATGTATACGGCCCATAACCGCATTTGGCGCAGTCCGACACTGTTTGGGTGACGTTCGACACTATTTTCCACTCATTTGTTGTCATTCTCTATCTTTTGGCACAGTTCGGCGCTAGATGGGTCGACGGACTGTGCTAGTACTGCGTAACTCCACCGTTTTGCTTCGCTTGGCTCCGTTTCAGCTTCGATTCACCCCATTTCAGTTGCGTTGCGTTCCAAACAGATAACCCTACAAAATAAGCATAAAAACAACCTTTCTTTAAAGTGTAATCTCATTCAAGAATATTCAAGAAGTTTAAAAGAAATTAAGCAAAGAAAGACTTATCAAAATGTGCCTGACCAAAATTTATTTTTTTGCTCGTTTTTGCTCCACATTGCACCATTTTTGCTTCTTTTTCTCCAAAAGCCATTTCTTGTACCTAAAACTAAAAAACATACAAAATACCTTTCTTTATAGTGCTATATCATTAAAAATAGGTATGAAATAGACAGTAAAAAGCTATCAAATTTTCAGTTGATCAGTATATGCAAGTATACATATCGTTCAAGTAATACAGGGCTCTAGTGGAGTCCTGTTTATCAATCCCACGAGGAAGGTGGAACTTTCAAAGTTTAGTACAGAAATCCAATACTTAATTTACAATGCACGTTCAAGAAATATTAAAGTTGCTAGTGTAAAGATGACTTAAATCTAAGTTAACTAAAGTTTCTTTCTAAATTTCTAGACAGAATTAACTAACATAGACGAAGTTTTGTATTGAAAGGTTCAAATATGAAAAAATATATTTCCCACTTACAATGTGTAGTAAATTCTGTCTAGAAATAGCACAGATGAGGTTAATAACACCTCCTACTACAAACTTTATTGTAGTAGGGAGTAGTAGGAGGTTACTGATGTTAACTAACACAAACAAGGTTACAAAGTAGTAGGAGTAGTAGGAGGTGTTATTGCAGGAGTGAATGGTATAGATTAATAAAGTTTGTATTATGCCAAATAGAAGCATTCCTATTCTTTACCCTCTTCAGAGTACCCCCTCTTTAAAGTTATGTAAATAACATTATCAAATCCTAGACTTAGTCTCTAAATCCATGGTTAGGCTGGGAGGATACTGCCTGTCACTTCGAGGTCCCACTTCCCTTCACTTGACGGCTAACTCTAGCTTTAGTTACCAAATACTAGGACCAAATTGGGGATTTTAGCCTGTCAGCCTAAAATCTTCAATTTGACGCACATCAAACCACATTTCCCTATTTATTTGCATTCAACCATCATGAACTACGTAGCTCGTTCATGGACATTAAATGAATTATCCACTTTTTTTGTAGAACACTTAGTCCTCTCAGATTGAATGTTTCACAATAAGTTTTAATAATTAAATTGGCCAGATCGAAAACTAAATGAAGTACAAAGTGAAAAATCATCATAATTTCTTAACATTTAAATGACACATCAAATCTACATCACCACTTCACCAAATCTCATTGCAAGGAGAAAGACAAAGAAATCTACTCAGAATTCATGAGGAAGATACGATAAAACATGAATATATATATAAATACAAAGTCATACAAACCATAAGAAGTAAATACAACTTATCTCAATTTCTTCCCCAAGAGAATCCCTTGAAGTTTCTTTGAATCCTTTTCCCTCTTCACAACAACACTCAATTCCCTCTTAGAATGGTAAGGAAGAAATAAAGTCTCACTTTCCTCCTTCTTCTACACTTTTTAGAGAAGAATCCCTCACAAAACAAGACTTTCACACAAATTAACATAATTATACACTCACTCTCCAAAACCCTAACACACTTTACGCACACCAAAAGACACATCTCCCTCTCTTCTCTCACATTCTTGGCATCCAAATATGATTAAAATAGTTTATAAATGAATTCCCTAAGAGTTTCCTCAAGGAAACCTTCAAAAATTGTCCAAATGCATTGAATTTAGCCTCCACAGACTTAGGGCACCATCTGCGCTGGATAAGGCACCGTAGGCGCTAGTCCACCTTAATATTTTCTAAAATTTATGGAATTAGGTGCCAGCGGTGCCCATTCTGGATCCATCAATGCTAGTAGTCTGTTTTTTCTATTTTGTCTCTTTTTGCTCTAAATTCGTTCATTTTGCTTCCCTTTGCTCCAAACACCTAAAATTATCATAACAGCAACAAAACATGAAAAATACCTTCTTTTAAAGCGCAATTTCACCAAAAATGAGTACAATTTATACAAATGAAAATACAACATACTTTTGGTGCATCAGTAACCTCCTATTACTCTCGCAATAACACCTCCAATAACACCATCTGCCGCGGAACCACGGTAACCCCGCAATACACCTCAATAAACCTTCCAATAACTTCACTAATTATACCATTATCACAATTTTCCTCCAATACTACAACATTAAAACCTTGATAACACCCAAAATAACACTTAATGGAATTACTTAAAATCATTTTTTCTCATATTTATTTAATTTATAAACATGCAGCACATCACAGTTGACTTATGGCCCTTCACCCTTTGCCCAAAATCCCTCCTTCTTGAAGCCTACATCTGCTCCATTAACTGGTACAACAAGTTTCTTGTTTCTGCAGAGATTCATTCTTTAAGCATGTTTTTCCAAATCATTCAGTAAGCAAGGTGATCTTATTTTTCCTGAAATATTTGCTCGTCAAAATAACCTCATTTCTCCTCTTGACCCATGTGCCCTAACTGAGTTTCTTCTACTTTTCCCTCCTGACTTTGGCTATAATACTCCCCCCCTTTGGGGAAGCTTTAAGGTTGTTGAACTATTGGAGGCTTGGGGAGGTTCTATTTAATTTTCACTGATTTGATGCATTTTCATTTGTGTTCTCGGATCTTCTGGATTGAGGGTTTTGTGCTCTTGCTCATTCATGATGTAAGAATTTTTTCATCCCTCTTTTTAGTGGATTATTTTGGCAGGCTTAATTACGTGTTAGTTTTGCTTGCTTACTTTACTATGATGAAGTTCCTAGTTCTTTTAAAAAATATGTTGTTTGTGTAGAAAAGAAATAAGTTTGCTTTATGTTTTGAGTGTTAGCTCGCTTTCGAAACTTCTCATGTGATCCATTGTTTAGAATTTCTGTTGCTTGCTGAAATTGCCTTTTAGTTATCTGGAATACATGGATCGAGTTCTTGGAAATGGGATGTTTCCTTAATGTTTTGGAAAAAGGTTTTAAATTTCTTTTCTCTTAGGCTTGAATGCATACAATTTGAAAAAAATGGGATCTGAATGTTGGTTTCAAGCTTAAAAGTGTGTTTTCTCAAGGAAGTATTTACATCCATTCCACTCAACTCCCATATATTTACATATCTACGACCTAAACTCTACTCATCATATTTATGTCATCCAAACTTTTTATATTGCATCAAAATTACTACAATTTTAACTTTTAAATGTCAAATGCGCTTTCTCGTGCATAGTTATGGTGTATGTAAACATTGAAATCTAGGTGAAAGGTATACATATATGGGCATGTAAAGTTCTCTTTATCTTATTTAAATGAAATTTGAATTTTGGATATGTAAACACATGGGAATTGATTGATATACATATCTTTGGGAATCTTTCCAACTTGCTGATTTTCTTATGGTTGATTTCCTTGCTGCTTGGAAGGTTTAAATATATCTTTTTGGGGCTGAATTGCTTACTATTTGGAAGGTTTAAATATATCTTTTTGGGGGAGGAATTGCTTGTTGTTTAGAAGTTTTAAATATATCTTTTTGGGGCTAATTTACTTGCTATTTGGAAGGTTTAAACACTGTTGTTTTGAGCTTATTAAAGGCTGTTTAAATGCTACTTTTAAGTTGATTTAAGTGTTGTTTGGAGAAGATTTAAATACTGTTTTGGGTTGATTTGTTTACTATTTTGTATCTAGCCTGTATATTCACTATTTTGGAGGAAATATAGGTGCTATTTTTACTCATGTACATTGATGTTTAAGGAAGATTTTTGAATGTCGTTGTGTTCGATTTTCTTTGCTTGATAGTGTAGTAATATATGAACCATTGAGTAGGGCTATAAGTTGGATGGTTTGGGGTTTAAGGATGATGATGATAAATACATCTAGATATGTGTGATGATAATATTGTCCTCCAAAACTTTAGGACTGATACACCTAAAATATATAGTATTTTTATGCATATTTTTGTACCTATTTTTAATGATATTGCACTTTAATGGAAGGTATTTTTCATGTTTTTCTTGTAGTTATGATTAAAATGAGTGATTATGTTGAAAGGAGCAAACAATGATCAAATTTGGAGCAAAAATGAAAGGTGTGCAAAATTAGCCTCTGGCGTCTAAGCGCCGATGGCTAGTGCATAGGCACGACAGTTAAAAGTGAGGACTTAAATCAACTTTGGAGCCATGTCCAAGGGGTATTTGAAGAACTTTTGGTTAAACTTCCTTAACTTCTTTTGGGCAGCAAATTTCGAATGAAGAGATGCTTCTTTTGGTAGATACATTGAATCTGGACATGATTTGAAGAGACACCAATTTATCATTCATCTTAACTCACTACCTTTTAAAGAAATATTAAAATGAAGACATGAAATCTGTTAGTGAGTCTTAGTTAGTCTTCTCTAGAGTCTATGAGTCAAGTTTTTTAGTGTGTAGTGAGTTAAGAGAGTTTTAGAGGGGAAAGAGTTGGTGTTTAAGCTTCTTCTCACCAATTTATCTTTCATCCATTTATCTAGTTTTTATTTGAGTTTGGAGTCTGTTGGAGTCTACCGAGTTGGGTGACCCACTCTGAGGAGTCAATTTAGTGAATGTAAAGTTTCAAAGGAACTTCAAGTGTCTTGTGCAGAGGATTTTCAGATAAGTTTTTATCTTTTTTTTTTAAATTTGGTTTTAAAGTAAAACTTGTTGTGTTTTCACTATGATTTCTACTTTCAAATCAAATTGTGTTTGTGTTTTCTACATGAGTTTTGAGTAGTTTTTTTTATCTTTTTCCTTTCAAATGATGAAGTAATTAAATTATGGAAGGAAATTGTGTGAAGTATAGATGTTTAATGTTGGAAGAACTTGTGATGATTCCACTATCTTGCACTTCATTTACCTCTTGATTTGGCCAATTGAGGTGTTAAAATTTGTTGTGAAAACATGTAAGTACCAATTCGATATTTTCTCAAACAATAATTAGAGTGAATCTCATGAAATTGTATGGGTGAGAATTGTACTCCATATATTTGAGTGCAAATAAATAGGGAGATATACTTTTAAATGGGTGTAGAATTAGAGAACTTTAGTGTGATAGGCTAAAGTCCCCAATTTGGTTTGATGTTTTAAATTTTGTTATGAGCTGTTAGCTCCCAGGTGGAGGAAAAAGAGGGAACTCTAGAGTGAGAGCTAATATCTTCCCTGCCTAACCCATCTTAAAGATTTCAAAACATCACCTATGTTCTTTATAGAACCGAGTAAGGGTAAAGAATATAACTGCTCCTATTTGGCACAACACATTTAGGTACTTCGACAATGAAATTCCATAATTATTAATAATTCATTGAAAGAGGAAAAAGATATTTTATTCTCACTTGATTTCATATCATTTAATAATCTTGTTAAATTTAGTTGCTTACTTTACTTTTTTTAAAAAAATAATAGCAAAAAGAATATAAACTTTTTAATTTTAAAACATACCTTACAGAATCATTTAAAAAGTAAAAAGTTATTTTTTTATTTCTTTAAATTTTTAGAATATTTCCCTGTAGGTTCGATATCTCGGGGCTTAATCAGAAAGTCCTATATTGCTTGATAAATGATACGTACAATTGCGTAGAATCCCACATTAAAAATAATTAAGGTTGATCTCTTATTTTCTTTGGACTCAAGTTTTTGGTACCGTTGTAAAGAAAGAGATATTATCATTGAGAAGAAATATAAAGTGTAAAATTTAAGCATAAATATTTGGGGATCAAGTTTTTAACCGTCACCGGGGAAATTAATTAGAATATTTTTTAAAAGAAAATTCAAGAAAAACTAAATTTTTTACTTTTCCTTGCTTTTATTAGTGTGTTTTATTTTATTTTGTTTTATAATTGTGGATGCGTAGTTCAGGTTCTGAAGGACTTGTGTTTTACAATTAAGAATTAGAAAGAACTATAGGAAAAATAAGAAAAATTAAAAATACAGAAAAAGACAATAATATTCAAAAAATGGCAAATCAAAATGTTGAAATCCATTAAGAATTCAGAATTTTAAGAGATTATGCTAACCCTACAGTAGATGAACTTCATAGTAGTATTCAAAACCCTACTGTAGTGGCTAATTCATTTAAACTTAAACATGTTATTATCCATTTGGTATCTAATAATCAGTTTGGGGGAGGACCAACTGAAGATCCTAATTTACATCTTATCAATATTCTAGAATTGTGTTCTACTTTTAAATATGTTGGTGTTTTAGACAATGCTATTAGACTTAAACTTTTTTCTTTCTGAATGAGGGATAAGGCTAAGATATGGTTAAATTTGTTAGCACCTAGATCTATCAGAACTTGGGGTGATTTAGCACAAAAATTCCTTACTAAATATTTTCCACCATCAAAGACTGCGAAGCTTAGAAATGATATTATATCTTTTTGTCACTTTGAAGGGGAATCTATTTATGAAGCATGAAAATGTTTTAAATATCTCCTAAGAAAGTGTCCACATCATTCGATACCAGATTGGTTAATAATTCAAGCTTTTTACAATGGATTAGCTGGATCTCTTATATCTATTATCGATGCCGCTACTGGTGGTTCATTGATGTCTAAACAATTTTCTAACGCTTATGCTTTAATTAAAGAAATGACTACTAATAATTTTGAATGGTCTTCTGAAAGGTTAAATCCTAAAAAGGTAGCCAATATTCATGAAAATGATGCTTTTACAATGCTAGCAAATCAAGTTGCTGCAATTTCAAGGAAGATAGACCACTTTGGAAAGAATTTTTCTTAACCAATTTCCATGATTGAAGAAATCTCATTAGGCTAAATGGTTGATTCTCAAACATCATTAGAAACTTTGAATGCCATAAATAAGCCTAATAACTCATATTCAAATTATTATAACCCAGGTTGGAAGAATTATCCAAACTTTAACTTGAACAACAATTATCATGGTGGTAGTAATAAAAAATGGGGGAACAACCAAGTAAACCCATTGGGAAACTGGAACAACTAAGGGAATAATAATTATAGAACAAACTATCCTCTAGGTTTTAACAATGCGTCACAATTTAAGGAGAAGAAGTTGTCTATAGAAGAAGTGGTGTTACAAATAGGAAATCAATTATAGAGTCAAGGAGCTACAATTAGAAATATTGAGAATCAATTGGGACAAATTTCCAATTCATTAAGTTATAGATCCCAAAGAACACTTCCTAGTAATACATAAGTAAATCTAAGAAACAAGAATAAAGAGCAAGTAAAATATGTTCAACTGAGAAGTGGAAGAGAGTTGGAATGTATAGTTCAAAAAGAGATTGAAGTAGACAAAAAAGAATTTAAGAACCAAAAGAGGACGCTAAGAAAGGTTTGAAAAGTCCTATTTCTCCACCTAAGATTGATTTAGAAAAGCCAACACCTCCATTTCCTCAGAGTCTTCGACAACAAAAGTTGCATAACCAATTTTCAAAGTTCTTGGAAATATTTAAGAAGCTTAAAATCAACATTCCATTTGTTGAAGCCTTAAAACAAATGCCAAGATATGTGAAATTTATGAAGGATGTTCTCAACATAAAAAAGAAGTTTGAAGATAATGAAACTATTGTACTTAGTGAGGAGTGCAGTGCAATAATTCAGAAAAAGCTTTTTGGAAACCTTAAAGATCCTGGTAGTTTCACAATTCCAGGTGTGATCTGAGACATATTTTTATGGGAAAGCTTTATGTGATTTAGGTGCAAGCATTAACTGTATGTCATTATCTATATTCAAAAGACTGGGATTAGGAGAAATAACTCCGACTACTGTAACTCTAAAATTAGTGGATCGTTCGATCACATATCCTAAAGGAGTTATAGAAGTTGTTTTAGTGAAGGTGGATCAATTTGTCTTTCTTGTTGATTTCATTGTGCTAGAAAGAAGATAAAGAGATACCCATAATTTTAGGGAGAACTTTCCTAGTCACAGGTGTTGACCTCATTTTTGGTGAGGTCTTCTCTTTTTCTCTTTAGTACTTAGGATCTAGCCTTAGGCTTTTCCTTTGACTATCCTAGAGGATTAGAATTGGGACCCACCACTTAGAAATTCAAACCACTTCCTAACTCCCTGCAAACTCCACAAACTTGATTGTAGACCCCTAATCACCTAGAGGGTTGAAATCAATTGTGAAAGTTTAAAGGGTGAGTTCCCATAGGGCTCTTTGGCCTTAGGATTGCCCTGGGTGGCCTGGTCTGGTGAAGGGCTGACTTACACACACACTACACCTATACACTACACTTTCACACACCTCTTAAAACCACACCCATACCCAATTTGACCTCCTAACTCATGCAGGTGGTTCACATGGATGGTCTTTAACCCCTAAGTCCTTGGCTAAGAGGGTTAGGAGCAACATAGTGGGTGCCTCAAATGAGTCCCTTCATGGCTCATGTGGGCTTGATATGGCTTCATGGCTCAACCAAAATGATTTCATTCCACTTACATTCACCCAAGCTTCAATTTTCCAACTTTTCAATTTTCGCCCCCGGGACCCTACACCCGCCTAGCCTACCCAATACCCTTGAAACCACCCAAAATTGGCAAAATCACCTAAATCACCCAAAAATCCTCAAGACCAATCCTAAACATTGCCTCACCAATCAATTTGATCATCCATACCCATAAATACCAAAAATTCCAAAAATACCTCCCAATACCCTCCAAATACCCAAAATGCCCCTCTTAGCCAAAAAATCCAGAAAATTCGCAGAAAATTCCAGAAAATCCCAAATATTCCCAATTTCATTTTGTTCAACTACACCATGGGCCAATTTTGTCAATTTACCCCACTTTTGTCAAAATCCCCAATTTGACCCATTTTAACCCAAAGTGAACCTAATGTCAAACTAAACCTACCCAATTGACCCAAATTCTGGTCCAATTCAATTCAAAACTTCAATTCAACATCCCCAACACCAATCTAGACCAAATCCAAGTCAAATTTGATTGAAATTTGGATCCAATTTCACTTTTGGCTTTAA
Organism: Papilionanthe hookeriana x Papilionanthe teres; assembly: GCA_022702705.1. NCBI lineage: Eukaryota > Viridiplantae > Streptophyta > Magnoliopsida > Asparagales > Orchidaceae > Papilionanthe > Papilionanthe hookeriana x Papilionanthe teres. The sequence continues at coordinate 93,120,201 of CM040431.1, read as the reverse complement.
AGCCCAATTTGGACCCATGACCCAAACTTAGCCCAAACTAACCCAATTCAACTCCAATTAACCCCAAATCTTTTCTAAACCTTCCTTAACATCCCCATAAACAAAACACTAACATGATTTGCCCAAAATTTAGACCCAAACCCCACTCAAATTCAACCCAAAATCAAAAAGCCCAATTTTAACCTAAACCCAAACCTAACCCAAATAAACCCAAACCTCAAAATCAAAACCCAACCAAAGCCAAAACCTCTTTGAAACACTCCCATAAACATTTCCCAACATTTATTTTACATCAATTTCAACCCTAGCCCAACATTGGCCCAAGTTAGCCCAATTTGACCTACATTGGCCCACTTACCAAATGAACCCAAATTCAAACCAATTCAATTCCAAATCACACCAAATTGACTCCAAACCATTCAAGAAACATCCCTAAACCAATTGTAACATTTATTTGACATGGTCCTTCACAAAATTTTCACCCAAATGCCCATCCTAAAATCAAAAAGCCCACTTCCCTTAAACCTTCCTAAAAGCCCACTTCCTTCAAATTCAAAAGCCCAAATCATCCTAAAGCCCACATGACACTTTCCTTCATCATACATTCAATTTAAAGTCATTCCTAAAGTCCTAAATCATCAATTAAACAATTCCAAATCAAGCCCCATAACAATTTCCATTAAAATGCCAAAATCCACAAAATCCCTTTTTTTATGAAATTGACCCAATCTTTTCCCAAGCCACATGGAGCCATGAAGCCACATGTAAGCCATTGGCAAGCCATGAGGATTTCTAAGTGGTCAACCCTCTTTAAATGGCAAAAGGAGGAGGTCCTTTAACCACCTCCTAAAAGTCATTAGCCTTAAGCATGTTTCCCCTTAACCAAGATTTAATCTAAATATTCTTAGAAAGAGACCTCACCACCTTTTGACCAGCTAGCCTAACCGATTTTCTCGACCAAGGTCGACCATGGGGGGTGAACCCAGCCCAAACAAATGGGTTGACCAAACCTAGCCAAGTATAGCCTCCTCCCCATTCCATTTCAATCCAAACACTTTACACATGTCCGAGCCTAATTGATCGCACAAACCTCCAGCCACGACCCACCCGACCTTGAGGGTGACTCGACCCCGGCCGGCCGACCACCACGACCGCTGGAAACCACTGTGCCAAGAGCTCACATGTGAGCCCAAACTTGGAATTCTCACCTGCTGAGCCGCCCCATGCCCAATGGCCACCATGGCTGTTCTTCTCTTGCCAAGAGCAGTCGATCCCAAGCCCTAACTCCCCCGGGAGGCCCTCCACCCTCTTCTATTTAAACACCATCTCCTCTCGGCCATGAGAGGTGCTCGAACCAAACCTTAAGGAAACTCGCCAAAATCATTCCGGATCACTCTCCACACATAGAGCACTTGATCCCCACCGAATTCCAGCCCCAATTCCCTCCAGTCGAGCTCAATTTTGAGCTCAAACTTTAGCCCAAAAACCAGGACACTTCTTCACGGTGGATCAATCTTCAAATCGATCGGTCCTACACCTTCACCGGACCGAGAGGAGAAGTTTCCCACCGAAAGCCCCATCCCCAGAGCCACCCGAGTTGTTCCGGCCTCCAAGCTTTGTGATCGGCCGTGGTCACTTTCATAGCTAGACAATTCACCAGGCCAAGGGACTTCATCTGGAGCTTACTTGGACCCAATCGAAGGTGACACGACTCTCAGATCGAAGCTTCACTTCTCTGAGCAAAGGTATGAACTCACTCTTCTTCCCGAGCTTACAGAGATTCTCCATTTAATTTGAATCAATTTCAATGCATGTTTACCGTATGGATGTATTCGTCTCTTCAAGACGAATCCATAGAGCATAAGAACACGAAAATCCGTTGAGAATCGAGTGAGAAATTAGGGTTAGAAGGTCGACGGTCACGGGTTCGCACCAGTCGTAGACGATGACTGGGAACCGTTGGATCGCGCGTGTATCGGATGGACGGCTCGGATCGCATCGGACCAGAAGATGTTACGTGAAAGGCGGGTCCCGGGACGGCTGAGTCGGATGGCGGCGCCGAATCAGAAGACGACACGCGGCGCTTCAGAGATGCTAAGGTTGACGCGGCGCCGACTCGGATAAGTAGAAAAATAGGGATTTTCTGATTTATTTAATTCCCTAAACTTCAAAAATGCATAACTTTGTGTAGAAAATCAGAAAAATAAAATAAAAATACCTTCTTGCTCAGTGATCAGAGGAGAATAATGTGGAAAAGAAATCATTTAATTTCATCCAGTATTTTATTTTTAATGATTTATTTACCCTCTGCATTGTTTTAATTCTCCATGCATATAGGAAATTCACCATAGCATGAGACCATAGGGCTTTTGAAGCCTCCGAATTTGGGAACATTCCCCGAATTTTCCAAAGTCGGAGGTCATTCCTATGAGAAGTTATTGATTTTTCAAATTCATGTTGCTTGTTTTGAGTATTTTAAACCCAATAATTAGCATGTTGTGAAATAAATTCTAGGAAAATTTGGTGATGTCTCTTATGACCAGAGGACCCTAGGAAAAATAGGTTTCGAATTAATCCACTTGGAATAACCCTAATTGGCTTAAACACCCTAAATAGGTCTTTAATTAATTAGAGCTAATCATGCATCAAATTGACTTGAAATCAATTCTCCACTGACCTTTAGGATCAGAGGAACCCACCATAAAAATTTGAAGCCAATTGGACTTGGTTAGCCCTATCAAATGGGTTGATTAAGCCATTTAGCTAATTTAAACTTTGAAAATTCATAACTTTCAAAATACTTTTCAAAAATTCACCAAATTGGTTTTGGAGCCTCTCTAATATCAGGGGAATTTAAGAAAATTAAAATTTCAATTTTCTAAAAAGTTGATTTTTTGTATTATTTTAATATTTTAATAATTAATAAAATAATAAAAATCAAAAAAATAATAAAATTCACCAAAATGTCATATTTTGAATTTTAATCACATAGGAACAAACCCCATATTTTTCCTAGGTCTCTATGATGAGTTATTAAATTTTAAAGCCCTAGGGTAATTTTAAAATAAAAAAAATGTATTTTCTAGCATTTCCACTAAAATAATTTTAATAAATCAAAGAAAAATCAGAAAATTATAAAAATTGATTCTCTGATTTCCTTGATATCAGAGAGATTTTTGAAAATTATAAAATTCATTTTTCAAACTTTATTTTATTTTTAAATTAATTAATACTCCAAAATTCAAAATAATTATAATAAAAAGAATATAACTTAAAAAATCACCAAAATTGGTCCAAGTGGTCCTCTGGTCATTAGGAATGTCGCATAATTTTCTTAAGGATAGAAACTTTCCCTTGGTCATATTATTAAATTTTCCTTGGAAATCTCTATTTTCCACCAAAAATAATTACATAAATAAATTAAATACAGAAAAATCACATTTTCTCCTTTAATGTCTTCATTGACCTATGAGTGAAGTCACATAGAAATTTCAAATTCATTTGAGCTCAATTTAGTGAGTTATAAAATTATTAAGCTTGAAGGGCAAAATGGTAATTAAAATTTTAACCCTTAATTAAAACTTTAGGCTTAATAAAATGAAAAGGTAAAATATTTGATCTTAATCTGATTTGGATGAATAAAATTTAAATAATTAAAGGGTAGAAACCTATTAAACAATTCAACAATAATTGAAATGAACTTTAATTAAAATAATTAATTAAATTTGGAAGAATAATAAAATTGGAATTATTAAAATAGGGATGTTATTAGGAAGAGGTTTGCTCTTTAATTTAAGAATCCCTAAATTAATCATCCCAATAATATTTAATTCCTAATTAAAATGATAATCCAAGTTTAAGATTTAAAATGCTAAAAGACTTAATCATTAAATTAAGTTAAGGTTAAATTATTTAAAGCAAACCCATTTAAAATAAAATATTAAATTAAATTAAATTAAATTAAATTAAATTAAATTAAATTAAATTAAAACAAATTAAATTAAATTAAATTAAATTAAATTAAATTAAATTAAATTAAAACACATTAAATTAAATCAAATTAAATTAAATTAAATTAAATTAAAACATATTAAATTAAATCAAATTAAATTAAATTAAATTAAATTAAATTAAATTAAATTACATTAAAATAAATTAAATTAAATTAAATTAAATTAAATTAAATTAAATTAAAACTAAATCAAATTAAATTAAATCAAATTGAATTAAATTAAGCTAAAGCATATTATATTAAATTAACTTAAATTAAATTAAATTAAATTAAAACACATTAAATTAAATTAAGTTAAGTTAAATTAAATTGAATTAAATATAACATCACTTAAGACATAAAGAAATTCAAAATAAATCTAAAACAACTTGAACACTATTCCAAACTTAAGTCCATTAACTAAAATTAAATCATGAACCACTTGAACATCCATTTGCCCTCGAAAGCTAGTGATGTCATAACTCTTAAGAGGAGTGTTAAATGAAATGTTACTTCACTTATAGGATATTCGAATGTCCTAGTTCATCGAGCAAGATAACAAAACTTGAACTCCGGACGATTAATTCATTTGTATAATTAAATTCACTTGGACTTAAAACAATCCTAGAAATATTGAAAAGATGTTTAAGATTCGTCTTAAGCACTTCCTCGATATGATAGGATATTTATAAGAACAGTTGAACTTAGTTGTTCTTTGATGAAGAAAATCGTCCTCAAACTAAAATACAAGAACCTAGATGTCATAGGAAATGACTAGCTATAAGATTAGGAACTTGGTAGAAAACTATAACCCTTCTCTTAGCTTTACCTAGGAACTTACTTTAAATGCTTAAATATTCTAACTGTGTTTTAAGTGCAGCTTGGGATGACGGGAAGACCCTCCAGGTACGCATTTATTTTATTGCAATTTACTTTACTGCAATTTATTTAATCGCATCACACTTACTTTTCTTGCATGATAAATAACTGTTGCATGAAAACCTACACCTTTAGGATAGTCCCTAAAACTAAAACCAAAACTAAATTAAAAGTCATTACAAGATAAAATTCACCGCCACAACATTTCAAAATATAAAACAACTCAAAATTTAATCACAAACAGAACAACAAAACTACAACTACAACTAAATTAAAACGTCTTGTTAGATGATCGGGAATACCTCGGATGATGTAACCTACGTGTTGATAACGGGATTTCCCATGGTCTAAATGAAAGTGTGGAACTCATTCAGTTGAGTTTAGCAAATTCATCTGGACTAAGTGAATCCGATAAAAATAACGATGCCGGAAGGATGGAACCGTGGGATCTTAACCGGTGTTGTTATAATCAACTTTAAGATTTGTTTAATTAAAATATTAAAAACACTTGGAAATTAAGACTTTCTCTAAACCAGAACACTTCTCTCACCTCTTGATTTATGATTTCTAAAACTAAACCTCTACAACAACAAGGAGCTAGGAGCATGGTGGGCAGCACGGCCATCGTCATCAGCAAAACAACTCTATATCAGCTAAACATTCCTAGAATTAAACAACAAAACCATAGGACTTCGAGGTATTTTACCTAGTGCAACATAAATCCTCAACTCTTCGTTAGGCATTTGCATGATCATGTCATGTAAATTAAGCCTTAATCGGTCTTAGGACTCCGAGGTAGTCGTCCGATACGACATAAACCCTCACATCTTCGAGGCTATTTGTATGATTTTATCATACAAGTATAAGTCCTAACTAATTAAAATTGGCAAGATCAAAATACTAAATAAACATTAGGACTTTCCTAAATTCAAACCAAACAATAGGATAGTCGGGAAATTACCGAAGTTCGCTTCGAATCTGTGATTTCTCCTACCTTTCTTCCTTTGAATTCCTAAAACAAAATGTTCCAAACTTGATCCATTCCCTATTGAAATTCTAAAATTCAATCCCTTGAAAACTTAAACTTTGAAATTCTTGAGAGCGAACTACCGATTATTATCGAGAGTTTTCTTAGGTGATTCCCGTCACTTAAGATGTAATTAACTATAGGGGCTTGCCTTTATAGGGAATTTTAAGAACCTGTAGTAATATAAACCCCGTTTAATGTTTTCATATTAAACAGGGGAACTTGTCGGCTTATAAAATTGGTTCGCAGACCAAACGGATGTCACAAACCTTTCTAGTTTATTTAATCGAGCCCCATCATCAAGCAGTGTATCTATTCTTCGGGATAGATACACGGTTTATAGTGCGGCGCTCGTTTATATAAATTATTCGGGATGTGAGATTAGTTTGATTTCATATCTTAAAATTTTCAAATTTAAAAATTATTTTCAAAATCAAATATTACTTTCCAAATTATTTATTTAAATTAAACCTAAAAATATGCCGACAACAGGTAGAGCAATGATAGATGTTCAAAAAAGAGAATTAACTATGCACTTCAATGATCAAACTGTTACATTTAATATTTCAAAATCAATGAAATATCCTGTAAGAGATAAAGATGATGAATGCTACATAATGGATGTTATCAGATATCTAAGTGAATGCCATTTCAAATCAACTTATGAAAAATTTGAATGTGAAAAACAGGAACACGAGCAAGAAGAGGAATTACAACATTCTGAAGATTTTTATGAAGAAGATTTAAATTTTGTTCATGAAAATTTTGAATTTTTGGACATGACTGAAAAAGATGAATCTTTTAGTCCATCAATTAAAAAACCTCCTAAACTTGAATTAAAGATACTCCATACTCATTTAAAATATGCCATTTTAGGTGATTCCTCAACTTTTCCAGTTATAATTTCCTCTCAATTAACTGAAAAAGAAGAAGAGAGTATGCTATAAATTCTAAAGAAATATAAGAAAGCCATTTGATGGACAATAGCTGGTATTAAATGAATCAGTCCTTCAATTTGTATGCATAGAATCCTTTTAAAAGAGAATTGCAAACCTTAGACTGATCCTCAAAGGAGATTAAATCCTCTCATGAAAGATGTTGTTAAGAAATAAATTTTAAAGTGGTTGGATGCTGGAATTATCTACCTTATTTCAGATAATGCATCGCTTAGTCCTATTCACTGTGTTCCTAAGAAAGGAGGAGTTAATGTGACTGCTAATGAAAATAATGAATTAATACTAAAAGGCAAGTTACAGTGTGGCGAATATACATTGATTATAGAAAATTAAACCTTGCCACAAGGAAAGACCATTTTTCACTACCCTTTCTAGATCAGATGTTGGATAGAGCAGCTGAGCATAAATACTTTTATTTTTTGGATGGATATACTGGTTCAAATTCAAATTCCTCCTGGGATCAAGAGAAAACAATGTTTACCAGTCCTTATGGTACATTTGCTTTTCGAAGAATGCCTTTTGGTTTATGTAATGCCCCTACTAAATTTTAGAGATGTATGATGACAATTTTTTGTAATTTAATTGAAAAAGTAATTGAAGTTTTTATGGACGACGTTTCAGTGTTTGGAATTTTATTTGAATCATTTTTAGAATAACTATCAAAAGTCCTTAGGCGTTGTGAAGAAACTAATTTAGTCATTAACTGGGAAAAATGCTAATTTATGGTAGCAGGAGGACTTGTATTAGGATATCATATATCAGAAAAAGGTACGGAGGTAGATCCTGCAAAAATTTAAGTGATCGTTAATTTACCTTGCCCAACTAATTTAAGGGGATTTAGAAGTTTTTAGAACATTCTAGATTCTACAGGCGTAATATTAAAGACTTTTCAAAGATTTCAAAGCCTTTATGTTGTTTACTGGAAAAAGATGTGATTTTTTATTTTGATGAAGAATGCCTAAAAACTTTTGAAACATTAAAAGAAAAATTAATCACTGCACCTGTTATAGTTTCACCAAACTAGGAATAACCTTTTTAAATAATCTGTGATGCAAGTGATTATGCTATTGGAGCTGTTTTAGGTCAGCAATATGATAAGATTTTCAAAGTGATCTAGTATGCTAGTAGAAGCTCAAATTAATTATACCACAACTGAGAAAGAGTTACAAGCTATAGTATTTACCTTTGATAAATTCAGATTATATTTAATTGGAACTAAATGTTTGTTGCATACCAACCATTCTTCAATTAAGTATTTAATGAAAAAGAAGGATGCAAAACCGAGACTGATAAAATGGATTCTTCTTTTGTAAGAATTTGATTTTGAAATATTAGATAGAAAGGGTGTTGATAATTAAATTGCTGATCATCTGTCCAGGCTTGAATTTTAAAAAATCTCTCTACTTTGAAAAGGAAATTAATGAACATTTTCCTGATGAAAAATTGTTCACTATCAATGAGTGGAATGTTCCGTGGTATGCCGACATTGTAAACTTTATTGTCAGTGATATTTTATCCTATGGTTTGACATACCAAGAGAAGAAGAAATTTTTATCTGAAGCTAAGACTTATTTTTGGGATGACCATTTTTTATATAAACAAGGAAAGGATCTGATTATTCGAAGATGTGTGCCTTTAGAAGAAACTTATGAAATTATTTAAAAATGTCATAATTTCGATCATGAGGGACATTTTGATGTTGATAAAACTGCATATAAAATCTTGCAATATAGATTTTATTGGCCTAAAATTTTTAAGGATGTTAATGATTATATTAAAAATTGTGATCAATGTCAACGTGTCGATAATATTTCTAGAAGAAATAAGATACCCTTCAATTATATGTTAGAAGTTGAAATATTTGATGTTTGGGAATTATATTTCATGGGACCATTTATACCATCTTTCAGAAATATATACATTTTGATCGCAGTAAACTATGTATCGAAATGGATTGAAGTTGTTGATTTACCTCGATGTGATGCTCAAAGTGTTGCAAATTTTTATTAAAGAATATATTTTGTAAGTTTGGAATACCAAGAGTTGTCATAACTGATGGAGGAAGTCATTTTAGAAATGCGATTATGGAAAAGCTAGTAATGAAATATCATATTAACCATCTCATTGCTACTGCTTATCATCCACAAACTAATGGTTTGTTTAAATTATCCAATCGTGAAATTAAAAGAATTTTGGAAAGGACTATTAATCCAAATAGGAAGGACTATTCAATCAAACTGGATTATGCTTTGTGTGCCTATAGGACTGCATGCAGAACTTCTATAGGACTGCATGCAGAACTTCTATAGGAATGTCCCCATATAGGCTAAGTTTTGGGAAAGCTTGTCATTTACCAGTTGAACTTGAGCATAAAGCATATTGGGCTATTAAAGAGTTCAATTATAATTTGAAAGATGCTGGTGAAAAGAGATTTTTGAAATTAAATGAGCATGAAGAAATAAGGAATGAATCTTATGAAAATTCTAAGATTTATAAAGAAAAGATGAAGTTATGGCATGCTCAGAAGATTCTTACTAAAAATCTTGAGCCAGGACAACAAGTTTTATTTTATAATGCTAGATTGAAATTATTTGCTGGAAAATTTAAGTCCAGGTGGATGGGCCCAGTTATTGTGATGAAAGTTTATTCCTTTTGAGCTGTGGATATTAAAGATCCTAAGACTGGAAAAATATTTAAAGTCAATGATCATAGACTAAAACCCTATTTTTTAGTCGATCAATCTAAATTTGATGATAATCTGATGTTGGGTCACTCAGAATAAGCTTTGGGTATGTCAGGCAGAAGACGTTAAACCAAGCGCTTTGTGGGAGGCAACCCATAATTATCAGTGTGCTTAGCTTTAAGTTTTCCTTGTATGCTTTTGTTTGGTTTGATTTGACAAAATGTGGTAGTATTTTGAAGTTTTTATGATATAGTGGTGTTTATTGAACTTAATTGATGACTTAGAGGAGTCAGAATGAAAATTTGGACATTTAGCAGACCTGTGCTAAAATGAGCACTGGCGCTTATGCGTAAGCTGTTGGGACTTAGGCACCACAGTTTTAAAAAAAATGATAAATGTGATTCTAGAAGCTTAAATCATGGATAAGTGGTTTTGGGAGTTATTTAGGAGTTAAAATACGTCTAGGGTCAATTTTGGAGACTTCCCAAGTCTATAAAAAGGCCGAGAATTAAGAGATACTTGCCCCAGTTCTTATTTTCACTTCTGAGTCTTAAGATAGTGAATTTTGAGAACCAAAATATCTTCTTGGGAGAGCGGAGTTAAGAAGAAAGAGGAAGCCAACAAGAAGAAGTTCATTAGTGAGAATGCACAAGAGTACAATGAGTTTCTAGTCGTTAGGATTCAAAGAATCGCAGAAAGGTTATCGAAGATTGAGGCTAATGTGACTTCAATCAAAGCAAAGGTAAATGAAACTAACACACACTTAGTGCACATTAGATGGAAACTCAAAATGCAACTCTCTCATACAAGTCATGTGGAAGAAGCAGATAAAGTGATGTTTCTGAAGAACAAATGGTTAGAAGAAGAAGATGTGAGAGTTTTTAATCATCGCCCCTTTTATCAGATTTACATTCTAGATGGTTCAAATGGTACTAATGGTGGTTCTGGACTTATTCCACCTAAAGGAGAATGGAATTAAATTCTAGTTTAGTCTTGTGATTTAGTTATGTATGTTTAGTATTTAATGTTTGTGATTATTGTAATGTTTGTTTAGTGTTTGTGTTTTAAGTGTGTTACATCTTAATTATGTGGTTTTGTGTTTAGTTATATGTGTAAGGAGCTTGTATTTTGGAAAATTTCATCCAAATGATTTTGGATCAAAATTTTTAGTTGTATTAAGTGTTTTGATTTTAATGAAATATATATTTGTGTGTGAATTTTGTGTGAAACGATTGATATTTAAGTGTGATTTTGGAGTATTTAAGTGTGTATGGGGTAGAAATAATTATTTAAATCGTTTAAGGGTGATTAACTAGGCGTATTAGCGTAAATTAATTAATCGTCAAAATCTTAAAGGTTACACCTAAGCGCCGCACTCGTGGCTATGCGCCGAATATTCACGCATACGCGCTGGTTCGCGAAAATTGGTTTACAGGCGTTAAAATCCCGAAAATTGACATTCTTTTTTTTACTCCACTATCTCCTTCAACCACTCAAAGTTGCGATATGCTTCCTAGGGCTTCAGTTAATTTGATCAATTCAGAGCCGATTTCGACAAAATTTATTAGATCATAACTCCTTAAGGTTTGAGCACTTCTCCTAAGAAAACATTTGAGAAAAAAACGTGAGAATAGATGAGATTATCAACACCTTGTTGACCTCATTTTGATGATAGGTCAACCCTTTGACCTAAAAGTCAACTTTGATCAAAATGGTCAATCCTGACCCAATGACCAACCCTATTGACTCAACAGGTCAACCCATGACCTAAAAAGTCAACTTTGGTCAAAATGGTCAATCTCGACCCAATGACCAACCCTATTGACTCAACAGGTCAACCCATGACCTAAAAGTCAACTTTGGTCAAAATGGTCAATCTTGACCCAATGACCAACCCTATTGACTCAACAGGTCAACCATGACCTAAAAAGTCAACTTTGATCAAAATGATCAATCCTGACCTAATGACCAAACCTATTGACTCAACAGGTCAACCCATGACCTAAAAAGTCAACTTTGGTCAAAATCATTAATCCTGACCCAATGACCAACCCTATTGATTCAACAGGTCAACCTATGACCTAAAAAGTCAACTTTAATCAAAATGGTCAATTTTTGACCAAATAACAAATTATTGGCCCAATGACCTGTTTAAGACCCCAAAACGACACAATTAATCAAATAATTAATTTCAAAATTATTCTGATTAATTAAATTGACTAATAATTTAATATTCAAAATTTTAATTAATTAATGAAATAATTAATTAAAATAGAAATTAAATTAAAAGTCATAAAATGAAAAAATGCACCAAAATGAAATAAAAATGATAAAATTAATCAAATAATTAATTTCAAAATTATTTTGATTAATTAATTAACTAATGATTTAATTTTTAAAAATTTTAATTAATGACATAATTAAATAAAATGAAAAATTAAATTAAAAGTCATAAAAAAGATAAATGCACAAATTAATTAAAAGTAATAGAATTAATCAAATAATTAATTCCAAAATTATTTTTAATTAATTAATTGACCAATAATTAAATTTCCATATTTTAATTAATGAAATAATTAATTAAAATGAAAATTAAATTAAATGTCATGAAATGAGAAAAAATCCAACTTTAAATAAAAAATGACATGAAAATTAATCAAATAATTGATTTGGAATTATTTCTAATTAATAATTGACTAACGAAATAATTTCCAATATTTTAAATAATGACATTATTAATTAAAATGGAAATTAAATTAAGAAAGGAGTATTAAATATAATTTTAACCAATTACATAATGGTTTTCCAAAAATTCCAAATCTCCTTTATGACATCACACATCACCTCATATGGGTTAGACACAACCCATATAACCCATTAAAAATGAAATAACCCGTGGATGACCCATCATGTGCCATGTTTAACCATGGTAAACACATGTGATGATGCCTTCATCATTATGAAAAAATGATGTGTCACCTCCTCATGCAACCCTAAGAGAACCTTTGGTGACTCATCTAACACATCACATCTTCACCAATAGGAGAGAAGGAGAACTTAGATCACCATTACCTCATATGGTGATCTCATAAATCAAAAATGGGAAAATTAAAGAAATTAAAGGGGTATGTGTCATCTCCCCATGAATCTTTAAGTGAGGTGGTGGATGACGGAGGCCTTAGACCTTTGAGATACCACAAGCCTCCTCTATACCCAATAGAAGTGAAACAAAATAATGAAAAATTCATCATGACAATTTGGGAGCAATTATGGCTAAGACATGGGAATGAGGAAAAATTGCCTTATGTGTCGTCTTACCATTCAATTCATTGGAGGTGCTAAATGAATTACATGGGGGAGGCTGATCCAAGGCATTCTCCTACAACCATTCCACCTCCCAAGCCCTCCAATGAAGGAAGATATGGGAAAATCCAAGCAAGCACCACCCTTCCTTACCATGGTTAAGTTCATGGTGATTAAGCATGGAAATTGCCAACCTATCATCATCACAACTGAAATTTCATTTCCTAAAACACTTATGGATGAGATGGAAACTCCCCCAAGTGAGCCTAACCAGCCTAAGACTTATCCATAGCCATTCCCATGGATATAAAAAGCCCCTACCCGAAACCATGAAGAAGAGAGAAAAAAATTCCTAGAGACCTATAGGCTGCCCAAATCCCTTAGCTTCCAACACATGAAATCATGCTAAGGATCTTAGAAACTTATTCTAGCCAAAATCAAGCCATAAGATCAGCCCGATCGAGCCAATTTGGCTAAAACCCAAACTGAACCCAAATCAAGCTACTTTGCCAAAATTACTTACCAAGGCTAGCTATAAATCCAAATTGAAGTGACAAAGAATTTCTTTGGGGTCACTAGAAGCTGACCAAAAAGTCTGATCAAGCTCAAGACTATTGTGGCCAAGATATGGATTTCTTTTACCTAAAATAATTTATATAATCAAAAAATCATGGACTAAATTAGCCAAGAAAATTATGATCACTATATAAATGTGGTCTACATTTCTAGATGATTCCATAGGTTCAAAAATCACTCAATTCCGTTGAGAAATGAGTGAGATGTTGATCCTAGAAGTTGGACGGTTCATTAATTTTCTGAATTATCTGGATTAATCCATGGCCGCCCGATCCCGTGTTTTGGAACGGGTAGCCCAGAAAAAACTGCGCAGTGTTCGGTGTTCGGATCCACGCAGTGGATCATCCCGCGTCTTCGATCGTACTAGGACACGCGACGCGCCCACATTTTTCTGGGCTAAGGTTAATTCAAATTAACCTTAAATAAATTGAAAATCGTACCTTTTTGCACAGACCTCCTAAAAATAAAATAAAAATATCTTTGAAAAGTTCTTGAAGAGAAGAAAATTATGAAATTAAAATCATAATTTTATTCTTCATATTTAATTTTTAAATAATTAAATACTCTCTGGAGTATTTTAATTATTAAAAATTATTTACAAATCAGAAAAATATGAAAATTTTTGGGAAGAACCTTTAAGTCCTTAGACACATCTCCTGATTTTTCTAAGGCTAGGATAGCTCTCTAGGATATGATTTTCTAATTTTCATGACACTTTATAATTATTTCCAAAAATAATTATAAAATTTGAAAAATTGGAAAATTAAAAATTAAAAAATGGTTAAGAATTTTAGGATGACAGAAAATAATCCTAAAATAATAATTCTTAAGCCATTAAATCAATTTAAGATAGGGTTAAGATTTATTAATTATAAATTAATATTTCAAAACCCTTTTCTTCGTTTACTTAATCCATTTCATAATGGACTAAGCCAATGATGAGTCTAAACCCAAATGAACTCAAATCAAACTTTAATTAGGTTTAAAGACAACTTAAACCTAATTAACTCATTAAATCTTAATCATATTAGGTTTAATTTAAAAATTAAACTTTAAATTAGGTTTAAAGACAAATTAAACCTAGTTAACTCACTAAACCTTCACATTAGGTTTAATACAAAAATCAAACTTTAATTAGGTTTAAAGACAAATTAATCCTAATTAATTTATTAAAACTTAATCACATTAAGTTTAATACAAAAATCAAACTTTAATTAGGTTTAAAGACAAATTAAACCTAACTAATTTATTAAACCTTAATTACATTAGGTTTAATACAAAAATCAAACATTTATTAAGTTTAAAGACAAGTTAAACTTAATTAACACATTAAACCTTAATCATATTAGGTTTAATACAAAAATCAAACATTAATTAAGTTTAAAGAAAAGTTAAACTTAATTAACTCATTAAACCTTAATCACATTAGTTTAATACAAAATTAAACATTAATTAGGTTTGAAAACATATTAAACCTAATTAACTCATTAAACCTTAATCACATTAGGTTTAATACAAAATCAAACTTTAATTAAGCTTAAGCCATTATTAGGCTTAATTAAACCTTTTAAACATTAATTAAATCAGGATTAAAACAAAATTAAAATTTAATTAGGTCTAATTCTTTAAACCTAATTAAACTATTAAGTCTTAACTAAATTAGGCTTAATGAAATATCAATTAAACCTTACCTAAATTAGGATTAATTAATCCTAAACAATTAGACTTATCCCATATTAAGTCTAATTAATCAATTAAACCTTACCCAAATTAGGTTTAATTAACCTTAACTAATTAGACATAACCCATATTAGGTCTAATTAATCAATTAAACCTTATCCAAATTAGGTTTAATTAACCTTAACCAATT
This sequence comes from Papilionanthe hookeriana x Papilionanthe teres, assembly GCA_022702705.1. Classification (NCBI taxonomy): domain Eukaryota; kingdom Viridiplantae; phylum Streptophyta; class Magnoliopsida; order Asparagales; family Orchidaceae; genus Papilionanthe; species Papilionanthe hookeriana x Papilionanthe teres. The sequence goes on along the minus strand of CM040431.1, from coordinate 93,104,916 downwards.
AGACTTAACCCATATTAAGTCTAATTAATCAATTAAACCTTACCCAAATTAGGTTTAATTAACCTTAAAAAATTAGAATTAACCCATATTAAGTCTAATTAATCAATTAAACACTATCCAAATTAGGTTTAATTAACCTTAATCAATTAGACTTAACCCATATTAAGTCTAATTAATCAATTAAACCTTAACCAAATTAGGTTTAATTAATCCTAAACCAACCCTAATTAAGAACAATGAGTCTTAAAATAACCTAACGAACTCAAACACAAATTAAAATTGAGTTCAACCCACATTGAATTTAAGTCTAGGTTCAATCTAACTTGAACTTAACTTAACCTAAACCCAAATCAAACTTGAGTTCAGCCCACATTGAACTTAAGTTAACATTAAGTTTAAGTTCAATCTAACTTGAACCTAACTCAAAGCTAAATCAAACTTAAGCCCAACCCACATTGAACTTAAGTTAACCTTAAGTCTAGGTTCAATCCAACTTGAACCTAACTTAAACCTAAATTAGACTTGAGTTCAACCCATATTGAACATAAGTTAGCCTTAAGTCTAGGTTCAACCTAACTTGAACCTAACTTAAATCAAACTTAAACCATAATTAATTCTACCAAATTAGACTTAATTAAACCATTAAACCTTAATTAACAAAGGTTTAATCAAACCTAAACCATAATTAAGTCTACCACATTAGACATAATTAAACCATTAAACCTTAACCAACTAAGGTTTAATCAAACCTAAACCATAATTAAGTCTACCACATTAGACTTAATTAAACCATTAAAACTTAATCAGCCAAGGTTTAATCAAACTTAAACCATAATTAAGTCTACCACATTAGACTTAATTAAACCATTAAACCTTAATCAACCAAGGTTTAATCAAACCTAAACCATAATTAAGTCTACCACATTAAACTTAATTAAACCATTAAACCTTAATCAACCAAGGTTTAATCAAACTTAAACCATAATTAAGTCTACCACATAATACTTGATTAAACCATTAAACCTTAATCAACCAAGGTTTAATCAAACCTAAACCATAATTAAGTCTACCACATTAGACTTAATTAAACCATTAAACCTTAATCGACCAACGTTTAATCAAACTTAAACCATAATTAAGTCTACCACATTAGACTTAATTAAATCATTAAACCTTAATTAATTAAGGTTTAATCAAACATAAACCATAATTAAGTCTACCACATTAGACTTAATTAAACTATTAAACCTTAACCAACTATGGTTTAATAAAACCTTAACTATAATTAAGTCTATCACATTAGACTTTATTAAACTATTAAACCTTAACCAGCTAAGGTTTAATCAAACTTCAACTATAATTAAGTCTACCATATTAGACTTAATTAACTAATGTTTAATTAAGTTAAGTCTAACTTACTAGACTTAATGATTAAACCTTATTCAAATAAAACCCAAATAATCTCGAATCCGGTTAAATTAAATTAGACTTAATTAAACCTTAAGCCTCACCTAAAAAGGACTTAGATGGTCTATAATTTAATTAAGTCTAATCTATTTAGACTTAATTAACCTTTAAGTACTATTTAAACAAGGCTTAAAACTTAATTAGCTCTATTTTAATTAAACCTAAATTTTAACTTAAGTTCAAACAGACATGAACTCAATTTAATTAGATTCAATCTACATTAAATATAACATTAAATTTTAACTTAAGTTCAAAAAGATATGAACACAAGTTAATTAGATTCAATCTACATTGAATCCAACTTTCCAAATGGACTTGAACTCAAAATTTAGGTTTAAAATTAATTAGAATTCGAGTCAAAACTTAAGTTTTACCCATATCAAACATAACTCGACATCAAACATAAATCAACTTAAAAACCCAAAATCAAATCTAAATCAACATAAATTGACGTAAACCGAGCATTCAAGAAATACTAAATCAACATTTTGAATCAAACTTAGACATCCTACAAATTCTGAGACAATGAAAGTTTTTATGACATTATTTCTGACAATGTTTTCTTTGCAGGATGATGACAAGTTTCGTTTAGTTTTCATTTGCATGTTATAGGGTGTGCTAACTCTTCTTTGCCGGACGACATTCTGGAAATGAGACGAACAACAACTACATCAAAAAATAAACATTGACAAAACAAAACAAAATAACGACAAAAATAAAGCAAAACCGAAACTTTCAGGATAGCCACAAAATGATAGACATTAAAACTCCACATTAGACATAATTAAACCATTAAACCTTAACCAACTAAGGTTTAATCAAACCTAAACCATAATTAAGTCTACCACATTAGACTTAATTAAACCATTAAAACTTAATCAGCCAAGGTTTAATCAAACTTAAACCATAATTAAGTCTACCACATTAGACTTAATTAAACCATTAAACCTTAATCAACCAAGGTTTAATCAAACCTAAACCATAATTAAGTCTACCACATTAGACTTAATTAAACCATTAAACCTTAATCAACCAAGGTTTAATCAAACTTAAACCATAATTAAGTCTACCACATTAGACTTAATTAAACCATTAAACCTTAATCAACCAAGGTTTAATCAAACTTAAAACATAATTAAGTCTACCACATTATACTTGATTAAACCATTAAACCTTAATCAACCAAGGTTTAATCAAACCTAAACCATAATTAAGTCTACCACATTAGACTTAATTAAACCATTAAACCTTAATCAACCAACGTTTAATCAAACTTAAACCATAATTAAGTCTACCACATTAGACTTAATTAAATCATTAAACCTTAATTAATTAAGGTTTAATCAAACATAAACCATAATTAAGTCTACCACATTAGACTTAATTAAACTATTAAACCTTAACCAACTATGGTTTAATAAAACCTTAACTATAATTAAGTCTATCACATTAGACTTTATTAAACTATTAAACCTTAACCAGCTAAGGTTTAATCAAACTTCAACTATAATTAAGTCTACCATATTAGACTTAATTAACTAATGTTTAATTAAGTTAAGTCTAACTTACTAGACTTAATGATTAAACCTTATTCAAATAAAACCCAAATAATCTCAAATCCCGGTTAAATTAAATTAGACTTAATTAAACCTTAAGCCTCACCTAAAAAGGACTTAGATGGTCTATAATTTAATTAAGTCTAATCTATTTAGACTTAATTAACCTTTAAGTACTATTTAAACAAGGCTTAAAACTTAATTAGCTCTATTTTAATTAAACCTAAATTTTAACTTAAGTTCAAACAGACATGAACTCAATTTAATTAGATTCAATCTACATTAAATATAACATTAAATTTTAACTTAAGTTCAAAAAGATATGAACACAAGTTAATTAGATTCAATCTACATTGAATCCAACTTTCCAAATGGACTTGAACTCAAAATTTAGGTTTAAAATTAATTAGAATTCGAGTCAAAACTTAAGTTTTACCCATATCAAACATAACTCGACATCAAACATAAATCAACTTAAAAACCCAAAATCAAATCTAAATCAACATAAATTGACGTAAACCGACATTCAAGAAATACTAAATCAACATTTTGAATCAAACTTAGACATCCTACAAATTCTGAGACAATGAAAGTTTTTATGACATTATTTCTGACAATGTTTTCTTTGCAGGATGAAGACAAGTTTCGTTTAGATTTCCTTTGCATGTTATAGGGTGTGCTAACTCTTCTTTGCTGGACGACATTCTGGAAATGAGACGAACAACAACTACATCAAAAAAATAACATTGACAAAACAAAACAAAATAACGACAAAAATAAAGCAAAACCGAAACTTTCAGGATAGCCACAAAATGATAGACATTAAAACAAGAAGGACAAACAACAAAACAAAATGATATAAAATTGACATGAAAAAATGACATATAGGATTGATAGTGGGAACATCTTTCCTTAAAAACCAAAATTTCTAGAAAACAAGTGATAAACATTAATAAGAAGTTTTCTTAGATAATTGTAAATTTCCTAAGATGTAATTAAGTATAGGAGCTTGCTTCTATAGGAGAATTAAAAGAACCCACGATAGATATCACATCCAGAAATCTCTGGTTAAAACTTCGTGATTTTCCTTATATGGAAATTTTAGGATGTGGCATTCTAAAATCTTCTTTTATAAGGATTATCATAAAAATTCTTTTTCTACTGTTTTCTATTAGCCCTAAATTTCTTAATTCCATTATAAGATTTATAGAAATAAGATTAGGGCAATATTAAACATAGTGGCGACTCCTTGACATTGACATGACATCAAAAATTGATGGCGACCCCACATTCACGACATTAATGATCACGACATCCCGTCGCCATCAAGAGAGTGGAGACTCCGCTGGGGACTTTCTTTCTTCTCATCTTTTGTTATCAATAGCTTTCATTTAACATTTCATTCTTTGACAAATAAGAACTACATCTTTTTCAAATTCCCAGTTTATAAATAAGTCAATAACATTCGTTTTTCTTAAAATTTCAGAAAAGTTGCAATGGATTCTCTGAATTCAATCTTTTCTTATTATTAAGACTTCAATATACCAATGGAGCAAGATATTTCCTTTAATCAGAATGATTATGGATTATTTGGTGAAATAGAATTTGTATTAGATAATTCATAGCAAACTGATATACACTCTTTTGAAGAATTTGATCTGCAACCTTATGAAGACTTTCTAAATTTTACTGAAGACCTACCTGAATATACACTTGAAGAACCTTATACTCTTGAAGAAATAAAAAGACAAATTGACAGGAAAGGTAAATAAATCTTCGAGGACGATGATATTTGATTACCTCGACCTGTAACTATGCCTAAAATTTATCCATTAATTTATATTTCAAAGGGTAGTATGCAAAAAGAAATATATAATTTTAGAAAATATTTTGCACACTAGAGGTACTACGAAAGTATACGTATCGTATCCAGTAATGTAGAGCTCTGTTAGAGTCCTAGTTATCGATCCCACAGGGAAGATTAATTTTACAAATTAATAGATTTTCAAATTAAAAGTAATTAAAATTTTTATTTCTTTTCAAAAATCAGAATTTACGTTTTATGAAATTTCTACTAGATGTAAGTAAAGTAGCAATAAAGTAAAGGTTGATGCAAGTATAAATAAAACAACTTTCTCATTTTCAACTAATCCAAGATTTTTCAGGAAAAACTATCATTCATGGAGAACTTGAAATTATGGTATTGCGCCAAATAGAAGCATTCCTATTCTTTACCTTCCCTCTATAGTATAGAAAACATTGGCTAATCTATAGATTGGTTCAGGATGTATTATTAGTAGAATGGGTTAATCTAGACTAATACTTCTAGATGTCCAAGGGTGGCTATGGTCGGCCCTACTAGTGACCCGTTCCCTTTCTATAAACCAAATTAATAGAATTTAGTCTGTCACTCTAAAAACTAATTAATTCTACAACCAATAAATAATATTTTCCTATTTATTTGCACTTCACCTTGAGTAACCCGCACATGGCCTTCGATTACCCAAAGATTCATGTGATATCTACTAGTTAAGAACTCATCTCCGGATAGATCTCAGAATGCTTCAACATATTTTAACAATTCAAATGGCCAGTTTAAAAAGTAAATTAAGATCATGTATGAATATCATCACAATAATTTTTAAAATTAAGTTTAAGTTCTCCAATGAAATCAAATTATCTTTATTATTTGTTCATGGTTGAAAGGAGAAAGAAAAGTAACTACTCAGAACACATTGAATTCACCCAAAAAAACATATTTATAAAACTTTGAACCAAGTTACAAATACTTATTTGAAATGTTCCTTCAAGTGATCCTTTGACTTCTACTGACTCCAATGCAAAGTACAAGACTTCAACAGCACAAACTCTTACAAACTCTTACTTACTACTCAAGGAATTTAGTAATAACACCAAAAGTAACTAAAATAAACTAAAATAAACTCACTAAATACTTAAGAAAAGTATTTGGTGGCTCTCTAGAACTATTTCCGGGCGCGGGAGAGCTCTGTTTTTTGTAGAAATGTCTCCTATTTATAGAGCTTCAAAAATGACCAGGGGTTGCTTAAGGCACATCTTCAAAATTCGTCCAAATTCAATGAATCTTCTAGAAAGTAACAGTGGCGCCTAGGTGTCGGGATCTGGCGCCTAGGTGCCGAGATCTGGCACCTAGGCGTCGGACTCCGTGAACAGATCTTCACACCCCTTCACTTTGGATCGCACCTCTTCGCGATTAAAACTGTTTTCCTGTGTCCAGTTGCATTGTATCACATGTCCTATGTTTCAGGAGTAACTTCCAGTCTTCTAGAAGGTCTGATAACCGCTTAACACCATCAAAATAACTGCCCAAAGTTGTAAAAAATCTTAACTACTTCAGTATCGAACTAGCGCCTAGGCGCCAGACCTATAATTTTGGCAACTTTGCTTTTTAGCTCTATTTTTGCTCCTTTTTGCTCCTTTTTCCTTGTTGAACTCTTTTTTTCATCACTATATCCAAAACTTAAAAATAGCTTTCATTAATGCATAATATCCTTAAAAATTGAATCATAAATAAGGCATAAAATAGGTACTTTTTAAGTGGATCAAATTTCCCCAAACTTAGATGTTGTCCTCACGTAACCTTTTTTATTATATAAAATGTTAAACATCTGGAATGAAGTTTAAATATTTAAGATTACTTGTAATTTTTGGTTTTATAATTGCTCTAGTAAATCATTAACCAAATTTCACTAATTAAGGTTAATTTTAAGAATTTAAAGAATACTTAACTACCAAATCATAAGACTTTAAAATTTTCATTTATTTCAAGAATAATTATAATTTATCATATTAAGGTCACATAGATAATTTACAGGAAAAAGACTTTCATGAAAACGTTTCTAGTAAGGATGCTTGTACATAAAAATTAAGTTAAAAATGTAATTAGTTTTCTTCCTATAAGATAATTCAAATGAAGCCAATTTTTGATTAGGCATCTCCTCAAGCTTCTCCTCACATTTTTTTTGCTCTTTTCTTCTTTTTTTCTTTTTGTTTTTTTCTTTTTAAGGATCTTTTTTAATCCCTCCTCCCCCCCCCCCCCGCCATTTTTTCACAATTTGTGAGGATTACTATATCTGGATAGCCTGTTAATGATTTTGAACTTCACTATCCTTAACTTATATTTAAAAACTTATACATTTTCACTTAATAAATATGACATTCTTAATAAGTATTTTTTTAAAAATAATTTCAATCTTTTCTTTTTCAAGTAATAATCTTGATTCCTTAGTATTTCAAAAATACAATTCTTTTTACTATAAATAGAAAAAATTTTAATCTTATTATTCTTTTAGTTCAATAATTCTATTCTTAAAATCAATCAAAATTATTAAAATTTTAGTTAAGTTTACTAAATTATTTATAAATTCAAAAAATTAAGTAATCTTAAATAAAATTTTCATTCCTTATGTTATGTTAATATTTTTTTAAAAAATATTAGTAATTAAGGACAAATAATATTTAAATTTCAAAGTATTTTCCCTTCCCCCAAACTTCAGTTTTGGTATAAGCATGAATCATGAAAATTTCTAAAGCATGAGAGAAAGAATAGCATATTTCCACCAGGAATTTTTCTAAGTATATGAAAAATAATCTAGAATAGAAAATTTTATTTCTACACATGCTTTTTATGAATATAAAAGAAATTTTAAGCATATATAGAAAAATTTTAGTAAGCAGGATCAATTTCTACAATTTTTTTTTAAATCTTTTTTTCTTTTATAATTTTAAACAAAAATAACTAAACTAAGCAGGTGTACTGATCACTGTACTAAAACAGAAACAAAACATCTCATTACAAAATAAACTCTAACAATCCAACAATCATCAGTACAATAATAAGTGTCTCAGAATCAATACACTCTAAACATCAAAAGTGCATCAAACATAAAAACAAAGCATTACATACATCCAAAACTAACACACTAACAAAACATAACCAAAATAACACAACTACTCAATCCTAGAAATCTACTCATCACTAGATGTCTCCTCATCCTCATCATCATCAAAAGAAAAATCTACATTCTTATTCTGGCGATCATCATATGGTGAGAATCGAGGGCAGGTCGGGAACTGAACTGAATGATCACCCTTAAGGAATCTAACAAGAGTCTCAAAATACTCTACATAAAAATCACTCTTCCTCTGGGTGTACTCAGAAAGATGATTGTCAGCATATTTTAGATTTTAAATTTAATTTAAGTATATATATATATATATATAATTTAGAAAGTAGCATTTGATTTTTGAAAATAATTTTAAGTTTGAAAATTTTAAGATATGAAATCAAACTAATCTCACATCCCAAATAGTTTATATAAACGAGCACCGCACCACAAACTGTGTATCTATCCCGAGGAATAGTCACACTGCTTGACGATGTGGCTCGATTAAATAAACTAAAAGATTTGTGACATCCGTTTGGTCTGCGAACCAATTTTATAAGCCGACAGGTTCCCCTGCTTAATATAAAGGAATTATGCAGGGTTTATATTACCTGGGTTCTTAAAGTTCCCTATAAGGGCAAGCCCCTATAGTTAATTACATCCTAAATGACGGGAATCATTTAAGAAAACTCTCGATAATGATCAGTGGTTTTGCTCTTAAGAATTTCAAAGTTTAAGGTTTTCAAACAAATTGGATTTTGGAAATTTCAATAGAGAATAAATCAAATTTGGAGCAGTTTATTTCAGGAGTCCGAAGGAAGAGAAGTAGGAGAAGCTGAGGATCCAAGAAGAATCTTAGCAACTTTCTAAACTATCCTATTGTTTGGCTTGAATTTGAGAGTTCATTTAATGTTTCATCTTATTTGTTTTAATTAATTAGGACTTATATTTGTATGACACAATCATACAAACAGCCTTGAAGATGTGAGGGCTTATGTCGTACCAAAAGACTACCTCGGAGTCCTAAGACCGGTTAGGGCTTAATTTGCATAAGACAATTATGCAAATGCCTAACAAAAAGGTTGAGGATTTATGTTGCACTAGGCAAACTACCTCAAAATCCTATGGCTTGGTTATTTAATTCTAAGGAAGGTTTAGCTGATGTAGATCCGAGTTTTGCTGACGACGATGGCCGTGCTGCCACTATGCTCCAAGCTCCTTGTTGTTGCAGAGGTTTAGTTTTAGAAATCATAAATCAAGAGATGAGAGAAGTGTTTTGGTTTAGAGAAATCTTAAAATCCAAGTGCTTTTTTTAACGTTTTAATTAAAACAAATCTTAAAGTTGATTAAACAGAACCGATTAAGATCCCACGGTTCTGTCATCCCGTCACCGTTATTTTCATCGGATTCACTTAGTCCAGATGAATTTGCTAAACTCAACTGAATGAGTTCCACACTTTCATTTAGACCGTGGGAAATCTCGTTAGCAACACGTGGGTTACATCATCTGAGGGATTCTCGATCATCCAATGAGACGTTTTAATTTAGTTAAAGTTGTAGTTTTTGTTGTGCTGTTTGTGATTAAATTTTGAGTTGTCTTATATTTTGAAATGTTGTGGCGGTAAATTTTATCTTGTATGACTTTTAATTTAGTTTTTGGTTTCAGTTTTGTAACTATCCTAAAGGTTTTAGTTTTCATGCAACAATCTTATTTATCATGCAAGAAAGTAAAACACAGTGCAAGTAAATAAATTGCAATAAAGTAAAAACGTACCTGGAGGGTCTTCTCGTCATTCCCAGCTGAGACTTTAGTATTGCATTGTATATATGTGTTTATAATTTTGCAGAAATTAAAGCATGCTAGAAAACAGGAAGAAGTAGAACTAATAAGAAATAACTACTCAATCCTATGATGTCTATGTTTAAATCCTGGTTGTCTACCAAGTCCTATGATGTCTATGTGAATTCTTATGTTGTGTTTCAATGAACTTTGTTAATTTAATTGAGGATAGTTTTGTTAAGCAGACATATTAAGTTTAATAGACCTCAGAGGTATCCAAACAGTCAAAGAAGGATGCAGGTCCATGCTTCCCTCTCATATCCTGATGAAAAGTCTCGGGCTCATTTAGACTTATTATGTTGCTTAACAATTCACCCCACCTATACCCTTATGCTTAATGAACACAGTTGTTCGGGGTAGGTTGGGGAAGATGGGTTTAGGTGTGGTTTGGATTTAGATTGGTGGCAATTGGTAGTTTGATTTGGACTTATGGGAGTGCTGTGAAGAGTTTGTGGTTTTTTTTTAATTGAGTTTGATTTTAGTTTGAGGATTGGTTTTGGTTTGGTTTGAGTTTTGGTTTTGGTTTGGTTTGAGTTTTGGTTTTGATTTTTGGTTTAGGTTTGAGTTTTGAGTTTGGAATGTGAATTGGGAAGGTTGTGTGGACATCGAGTAAAATTTGGTTTACTCCATGCATTCACTAAGCATAAGGGTATTCTTATTATGTTTTCTACACCAAGTTGTGATTTGTGATGGTTGTGTTATTAATATATTATCATTTTATTATGTTATTATTGTTTATGTTGTTATGTGTTATTATTCTTTGTTATTGTTTATTATTTATGTGTTGTTATGTTATTTAAAATTATTATCTTTTATGTGTAATTAAAATTATTATTATCTTTATGGTTTGTTTAATTTATTATTTATTATCTTATGTGATTTATTTACTTTATCATTATTTATTTATTTAATTAATTGTTATTTATTTATTTTATTTTACTTCAACTTGATATTTATTTATTTAAATTATTAGTTCAGTTTTAATTTAACTTATTTTGTTATTTAATTTAATTTAAATTTAATTTAATTAATTATTATTTACAATTATTATTAATTTAATTTTATTTATTTATTTAATTTAATGTAAAGTATTATTTTTTAATTTAATTTAATTTAATTTGTTTTATTTTATTTAATTTAATTTAAATTACTATTTATTTACATTATTATTTAGTTTAATTTAATTTAATATGATTTGATTAATTTAATTAATTTAATTTAATTTAATTTATTATTATTTACAATTATTATTTAACTTTAATTTAATATTCGGTTTTCATTAATTTATTTAACTTAATTTAATTTAATTAATTAATTTAATTTAATTTTAAATTATTTATTTATTTACATTATCATTTAATTTAATATAATTTTGATTTATTTAATTTGTTTAATTTAATTTGATTTAATTTAATTTATTGTTTATATACATTATCATTTATTTTAATATTTGATTTTCATTAATTTAATTTAATTTAATTTAATTTTTTTAATTTATTTAATTTAATTTAAATTATTATTTTCATTATCATTTAATTTAGTTTATTATCCATTTATATTATTTAAATTATTTTTAATTTATATATATATATATATATATATATATATATATATATATATATATATTTTGGATTAGTTTTTATTGAGCAGATTTTGGGACGAGTTATTTTACACTTAGTTAGGTATTTTCTACTTTTGGTGTGGAGTTGTATTGGGTTGAGTTGTTCCCAATGGGAAATTTCTGTAACTTCACTCTTTTAAATCAACATGTAGGGAGCCAAGAGTAGCTCCTTCCCCTAAAAAAAAAAAAAAAAAAATATATATATATATATATATATATATATATATATATATATATATATGTATTATTTATTTTATTATTCTTTATATTCTTATCTTTTAATATATATATATATATATATATTAACGAAAAAGGAAAATTTCATTTAAATAAAAGAGTTACATACATCTAATGTAGGGGAGATCATTGAGATCACCAAAAAGTAAAGGCTTAAGAGGCCCAAAAGGTGTGGCGAGAAAAAGAAATAGTACTTAGTGGATGTAGCATATTTTGCCAACCAATTAGCTGGTTGGTTACCTTCCCTATATATGTGAGACCATTTTAAAGTGAAATTGCTTGGAGATATGGAGAATTTTTCCGAACAAGTAAACCAATTGCCGGGGAGGAGATGAAAGACCTTGTGAAATGTTAACTAAAGACTTTGAATCGGATTCAATCCGGATAGACTTGTAATTAAGTGCTTTAGCGATTAGCAATGCCCGATAAGCGGCTTGCATCTCGGAATCCGGAGCTGAAACGAAATAATGGGTATCTTGAAGCACCACAAAAATTGACCCAGAGATTTCCTACACACGGCTCCAATACCAGCGAGATGAAGGGGTATAGCTACCATCAATATTGATTTTTATCCATGGCAAGGGAGGAGGGGACCATTTCAGCAAAACAGGTTTGCTTTTAGGTGGGACTTCTAACATTGAGTGTTTACTAAAGAAGCTACAACAGTTAGCCACAATTTGATTGATAGAATAAAATTTGCCATCAAACTTTGCTCTATTCCTTGCCATCCATATGAACCAAAAGATAACCATAGGAACATGAAACCATTTTTCATTTTTCCAGTCCTCCCAACAAGCCTCCACGAAAACCCAATTATATTTGAGATGTGTTAAATTGAGATGCATTAGTACGGCCTTCCATACCGATTAGTAACTTCACGGTTTAAGAAAAGGTGGGAGACAGATTCTTCATGAGATTGGCATAACCAGCATCTAGAAGCAGTTCTTAACCCTTTTAGCTTCAGAATGTCATCTAATGGGAGGTATTTATGAAATAGTCGCCAGCAAAAATAGGACATAGATGGGGATAGCATTCTTGTCCAGATTTTCTCCCCCCAACTAGTGTCAGGTCAGTGATTAAAGGAGCTGTAGATCATCTTGTTTAAGGATTGATTGGTAGATTGTTTCAAAACAATCCTATCTGGCTTGGTTGAATCAAGTGGTATAAGAAGTATCTGTCGCACACTCTCCTCATCCGAGTACCTCTCTAAGTAAATTGGTATTCCATTGGTCTTCGATCCAGAATTCGAGAGTTGTTAGTTGTGTATTAAATGCAGCAGGGAAGGTTAAAGGGTTATCCATTGTCCAGTTATCATAGTAGAAATTAATTTTCCCCTTGCCAACTTCCCAGCAAAAAAACTGATTCGCAGTGTCTCTAATTTTCAGCAATTGTTTCCAATGTTTGGAATCCCCCAATTTGGGCAAGACAGCATTTGGATGGGACTTCCCACAGTACTTGTTCTTTAAGTAATTAGCCCACATAGTGTCTTGTTTACTAAACTTAATCCACTTGTTTATAATAAAACGAGTTGGCTCATTTGTTGAAAGCATTTGAATCCCGGACCACCGACCTTGATAGGTTTGCAAACTTTATTCCACACGGTCCAATGGGGTTGCTTGGATTGGCCCTCCCAAAGGAATTTGTTGAAAAGTGTTTCAATCATTTTCCAGGTACTTCTCTTCATCCTTATCATTTGCAAATTATAGAGAGGGAAGGTTGCAAGAATACTCTTCGAGCAAGGTTAACCTACCCCCATTAGACAAGAATGTATTAGTCCAACAATTTAAAGTTGAAGTAATTTTCCGGACCACTCCATCATATTGGAGCTGTTTTCTCCTTCCTTTCATTAATCGCATTCCTAGGTACTTCGGAGGAAGATCGAGCTGCGGAGAAGCCGATTACCTCCTTCATCCACTGTAGATGTTTAAAGCCTTTACCGACTAAGAATTTACATTTCTTGTGATTAAGCTCCAGCCCAGCTACCATAGCTAAATGATTAGTTAATTGCAAGGTTTTCCTTATAGCCTGTTTACACCCATTGGTGAAGATGATAATGTCATCAGCATAGGCCAAATGACTGATGCATTGAGATGATCCATGTTTAAAGTTGAGATAAGGGTAATGGAGATGTGCAGCATTTAGAATTTTGGAGAAATAGTCAAATGCTAAAATGAATATAGTAGGGGAAAGTGGATCACCTTGCTTTAATCACCTACAAGCTTGAAAAAAACCACAGCTGCTACCATTGACAAGAATACTATAATAAGCATTAGCTAGCCATCTCTGTATTAAATGGCAGAAAGAAGGATTGAAGCCTTGAGCTTTAAGGACTATATCAATAAAGTGCCAGCTAATAGTATCATAAGCTTTTTTGAGATCCAGTTTTAAGATTAAATTCTGTCCCCTACACCTTTTATCAAGATCAAGTAATATCTCCTGTGCAAGCAAGCAATTGTCAACAATAGATCTACCTTGTACAAATGCAGATTGGTTAGGGCTGATTATATGATTAAGATGTGGTTGTAATCTTCCAACAATAATCTTGCTGATTAGTTTAGAGAGTGTGGAGGTTAGGTGATAGGTACGAAATCGGCCTAGCTGGTTTTATGATTATCCTTGGGGATCAGCACAATACTAGCAAGCAGCAAAGTATTTAGGTAAATCAGTTCCTAAGAAGTAAGATTGAACAGCCTTAATGATGTCTTGGCCCACAATATCCCATGCTTTGAGGTAAAAATTAGAGGTGAAGCCATCAGGACCAGCAGTCCTATTTCCATCAATGTTCTTTAAGGCATTCAGAATTTCCTTGGCATCAGGAATGAAAGTCAGATTAAGCTGATTGACATAGTTATAGTTTTCAGAAAACACTTCTTCAATAAGACACTGTGAAGGGTTAGGTTGTGAAGCAAATAGTTGCTGAAAGTGCTGAAGAGCACTATTTGAGATATGAGTGGGGACTGTAACCCAATTTCCTGTTGAATCCTTTATTCTGAGAATGGCATTTATTTTCCTCCTGTGTTTGATCATAGCATGGAAATACTTGGTGTTTCTGTCCCCAAAAAGATACCTTGTGGTAGCAGCTTTTTGTTGCAGAAAATTCTCTTCTCTATCTAAAGCTTGTGCAAGTTGAGAATGAGCAATCAACAAATCCTGCTCCTGAATCTCTCCCAAATCCTGTTGAGCTTCCAATAGTTGGACTTTTGTTTCAGCATCCCTGACTTGTTGGAACACATTTCCAAATGTGTGTTTATTCCAGTACCTGAAATGAAAAGCCAGATTCTTATGAAGTCTCCAAAGTCTAATAAGTGGATTACTGTTATGACAATCAGGGATCTTCCAAGAGCTCTTGACTTCTTCAAGAAAGTTGGGATGATCACACCAAATGTTTAGGAATCTGAAGGGGGAGTGTCCTTTATAAGGGCTGAAGGAGATCTGAATCAATAATGGGGAATGATCAGAAGTAGATCTATGCAGATGAAGTACTTGAGTGATAGGAAAAATGCTCAACCAGGAATCATTTGCTAGAACTCTATCCAGCCTCTCCATGAGTTTGCCTCTCTGCTAAATGAAGGGGGATCCAATGAATCCCAAATCAAAAAGCCCAGCAGTGGTTATATTGTGAGAGAACTGCATCATAGTTTGGAGATCTAGGGTTCTGCCTCCCTTTTTTTCACTAGGGTCCCTAATACAATTAAAGTCCCCACCCACTATCCAGTTAGAGGGATTAGAAGCACTGATGCTGCAAATTTCAGCCCAAAGATTAGATCTGTCAGTGGAAGAACAGCCAGCATATACAAAAGTTGCACAGCCATGGAATTCATCTAACCCAAATTGAATGTGTAACAATTGATAGTTATCAATAAGAGTAGTGCAATGCAATTCTTTTACGGTAAAAACCCAAATCTTATTATTACGGTTTGATTGGAAGTGAAAACCGGGGAATCTTTTTGTAATTTTAGTAATATTAGTGTGAACCATTGGTTCTAAAAGAGCAAAGATCCAAAGTTTATAAGTCCTGTTCAAATGTAGCGACTCGTTGAGGGTGCCGGGACTCGCAACACCCCTAACATTCCAGCGAGAGAAGATTAATCATGATGGAGTGCCTTACCATCCCTAGTAAGCCTGGGGAGTGGTGAAGACCGGTCCATACCAATGATGTTATCTTGTGATAAATTTTGTAGTTCCATAAGATCTTTCCTCCTTCTCCTACTCTTTTGCGGAGAACATGCTCCTTCAGCTTCGGTATTCAATCCGGAAAGTATAATTTGGGTGACTCACTCGATATAGGTTACGGGGGGGAAATAAAACAGCATTTGTTGTAGGCTCTGTTGGAGTAACAAAGGTACCACCTGCAGCTGAACTGTCAGGTAGTGCCTGTACAAAAGTAGGAGGGGGTTCTTCAGCATTAATCTGGTGTGAAGGACTTGTATCAGGGGGGTCTCTTATTTCAATAACTTGATCAGCATATCTCCCAGCAGCTGACAGGTCAAAACCACTTGCAGTCCCATCCTTCCCAGGTTCTGGCACTGCTGTAGGTTCAACCCGAACAGGATTTAAAGAAATAACTGGAGTGTTGTGATTGTGCTCTACTTGAGTGGTGGAAGTGTTCTCCATCTTTTTTGTGCCTTTCTTCTCCACATTACATGGTCTGAGTTCAGGGTGAAGTTTGAAGCACTGCTCCATTGTATGACCAAAAAGATGACAATTTTTGCAATACAAAGGTTGGTATTCCATTACAATGGGTTGCCAGTTCCCATTGTTAGCTGTACCAAGCCAAACCCCATCAATGTATGGTTGAGTTATATCCCTTTCCATTAAAAATCTTGCATTTGAAATTCTTGTAGCATTTGCTGATGGTATATCAAGTTTTAATGGTCTACGCATTGAGTCAGCAATGTCATAGATGATCCTATGATTATTGAAAGGAAGTTTCAGGTTAGGTAAACTGAACCAAACATGAACAATTGGAGGTTCTTTTGTTGGATCAAAATCTAATGTCCATTTCAGCAATTTCATAGGCTTCCCATCTATCATGATGACCTTTTTAGAGAAAATCTGAGCATAGTCCTCCTCCAATGCCAACTGCAACATGATATGGCGATCGTCAAAAACCCCAATCTTCCAGCTGCCCACCGGTTTAAAGTCATCAACGGCTTTCCTAAGGATGTCCGGTTTGGGATGTCCAAGCCGAAACTTTCCCGCCGAGTGTGAATCCGTATGGTTCGGATAACTTTACCATCTCCTCCTCAGTAAAAATAAGAGCAAGCTTGCCTGCCTTTTTGGTACATTTCCGAATGAATTCACATTCTGCCTTACCCTCCATTGCATGATGAAATAGCTGGGGAAATACTAACTTGTCTCCAATGGTGGTGCCTCCTTCTTTTCTCACAATCACTTTAGCAAACGTGCCCCTTCCAACAAAATTAGGATCAGCACTAGTAAGTGCTGTGGCCATCACCAATGAAACAGTAACTCACATGAAAATTCAAATAAAAAATCGCCCGGGAAGGGAGAAAACTTAGTTCCCTTCCAAAACCAGAGAAAGACCACAAAGAGGAAGCCTTCTTCTTGCTCCCAGCTAACTTCCTCCTCTCTAGAAAAGCAGCGCCGCCACCACCTCTGTTACTTAGCTCCATTGAAACCCTAGCGAGCTCCTACAGACCACCACCTTCATTTTTAAAGACTTTATATATATATATATATATATATATATATATATATATATATATATATATATATATATATATATATATATATATATATATATATATATATATATATATATTAAGTCATTTTTATTTTAATTTATTATTGTTATTAATTATATGAATATTTATGTTTATCATTTATATTATTTATTTATCATTTATATTATTATTTATTTAATTATAAAGCTTTTCATTTTCTCTCTCCTCAATTATTCTTTTCTTTATTTAAAGTTATGATCATTTATATTAAGTTATTATTTATTAAAAATTATTATTTACACATATATTTACATTTAGATTATTTTAAAGAGGCATGGTATTTTTATTTGCTTATTTTTATTATTATTTATCTATTTATAAGGCTTTTTTAATATTCTCCCTCTTTAATTATCCTTTCATTTATTTTAAATTATTATCCTTTAATTAAAGCTGTTAGAATTATTATTTAATTATATTATTTTTAAAAAAAATGACATTATTATTTACTTATTTTTTATATTTACAATTATTATTTTATTATTATTATCCTTTTCTTATATTTTCATTATCTTTTAGGTTTATAATTATTTATTTTATTCTTATCACATTACTTTTTTATTATTTACATATTGTTATTATTCATTTACATATATATATATATATATATATATATATATATATATATATATATATATATATATATATATATATGTATATATATATATATATATATATATATATATATATTGGGGGAAGGAGCTACTCTTGGCTCCCTACATGTTGATTTAAAAGAGTGAAGTTACAAAAAGAAATCCCACTGGGAAGAACATAACCCATTACAACTCCACACCAAAATAAGAAAAAAGACTAACTAAGTGAAAATAAAATAAAAGGCCTCTCCCAAAATCAGCCCAGAAAAAACCTAAAAAGGAAACAACCAATCAAATAGAAAAGTAAAGGCACCAAAAGTAACTATAAACTGCTAATAGCAGATGCTGGGAGAGTAACAAAAGCAGGGTCATTACTCCAAAATTCTGAAATGGGGAGCTTGGAAAGAGTTTGTCTGGATGAGATGATGTAACTGGGAAGGTAGAGTAGAAGAGACCATTATCTCCTGAGAAGATAGGGCTCTTTTAGCAATCCAATTAGCAGGTCTGTTACCTTCCCTGAAAATAAAATTAAACTGCACGATGAGTCAGGGCGACAAAGTTCTGATTTTATAAACCCAAGTGGAATGGTGCCAAGGAGGGGGAAGGTCATTCTGAAAGTACTGTAATAAGGTCGATGAGTCTCCCTCCACAATGATAGATGACCACTGAAAGAGAGTAACAATGTGAAGTGCCCAAAAAACAGCAGCCAATTCAGCTTCTAATGGATCAGCTGCTGTAGTTGGAGCCTGGAAAAAAAGTAAACCTTTCCCAGTATGGTCCCTGAAAATTCCACCAATACCAGCAATCTGATTAGTGAAAGCTCCATCAGTATTGACTTTAATAAAAGGAGGGCTGGGAGCTTTCCAAAAAATCTGAATGACTCTATGAAGAATAGGTCTATCAGCAGACAAGGATGACTGTAGGATGTTTGGAAATTTTTTAACAGAGATTAACTTTGAGATAAAAGAGAGGCAGTGGGTTACTACCCTATCAGCCTTATTAAGCACCCCATCATACTTCACCCCATTTCTGTGCATCCAAATGAACCAAGCCACAATACATGGGATCTCCCCAACTTTAGCTTTCTGCCAGGATTTCCAGCAAGCAGTAAAATCCTGCCAATCTAACAATAGCTGGTTAATGTTCAATTTGCTAATCAGACCCGACCAAACCTCCTGAGAAAAGGAGCATTTAAAAAAGAGATGTTTCAAAGTTTCAGAATTTTCAGTAATATAGTTATGTTATTTAAATGTAGTGTAGTTATTTATTTAGTATTATAATTTATTTACAATATTATTTAGCACATATAATATATTTACATTTATTTTATTTATTTTACATATGTATATAGTTATGTTATGTTATTATTATACATTATTAAAAATTTATTCCATTTCCTCTTATCTTATTTTATTCTTATGTTTATTTCTTTTCTTTTTTTTATTTTTATTTTCTTTATGTTTTATTTCTTTTAGATTTTAAATCTCATATTTTTTTTTAAGTTAGTAGAAATAGGTGGTAGATTTGTAAATATTTAACATTAGCCATATAACTTTGCATAACAAGAATTCCTAAACCTATGCATGAATAAAATTTAAATAGCATGAAGAAGAAACAACCTACACATGATTTTGATTCTAAATAGCTTGCATGAAAGGGAAAAAAAGAAAATCTCTAAGGCTAAGCATGAAAAAGTTTAAATGGTGTGAAGATTTGTAATAATTAACACATAATTTTTTTTTAAAACCTATGTAGAGGAAGAAGAATTTTTAAAGAAAATACATGTATGTGTGGGGTCTTAGGCTAAGCATGAGAGGGGTGAAACATTTCTTTGAAGCTTAAATGTTCATAAGATAAAAGAGAGGGGGAAGAAGCTTACCTTGCTTTGGAGGAGTTGATGGAAGAACCCTTGAAGAATCCTTGTTGAAGCTCACAGCTAGAATGGGATTTGGGTGGGTGTGGCTTTGCTTGGAAGAAGGAGAGGAGGAGGAGGAGAGGGAGGCTTACGGTTTTGGAGAGGAAATGAGTGAGTGGGATGGTAAAGTGAAGTGTGTAAGGGAGTGTGTAAGGGAGTGTGTAAGTGGGATTATGGGGGGTTTAATGGGGAGGCTCACTGCTAAGAATTAAGGAGGGAGTGAGGATGAGGTGAGGGAGAAATATGGTGGAGGCATGGTGAAGGTAAGGAGAGTAGGGTGAGGTGGCGGGTAGGGTGAGGGAGAGGTGAGGGAGAGATGAGGGAGAGGCATGGAAAGATATTTTCCTTTTTTTTTATTTCATTTATTTATTATATTTATTATTATTATTATTATTATATATATATATATATATATATATATATATATATATATATATATATTGATTTTATGGCTGCCATGAGATTAATTTGATTAATTTTGGTTTAATTTAGGTTGATTTGAATTATTAGTTCAATTAGGTTCATTTGGGTTTGGGCTAACTTAACTTGGGTTTGAGTGAGAATGGGGTCTAGGTTCCTTGACCAATATTGTTCACATGATTGTAATGAAGATCTTTCATGAAGATACAAAGTGGTTTTGAGCTCATTTGGAGGTTAAATTTTGGCATGGATTAGATTTTTGATTATTTTGGACCATGTTGGGTTTGGGTCAAGTTATCCTGAGTTGGAGTGGGAATGGGGTTCATAGGTCTTCAACAATAATGTAGATATGGTTGTATAGAAGAATATTTATGAAGACATGAAATGGTTTTGACAAGGTCTAGAGGGTCAATTTGGTGGTTTAAAACATGTGTTCCACTTGGGTCAAAATTGGGGTTTCTTTGGTCCAATATGGATTTGGGTAAGATCTGAGCTCAATTAATGGGCAATTGATGATCTAATTCAGTTTAAGGAGGAGTTATAAGGAGTTTGGCATTGAAATTTGGGAGGAATTGATTGACATTGGGTCACTTTAGGAGTTTTAGGTTATTTAGGCAGAATTGGGGATTTTGGATTTCAAGTGGAATTGGATTTAAATGTGGGTCACATTGGACTCGAATTTGGTCTAAGTTGATATTGGGGATGTTGAATTTTGGTTTAGAATTAAAATTGATGAAAATTGGGGTCAATTGGGTCAATATTGGGTTTGATTTAGGCACCTTTAGGTTTAAATGGGCCAAGTTGGGATTTTGGATTGAAAGTGTATTAATTTGGCAAAATTGACCCATAGTGTAGTTGAACAAAATGAAATTGGGGATTTTTAGGATTTTCTAGAAATTTTTGAGAATTTTTTGGAATTTTTGGATTTTTGGGCAAAAAGGGTATTTTGGGTATTTTGAGGGTATTGGGGGGTATTTTTGGAAATTTTGGAATTTTTAGTCATGAATGGTCAATTTGAGTGGTAAGGAATATCTTGGAATGATTTTTGGGGAATTTTGGTGAATTTGGGTAATTTTGGGTTATTTAGGGAATTTTGGGAGGCTGGGGGCCAAAAATTGAAATTTTGGAAATTTGAAGGTGGCTTCAAGGTGAGCAGGATGTAATGACCAAGGGTCATTTACATTTGGTCCTCTATGTGTTGGTCCCTACCACTTAGTCATAGACTTAGGGCTGGGCTATCCACATGAGTTTCCAAAGAGTTCAGGGTTGAAATTAGAATGTGCAGTGTGTGTATGTTGTGAATGTGAAGTGTATGAGTGGTGATCTCCAGACCTCCTTCAGGGCAAATCCTAAGGTCAGACCACCTATAGGAGACTTCCCCTAGGATTCCTTATGCTTGCCTTTTCCTACCAAAAGGTGGAGGTTAGGCCTTAAGCATATGAAAACCCCCTAGTGAAGCAAGAAGAGTATTGAATTTCTATGAGAAGGGTTCCATGACTAGTCCTCTAAGAAAGTCACCAGGAGAGTCCTATGGCTAGACTATAGGCTATTCTAAAGAGAGACTAGACCTCAACCAAAAGTGAGGTCAACAAATGGACCCCCAATAGGTGTGGTGTGCCGGACAGGCACACCGCGCGTATTGGTGTTGACCGAAGAAGATCAACAAACCAACACAAAGTCGCCTAAGTAAAATACTTAGGGCAAAACACAGAATTGAGAGAAAGTTGTTTCCGCTGGGGGAAACAATAGGAGGAATTTTCAATTTAAGAGCTACAACTTTAATTTTTAAATTTCAAATTTCAAATTTGGATTCGATTTACCTTGCTTTTCTTTCGGCTTTAATTTCATTTTGATTTTGATTTTGGTTTTAATTTCAACTTCAATTTCAATTTTGGTCTTTGATTTGGTAAAAGTATAAAATTTAGAAAAATGACAAGACCGGTTGAGATGGAAAGCGCAAAGACTCACATCCAACTCGAAGACTGATCGAGAAAATTTAAAGCATTGGGAAGGAAAGTGCAAGGACTCACATCCAACCCAAGAGGTGGCGAAAAAGAACGCAACAGAGGGCGGGCCCTAAAGCGACGGACAATGAATGCAATAGGGGGCGGCCCCTAAAGCAACGGCAAAGAGCGCAATAGGAGACGGCCCCTAAAGCGATGGCAAAGAGCGCAATAGGGGGCGACCCCTAAAGCGATGGACAATGAACACAATAGTGGGCGGCCCCTAAAGCGACGGCAAAGAGCGCAATAGGGGACGGCCCCTAAAGCGACGACAAAGAGAGCAATAGGGGGTGGCCCCTAAAGCGAAGACAAAGAGCGCAATAGGGGGCGGCCCCTAAAGCCACGGTAAATAGTGCAATAGGGGGCGGCCCCTAAAGCGACGGACAATGAACGCAATAGGGGGCGGCCCCTAAAGCGACGGCAAAGAGCGCAATAGGGGGCGGCCCCTAAAGCGACGGCAAAGAGCGCAATAGGGGGCGGCCCCTAAAGCGATGGCAAAGAGCATAATAGGGGGTGGCCCCTAAAGCGACGGACAATGAGCACAATAGGGGGCGGCCCCTAAAGCTACGGCAAAGAGCGCAATACGGGGGCGGCCCCTAAAGCGACAGCAAAGAGCGCAATAGGGGGAGGCCCTTAAAGCGACGGACAATGAACGTAATAGGGGGCGGCCCCTAAAGCGAATGCAAAGAGCACAATAGGGGGCGGCCCCTAAAGCGATGGACAATGAACGCAATAGGGGGCGGCCCCTAAAGCGACGGCAAAGAGCGCAATAGGGGGCGGCCCCTAAAGCGACGGACAATGAACGCAATAGGGGGCGGCCCCTAAAGCGACGGACAAGAGTGCAGTAGAGGGCGGCCTCTAAAGCACCGAAAAGGTATGTAAGAGGGGGACAACCCCTAAAGTGACGACAAGAGTCCAGTAGAGGGCGGCCTCTAAAGCACCAGAAAGGTATGTAAGAGGGGGAGACGACCCCTAAAGTGACGATAAGAATACAGTAGAGGGCGGCCTCTAAAGCACCAGAAAGGTATGTAAGAGGGGGACAGCCCCTAAAACGACATGGAATCGGATGTGGAATCCTCAACTTCCAGAATTTAATACTTGAATGATTGCGATAGGAGGAGATCCTAAAGCAACGAACAAAGAATGCGATAGGGGGCGGCCCCTAAAGCACCACGGAGTCGGATGTGGAAAGCTCAATCTCTAGAATTTAATACTTGAATGATTGCGATAGGACGAGATCCTAAAGCAATGAACAAAGAATGCGATAGGGGGCGGCCCCTAAAGCACCACGGAGTCGGATGTGGAATTCTCAATCTCTAGAATTTAATACTTGAATGATTGCGATAGGAGGAGATCCTAAAGCAACGAACAAAGAATGTGATAGGGGGCGGCCCCTAAAGCACAACGGAGTCAGATGTGGAATCCTCAATCTCCAGAATTTAATACTTGAAAGGTTGCGATAGGAGGAGATCCTAAAGCAACGAACAAAGGAAGCAATAGGGGGCTGCCCCTAAAGTGACAGAAAGGAATGCAATAGGGGGCGGCCCCTAAAGCAACAAAGGTTAATGCAAAAGGGGGACGGCCCCTAAAGTAACAGAAAGTAATGCAAAAGAGAGCGAGGTACTCGAGATTGAGAAGGAAATGCTTTCTTTCTTTCTCTCTCTTTTTTTTAGTTTCTTTTCTATTATTTTGTTTGATGTAGAGTTTTTTTTTAGTGGATTTATATTTGTTTTAAGATTTGGACCCAGTCACAGACAAGGGCGACATCAGTGCTTCATAGAATAAGGCTGTCTTTGAAACGTTGTGACGCACAGTACTTCTTGAGGTATTGTCTATTGACTGATGACAACTGTAGAAAATAACCCACTCTTTAAGGTGCTATCGGAATTATATTCTTTCAAGCACCTATAAAGATGTGTTATTTCTAATGACATCGTCGCTGAAGAGGACGAAATTTCGTAGCTTCGTTTGTAGCAGTTTTTGTTTGATTTGTCACTGATTCGGTAGAGGTTGTCCACACTGTCTTTGAGAAATTGCTCTGATGTTCTTTGAACTGACGTTGGAGACATATTTGCTGGGCGCCGAAGGATATGACTTCAGGGTTGAATTTTCATTAATTGCTAATATCGTCGTCGTTTCTTTAATTGCTTCTATCTGGGCCTAAGCAGATCCCAAAATTTCTGTTCATGTGATCAAAACATTTTTCACTGTCCTAAGATATTTCTGAGCCGATTAATGACCGATCAAAAGGCATAGAATCACTTGACTATCTCCAAGCATAATATCGGAGGAAACTTCTTAAGGTTTCCTTTCAAGTTTCATTAATCAGAGGTGGATTAAGACACCAATTTTTTATTATATGCTTGTCTCAAGCTTCTTCTCAGGGAGCACTTTTTGTTTCCTTTTTTTATTGAGGTTTTCGCTCTCTCTTTTTTTTTATTGAGGATTACTATATCTGGTGGAGCACGTGTTAAAGATTTTGAATGCCTGAATTGGGGCAGCAATTTTTGATTTTGCGCCCACCTCAAGCTTCTCCTCAGAAACTCTTCTTTTTTTTTCTTTTTCCTTTTTTTTTGTTGCTCCTTTTGTTTTCTGAGAATTACTGTATCTGGCAGTGCATATTTCTGTTAAAGATTTTGAATGTCGAAACTCCCCTAATTAATAATTCTGAAATGTTCCTTAACGTGAATCCTGGAATATTATAACTTTTTCAAAAGTTCGGACCCAGCCACATGGCGGGAAATTAAAAGGCTTGTGATATCCCGAATCATTTACTCGTATTTCAACCACACTACTTCATTTTGAAATCAACTTAGGACCCAGTCCAAATTCCTTAAAGTGAAGGACCCAGTCATTAGGGCATTAATTTCATTTTTTCCTGAAGTCAAAGTCTTAGCAAAATATCCAATTTTGAGCATTCCAAATATTGAGCAATTCTGGACGAAAACAAACTCCTTTTCTTTCAAACAAAACACTAACAATATTTGCCCCAAATTTGAACCTAAACTCCACCCAAACCTAACCCAAAACTAAAATCCCCATTTTTGGCCTAAACGAAAACCTAACCCAAATGGGCCTAAATCCCAAAATCAAAACCCAACCAAAGTTGAAAACTCTTTGTAGCACCCCCATAAACATTTCTCAACATTGATTTTACATCAAATCCAACACTAGCCCAACCTTAGCCCAAGTTAGCCCAATTTAACCCACTTTGGCCCCTTTACCAAAAAATCCCAAATTAAATCCAATTCCACTCTAAATGATACCAAGTCTTTTCTAAAATGTTCATGACACATCCCTAAACTAAACCCAACATTTGTTTGGCCCAATCTTTTACAAAACTTCCATTTACAAATTTGTTTTCAAACCTAAAAGCCCACCTCCTTAAACCTTTCTAAAGGCCCATCTAAAATAAATCCAAAAGCCCAAAATCTATTCTAAAGCCCACATGAAATTTCCCCTCATCATTCCGTTTGATTTTAATCACTCCCTAAGTTTCAAATTCATCATTAAACTTTTCTAAACTAAGCCATGTGCCAAATTACCCTTAAATATCCTAAATCCTTAAAACTCACTTTCATGAAACCAAGCCAAGCCATCTCTAAGCCATATGGAGCCATGGAGCCATGCATAAGCCATATGCAAGCCTTGGGAGTCCCTTTCCACCTCACCAAGCCATTAATGGCAAGAAGAGGGTCCCCTTTCTTAAGCCTTCCTTAAGCACTTTTAACCCCATTCATGCTACACACTAAACCAAGTTTAGCCACCTCACCATGGATGGAGACCACACCATTTTCTCTTGGCTGACCCAAGTGATTATTTTCAGCCCAAAACCAGGCCTTGGGTGGTGAACCTAGCACAAAACCATGGGTTGACCCATTTGGACCCAAAATAGCCTTCCCCCAATTCCATTTCAATTCAACTCCTTTACACATGTCCATGGCCAATTGACTGCACTAAACCCCAGCCCTGACCTCCCTGACCTTGAGGGTGACTCGACCCTGGCCGGCCAGCCACCACAGCCGCCGAAAACCACCAGGCCGAGAGCACCCATGTGAGCCAATTTTTGAATTCTTCCTTGCTGACTTGTCCCATGCCTAATGGCCACCATGGCTGTTCTTCTCCTCACCAGAGCAGTTGATCCAAGCCATTAAACCCCCCTGGGAAGCCCTCCAGCCACCTCTATTTAAACCACACCACCTCTTAGCCAAACAAGGTGTTGAACAAAATCCTACTGAAACACTGTCAAAATTGCTTCAGACCACCCTCCACACATAGACCACTTGATCCCCATTAGATTCCAGCCCCAATTTCTCCAGTTGAGCTAAATTTTGGAGTTCAAATTCAAGCCCAAAACCAGGACATCTCCCAAACCCCCACCAAATCCAAATTAAACTTACCCACACCTGCACAGGATCAAGAGAAGGAGTTCCCCAGTGAAAGCCCCCTCTCCAGGCCACCCAGTTTCTCTAGCCTCCAAGCTTGGAAATCGGTTGTGGACACTTTCATACCTAGACAATTCCTCAGAGCTAGAGACTTCATCTAGAGCTTCCTTGGGTGCAATCGAAGGTGACACAACTCTCTGATTGAAGCTACACTTCTCAGAGCAAAGGTATGGATCATTCCTTCCTCCCAAGCTTCCAGTAATTCTCCATTTCATTTCAGTTAATTTTATGGCATGTAAACCGTACGGATGTGTTCGTCTCCTTAAGACGAATCCATAGAGCATAAGAACACGAAAATTCGTTGAGAAATGAGAGATTTCTTAGGGTTTTAGTGTGGACGGTCACGGGTGCACACCAGTCATAGACGATGACCAGGTGCCGTCCGATCGCGTGTGTATCGGTTGAACGACTCAGATTGTGTCGGATCAGAGGAAGGAGCGGAACAGCGGGACGCGTGGCGGCTGACTCAGATGGCGGCGTCAAATAGGAGCGCGCCGCGTGGTCTTTCGATCCGCCGTAGGTTGACGCGGCGCTGAGTCGGATAAGTAGATAAATAGGATTTTTTCTATTTATTTGAATACCTAGAACTTAGAAAATCCATATCTTTGTTTAGAAAAATCATAAAAATAAACTAAAAATACCTTCTTGCTCAATGAACAGAGGAGAATAATGTGAAAAAGAAATCAAGTTATTTTGATGAGTATTTTATT
Source organism: Papilionanthe hookeriana x Papilionanthe teres (assembly GCA_022702705.1). Lineage (NCBI taxonomy): Eukaryota > Viridiplantae > Streptophyta > Magnoliopsida > Asparagales > Orchidaceae > Papilionanthe > Papilionanthe hookeriana x Papilionanthe teres. Next base: position 93,077,440 of record CM040431.1, on the reverse strand, counting down.
TTTAATTAATTATTTACTCATTTCAGTATTTTGATTCTCCATTTGCATAGACAATTCATCATGACATAAGACCATAGGGCTTTTGAAGCCTCTGATCTTAGGACATTCCCTGAATTTTTCAAGGTCAGAGGCCATCTCTATGGCAAGTTATGTATTTTTGAAATTTATGTCACTATTTTTGGTATTTTAATTCCATTAATTAGTATATTGCTTAGAAAATTCTAGGAAAATTTAGGGAAGTTTCTTAGGACCAGAGGACCCTAGGATAATTATATTTTGAGTTAATTCATTAAGAATAACCCTAATTGGCCTAATTACTCAAAACTAAACTTTAATTAATTAGGGTTAACCACAGATTAAAAGAATTTGAAAATAATTATCCACTGATTTTTAGGATTAGAGGGCTCTCACATAAAAATTTGGAATCAATTGGAGATGTTCAACCCCACTAAATGGATTAATTAAGTCACATAACCAAAATTAAACTTTAAAAATTTATAACTCCAAAAATACACTTTAAAAATTTACCAAATTGGTTTTGGGGCCTCTCTGACATCAGAGGAGTCTTAGAAAATTAAAATTAAAATTTTCTAAAAATCTTCATTTTCCACCACATTTTAATATTTTAAATAATTAGAAAATATTAAAAATCCTAAAAATATTAAAAATCATAAAAATGTCATATTTTGACTCTTAATCACTTAGGAACAAACCGAATATTTTTCCCAAGTCTCAAAGTAAAGATATTGAATTGTAAATGCTTAAAACAATTTTTGAATTAAAAAATAAATTTTCCAACCTTTCCACTAAATTAATTCTAATAAATCAACGAAAAATAAAAAAATTATAAAATTTATTTCTCTGAATTCCTTGAGGTCAAGAATATTTACGAAAAATATAAAATTTAATTTTCAACTTTTATTTTATTTTATAATTAATTAACACTCTAAAATTTAAAATAATTATAATAAATAAAATATAATTCAAAAAATCACCAAAATTGGTCCAAGTAGTTCTCTAGTCAGTAGGAACACCTCCTAATTTTCTTAAGGACAAAAACCTTACTTTGATCATGTTGTTGAATTTTCCTTGAAATCCCTTATTTTTCAGTAAAAATAATTATATAAATAAATTAAATTCAGAAAAATCACATTTTCTCCTCTAATGTCTTAATTGACATGTGAGTGAGGTGACATAAAAATTTCAAGTTCATTTGAACTCTATTTAGTGAGTTATGAAATAAATAAGCCTAAAAGGGCATAAAGGTAATCAAATAATTTAAACCCCTTTATTAAAATTTTAGGTTTAATTAAAATGGAGGGTAAAATATTTGATTTTATCTTTCTTGGATGATTGAAACTTTGGGAAATTAAAAGGGTAGGAACCCATTAATCACTTTTAATAAATCTAAAATGAAACTTTAATTATTTTAACAATTTAAATTTTGGAAGATTAATGAAAATTTGAGTTATTAAAAATAGGGATATAACTTGAGAGGATATTAATTCTTTAATAAAAAAATCCCTAAATAAATCACTTCAATAATATTTAACTCTTAATTAAGATTAAGATGATAATCCAAAGTAAGTAAATTAAAAATTAAAAAAAAATAACCCTTAGATTAAAGGAAAGCTTAAAATATTAAGTGGTTTAACAATTAAATTAAATTAAATTAAAATTAAATTAAATTAAATTAAATTAAATTAACATTTTAACATATAAATTAAATTAAATTTAAAATATTGAAATTAAATTAAATTAAATTAAGTTAAATTTAATTAAATTAAATTTAAATTATATTAAATTAACATCACTCAATAATAAAAGTAAAACAAATTTGAAATATTAAGATAATTCATAATTAAGAAATCAAACTAATCAAGATTAAACTAAAATATTATAATTAACCTAAACTAAATCATTAAGATATATGAATAATTTAAGTGAATTTGAAACACTAAAGATTAATTTAAAATATTAAGATCACTTAAAGTATAAAGATTTAAACCAAAAATAATTTGAACACTATTCCAAACTTAAAATTATTAATTAAAACCTCATAATTAAACTAAATCACTTTAAACCACTAACTCAAACTTCAAATTAAGAATGATTAAAATTCTCAACAAACCAACTTGCCCCTAAAGGCTTTAATTATTATAACTCTTAAATGGAGTATTAAGTGAGATGTCACTTCATTCATCAGGTAATCAAATGCCCAAGTTCACTGAGCAAGAGACAAAGCTTAACTAAACTCCTATATGATTAATTTACTTGTGCACTTGGACTCAAAATAATCTCGGAAGTATTGAAAAGATGTTTAGGACTCATCCTAAGCACTTTCTCAATATGATGAGATGTTTTAGAAGAACAATTGAATTTAATTGTTCTTTGATGAAGAAAATCATCCTTAAACAAAAATACAAGAACCTAGACGTCATAGGAGATGACTAGAAATAGGATTAGGAATTTGGTAGACAACCAAAACCTTTCCCTTAGCTTTACCTAGGTACCTGTTATAAATATTTAAATGCCTTAACATGTGTTTTAAGTGCAGCTTGGAATGACAAGAAGACCCTCCAGGTACGCTTTTATTTTATCACAATTTACTTTATTGCAATTTACTTACATGCACTGCACTTTACTTTTTCTTGCATGTTAAACAAGATTGTTGAATGAAAACTGAAACCTTTAGGATAGTCACAAAACTGAAACCCAAAATTAAATTAAAAGTCACCACAATATAAAATTCACCGCCACAACATTCCAAAATATAAAACAACTCAAAATTTAATCACAAACAGAACAACAAAACTACAATTGCAACTAAATTATAACGTCTCATTGAATGATAGGGAATATCTCGGATGATGTAACCCACGTGTTGCTAACGGGATTTCCCACGGTCTAAATGAAACTGTGGAACTCATTCAGTTAAGTTTAGCAAATTCATCTGGACTAAGTGAATTCGATGAAAATAACGGTGTCGGGATGACGGAACCGTGGGATCTTAATCGGTTCTATTTAAACAACTTTAAGATTTGTTTTAATTAAAATATTAAAAATATTTGGACTTTTAGATTTCTAAACCAAAACACTTCTCTCATCTCCTGATTTTCAACTTCTAAGACTAAACCTTCTACAACAACAAGGAGCTTGGAGCACAGTGGGCAGCACGACCATCGTCATCAGCAAAACCTGAGTCTACACTAGCTAAACCTTTCTTAGAATTAAATAACCAAGCCATAGGACTTCGAGGTAGTTTGCCTAGTGCAACATAAATCATCAACTCTTCGTTAGGCATTTGCATGATCATGCCATGTAAATTAAGCCCTAATCGGTCTTAGGACTCCGAGGTAGTCGTTCGGTACGACATAAACCCTCACATCTTCGAGGCTATTCGTATGATTATGTCATACAAATATAAGTCCTAATTAATTAAAATTAGCATGATTGCAACATCAAATAAATTCTCAAATTGAAACCAAACCATAGGATAGTTTCGGAAGTTGCCAAGATTCTTCTTGGATCCTCAGCTTCTCCTACTTCTCTTCCTTTGGACTCTTAAAATAAATCGTTCCGAATTTGAGCTATTCCTTATTGAAATTTCCAAAACTCAATCCTTTGAAACCTTAAACGTTGAAATTCTTGAGAGCAAAACCACTGATCATTATCGAGAGTTTTCTTAAATGATTCCCGTCATTTAAGATGTAATTAACTATAGGGGCTTGCCCTTATAAGGAACTTTAAGAACCCAGGTAATATAAACCTTGTTTAATTCATTTATATTAAGCAGGGGAACTTTTCGGCTTATAAAATTGGTTCGCAGACCAAACGGATGTCACAAATCTTCTAGTTTATTTAATCGAGCCCCATCATCAAGCAGTGTGTCTATTCTTCGGGATAGATATACGGTTTGTGGTGCGGTGCTCGTTTATATAAACTATTTGGGATGTGAGATCAGTTTGATTTCATATCTTAAAATTTTCAAACTCAAAATTATTTTCAAGATCAAATACTACTTTCTAAATTATATATATATTTAAATTAAATTTAAAATCTAAAAGATTCGTCGACAACTTCTGTAGGCGAACCCCTTTTCAAAACACAAACCTAAAAATAATGCAGACAGCTTCTGGCGACTCCGCTGGGGACTAGTTCCTCTCTCCATTTTGATTAGATGGTTTTGCTTTCATAAATCGATAGTGAGTCCATATCCCTAGTGGACCAAAACTATCCTTCTTCCGTTGACATACCACGTTTATTTCTATCTTGAACAAGTGTAGTCAACTTCTCTCGGATTTAGGAGCCACTGTTTAGACACCCCTAAACAGAGAGGTTCTGAAATCCTTTTACTTCTTTTCTGAGGTGGGATGGACCCCCAATAGGTGTTAGCTTAGGAGCGATCCTTCGGATTGAGAAGCCTTACGAGACTTTCTCTTCCTTTCCAATTCCGAACCGGGTCCCTTCCTTTTTCTATAAATTTTGTTCTTTAAACATTTCGTTCCTAACAAATAAATCTTCTAATAAATAACCCTTTAATAAACAAACTCTTTTAAATCATAAATACATTAAGATAAATGAAAATGTGTTCGGACTCTTTCTTTTTTTTCGTCCTAAATTTTGCGACAAAAGGAAGCATAACTCGGGACTAATACTCAGAATCTACCCTGCAGAAAATGACTGCACCAAAGTTAATTTTCTCCTTCACCAATGGAATGGACTTCGCCGTCTATAAGGATGAGCTGCCTGACAATGGGATCATCCGTTTTGGACAAGGATTCGACAAGACATATATCAAGTTCGTTGACGTCACTCTCGTCGCACTAATGGACAAAGTACCAGAAACTGAAGAGCCCGTAATTGAGTTCAACCTGAAGTCGACTCAAGAATTTCCTCCCCTCCAAAGGGCTCCAGCTGAAAGAAGTACTGCTATTCATAGGAGGATTGTTGTCTCTACCCCCACCGGTCTAGTCATCTCTACACCTACCCCGGCTTCTGCCAAACTAAAGGGGAAGGAAATCCAAGTCTGTGGTGAGCCTGTCACCGTGGAGGGTACAAATTTTACTACAATACCATCTGTTTTCGAGATTGGGTCCGAGTTCAAGAGTTGCACCCCTAACTCGGACTCAAAGGAGAAATAGAAGCGGAAAGATAGCCAAGATCGAGAAAGCCAAAGCCGCCGAAATTGCTTTTCTAGAAGAAATTCCCGAGGAAAGAGAAAACCGTCCGAGTATATACCTCCGTTGGAAGGGAGTAGGTTTCACCCCTCTCTCGTCGCATCGGATGAAGAAGACGTCTGAAGGATTGCCGCTACATTACTCCGACCTGCGTACTATAATAACTACAAAAGAAAAAGGGTTAAGACTACGCCATTTGCTCGGCTACAAGCTGTAATAAAAAAATTGGTAAAGAAAGAAAGATGCCCCGTGTCAGAAATCCTAAGAAGAATGGGACGAGTGCCAGTTAGATCCCACCTCGGACCACGAGTAGAGCCTGTCACTGCTGTAGAGAAACCAAGGAAGAAAATGAGAGCTAGTTCACCTGTTGTTGTATCGGGCCATCATATTAGGGAGGACACCACCTACCAGCATGTAGCCGACAGACCGTCCGGTCCTAGGCCTTCTGCTGCAAGAAGGATGGTGTGGCGACCTATTATTACCAAGTCGAGACCAACACAACGGCCTGAGAAGAAAAGTCTCGTCAAAGAGCCTGAATCAGAAGAAAGTGCTACTGCAATAAAAGAAACTTCCGAAAAAGAAGTTCAACAATCATCACACGACAACTGCGATACCGTCTGGAAGAGACCCCTCGAGGATGTTATAGGAAAGCTAAGGACGGATATCCAACGGTTGGCGAAAGAAAGAGGAGAAAAGTTGGAAAAGGAAGTTGATTCATTAGTGTTCATGGATGAGGAGTATGCCGAGATCAACATGGTTAAAACACGAGCATCGTTAGCCTCGCAGGGTGCTCCGGCAGCTGCGGAAAGAGATGAACCGGAAGTGATGAGAGCACAGCTTCAGGAAAGAGATGACACAATTGCGCAAATGGCAAGGAGGATGGAAGAGATGGCTGCTGCTTTAGCCACTCCCAACTATTGCCCATATCACAGAATGCTTGGGCACACCATTGAAGGCTGTATCAGTTTCAAAGAATGGCTGGAGAAGAACTTCAAGAATGAAAGCGTAACAATCCCCGATGAATATTTGAAAAGAACTTAAAGAGGTTCTATCAATATGATTTCGGTGATTTGTTTGCTTAAATTGATTCCTACGCAGCTGACAACGGACGAGACACTTCTTGATTACTATTGTACTACTTTTGTTGCTCAGCGTGATCAGTATTAAGCTGTACCGTCTCTTATATCACAATGATGAAAGAAAAAGGAGTTTGTTTTTTCCAGAATTGCTCAATATTTGGAAAGCTCAAAATTGGATATTTTGCTAAGACTTCGACTTCCAGAAAGAATGAAGTTAATGCCCTAATGACTGGGTCCTTCACTTTAAGGAATTCGGACTGGTTCCTAAGTAAATTTCAAAATGAAATAGTGTGGTTGAAATACGAGTAATTGATTCGGGATATCACAAGCCTTTTAATTTCCTGCCATGTGGTTGGGTCCGGACTTTCGAAAAAGTTATAATATCCCAGGATTCATGTTAAGGGACATTTCAGAATTATTATATGGGGGAAGTTTCGACATTCAAAATCTTTAACATAAATATGCACTGCCAGATATAGTAATTTACAGAAAACAAAAGGAGCAAAAAAAAGGAGTGTTCCTGAGGAGAAGCTTGAGGTGAGCACAAAATTAAAAATTGGTGCCCCAATTCAGGCATTCAAAATCTTTAACATGTGCTCCACCAGATATAGTAATCCTCAATAAAAAAAAGATGAAAAAGAAAACAAAAAGAAGAAAATAGGAAATAAAAGAAAAATGCTCCCTGAGAAGAAGCTTGAGGCAAGCATATGATCAAAAATTGGTTTCTTAATCATCCCCTGATTAATAAAACTTGAAATGCGACCTTAAGAAGTTTCCTTCGATATTATGCTTTGAAAAGAGTCAAGTGATTCTATGCCTTTTGGTCGGTCATTAATTGGCTCAGAAATATCTTTGGACAGTGAAAAATATTTTGATCACATGGACAGAAATTTTGGGATCTGCTTAGGCCTGGGAAGAAAGAATTAAGGATTAAGGAAAGGGTCACGTTGTTGGAAATTAATGGAAATTCAACCCTGAAGTCCAATCCTTCAGTATCCAGCAATTACAACTTCAATGTCAATTTGAGAAACGTCAGAGCAACTTCTCAAAGACAACTTCAATAACATTTACAGAATCTGCAACAAATCAAATGATGACTGCTACAAACGAAGCTACGAAGTGTCGTCCTCTTCAGAAATGACGTCTTTAGAGATAACACACCTTTATAGGTACTTGAAAGAATGTGATTCTGATAGCACCTTAAAGAGTGAGTTATTTTCTAGCACTGGTTCTTAGTCAGTGAACAATACCTCAAGAAGTGTTGTACATCGCAACGTTTCAAAGACAGAGTCTTGTTCTACGAAGCACTGATGCCTCACTTGTCTAAAACTGGGTCCAAATCCTAAAACAAATGCAACTAAATAAAACTCAGCATCAAACAAAATGAAAGTCAACATTTGAACAAAACAAAAGAAATCTGCACCTTGTGAATTTTGAAAAATCTCTGCACATACATTTCAATAAGATTAAGCACTGCATGAACTTCTACAAACATTCTCTGCACTTTACAAAATGTTTTCACAGTCTCTGCATTCATAAATCTCAGCAATATGTTCAGTCTCTGCATTCATAAACCTCAGCATTCACAAATATCAATGAAATCTTTTTGAATCTCTGCATAAATACATCTCAGCAAAATTCTTCACGGTCTATGCATCCGTAAATTCTCAGCAATTCTCAGCAGTCTCAGCAATTCTCAGTAATTCTCAGCAATTCTCAGCAATTCTCAGCAATTCTCAGTAAATCTTAGCAATTCTCAGCACTTCTCAGCACTCAACAATCTCAACAATTCTCAGCACTCAGCAATCTCAGCAATTCTCAGCACTCAACATACTCAGCAATCTCAGCATTTTTCAGCAGTCTCAGCATATTCTCAGTAATCTCAGCATTTCTCAGCAATTCTCAGCATATTCTCAGCAATTCTCAGCATTTCTTAGCATTTCTCAGCATATTCTCAGCAATCTCAGTATTTCTCAGCATATTCTCAACATTCTCAGCAATTCTCAGCAATCTCAGCACTCAGCAATTCTCAGCATTTCTAAGCAATTCTCATCATATTCTCAGCAATTCTCAGCAATTCTCAGCAATTCTCAGTAATCTCAGCAATTCTCAGCATATTCTCAGCATTCGGGGTAGTCCTTCACCCCACTCCTTTCTCAGCACAAAATTAAAATTGAAATTGCAATTGAAATTGAAGCACTCTGCATTTTGCATAGGCTCCGTCCTATTCTTTCTCAGCATACATGTATGGAGTAGGCTCAGCCCTACTTCCTTCTCGGCATACAAATGCATTTGGGTGGGCCTTAGCTCTACTCTTTTCTCTGCATAAAATCAAAATTGAAATTAAAGTTGAAATTGAAATTAAATCTGAAATCGAAATCAAATCCATGTTTAAAATTTGAAATTTGAAAATTAAATTTGCAACTCTTAAATTGAAATTTCCTCCTCTTGTTTCCCCAGCGGAAACAACTCTCTCTCAATTATGCGTTATGTCCTAAGTATTTTACTTAGGCAGCTTTGTGTTGGTTTGTTGATCTTTTCGGTCAACACCATTACGCGCGGTGTGCCTGTCCGGCGTACCACACCTATTGGGGGTCCATTTGTTGACCTCACTTTTGGTTGAGGTCTAGTCTCTCTTTAGAATAGCCTAGGGTCTAGCAGTAGGACTCTCCTGGTGACTTTCTTAGAAGACTAGTCATGAAACCCTCCCCATAGAAATTCAAACCTTTTTTAGCTTCACTAGGGGTTTTCATATGCTTAAGGCCTGAACTCCACCTTTTGGTAGGAAAAAGGCAAGCATAAGGAGTCCTAGGGGAAGTCTCCTATAGGTGGTCTAACCTTAGGATTTGCCCTGAGGGAGGTCTGGACTTCACCACTCACATGCACACATTCCCCTAAACCTTTGGAAACTCATGTAGATGGTTCTTCTCAACTCTTGGCATCAGGCTAGGGTTTCACTAGTACCAATACATAGAGGACCAAATGTGAGTGACTCTTGGTCCATAGCTCAATTCAAACCATCTCATGACATTCATCTCAAACCAAGCTTCAATTTTCCAAAATTTAAAAAATTATCCCCTGACCTCCCAAAATGCCCTAATTTACCCAAAATTCTTTAAATTCACCAAAATTGCCCAAAAATCATTCCAAGATATTCCTTACCACTCAAATTAACCATCCATGACCAAAAATTCCAAAATTTCCAAAAATACCCCTCAATACCCTCAAAATACCCAAAATACCCTTTTAGCCCAAAAATCCAAAAATTCCAAAAAATTCTCAAAAAATTCCAAAAAATCTCAAATATTCCCAATATCATTTTTTTCAACTACACCATAAGCCAATTTTGGTCAATTTAACCCAATGTAAATCAAAAACCCCCAATTTTGACCCAAATTGAACACATGTCCTAAATCCACCAAATTGACCCTCCAATATTTGTCAAAACCCTTTCATGTCTTCATGAAAAATCTTCAATACAACCATATCTACACTATTTTTGAATACCTCTGGACCTCATTCCCACTCAAACTCAAGATAACTTGACCCAAATCAAATATGGTCCAAAATAATCAAAAATCCTATCCATACCAAAATTGAACTTCCAAATGAGCTCAAAACCACTTTGTGTCTTCATGAAAGATCTTCATTACAATCATATGGACAATATTGATCAAGGAACATGGGCTTCATTCGAGCTCTAACCCATGTTATGCCAACCCAAACCCAAGTGAACCTAATTGAACTAATGATTAAAATCAAACCAAATTAAACCAAAATTAACCAAATTAAACCTCATGACATGCCCTAATATAAATAAATATATATATATATATATATATATATATATATATATATATATATATATATATATATATATATATATATAATAAAAATAATAAAAATAATAAATAAATAAAATAAAAAAAATATCTCTCCCTCATCTCTCCCTCACCTCTCCCTCACTTCTCCCCTCACCTCCACTTTACCTTCACCATATCTCCACCTCACCTCCTCCTTACCTTCATCATACCTCCACCTCACCTCTCCCTCACTCCTTTTTTACTCCAAAACTGTGAGCCTCCCTCCCTTCTTCTCCTTCTTCCAAGCTAGCCACTCATCATCTCATTTTCCACCTCTCTTACTCACTTACACACTCACTTCACTCACTTCACCATTCCTCTCCTCATTCCCCCCAAAATCCCTCTCCTAGCCGTGAGCCTCCTCTCCTTCTCCTTCTTCCAAGCAAGCCACACCCAATCCCAACTCTTTCTAGCCGTGAGCTTCAACAAGGGCATCCCCTCTTCAAGTTTCTTCCATCAACTCCTCCAAATCAAGGTAAGTTTCTTCACCCTTCTCATGCTTACCCTAAGATCCCACACATACATGCTTGTTGTTTAGTTTTCTTCTTCCTTTTACAAAGATTTTTAAATTTATATGCAAGCTATTTAGAATCACAAATCTCCATGTATATCTTCAAAAATCATGTGTTAATAATTTTTTTCTTTTCACAAATCTTCATGCTATTTAAATGTTTCCATGCTTAGGCTTAGGAATTCCTTTTTATGCAAAGTTATTTAGCTATTTAGTTTTTAAACCTTTCCATGTTTAGCCTTAGGATTTCTTTTTCGTGCAAATTATCTAATTATTTAGGTTAACTAGTTTAAATATTAACAAATCTACCACCCAATTTTTACTAACTTGAAAAATGAATTTTAAAATTTAAAAAAAAAAGAAACAATACAACATAAAAAGAAAAAGAAATAATAATAAAACAAAAGAAAATGAAAGGAAAATCTAAAATAATATATAACATTGTAAATAAAATAATAAATAACAAATGGTGATATAATAATATAATAATTGTAAATTTAAATAAACTAAATAATAACTTTACTAAATTTTAAATAAAACAACAATACTAAATTTAAAATAACTATATTACAATTAACTACTAAAATAACTATACTAAATGTGAATAAATTTTAACCATACTAAATTTAAAAAAAAATAAGATAACTTTTACTAAATTTTAAATAAACTAACTATATAAAATTTTAAATACCTAAAAACATTAAACTTAAAATATAACTATACTAAATAAATGAATCATAATATATACATGTAAATTAATAATATTTTATAAATAATAAAAATAAGAAAAAAAAAGAGAAAACCGAAAATATAAGAAAAAATAATAATAATAATAATAATAATAATTTAAAATAGTTGTAAATTCAAGATAAATAATAAAAATAAGCAAATAAAAATATCATGCCTCTTTAAAATAATGTAAGTGTAAATATAAGTGTAAATAATAAATTTAATAGATTATAACTTAATAAAAACAATAATAACTTCAAAATAAATAAAAGAATAATTGAGGAGAGAGAAAGTTTAAAAGTTTTATAATTAAATAAATAATAATATAAATGATAAATAAATGATATAAATAATAAACTTAAATATACATATAATTAATAACAATAATAAATTAAAAATAAAAATAACTTATAGTTTATATATATTAAATGATAAGAATATAAGGATATTAAAATAAATAACACACGATATATATATATATATATAAATAAATTGAAAATAATTTAAATAATATAAATAAATAATAAATAAAATAAAATAAAATAAATTGAATTAAACTATATTAAATTAAATAATAATAAATTTAAATTAAATTAAATCAATTAAATTAAATTAATAAAAATAAAAAATTAAATTAAATTAAACTAAATAATAAATGTAAATAAATAATAAATTAAATTAAATTAAATTAAATTAAATTAAATTAAATTAAATTAAAATTAAATTAAATAATAATATAAATAAATAATAAATTAAATTAAATTAAATAAATTAAATCAAGATAAATTAAAATTAAATAATAATGTAAATAAATAATAAATTAAATTAAATAAAATAAGTTAAATAAATTAAATTAAATTAAATTAAGCAATAATGTAAATAAATAATAATTTATACTAAATTAAATTAAATAAATTAAATAATAATAATTAAATGAAAACAAAAAATAATAATTTAAATAAATAAATATTAAGTAATTATAAATTAATGTAAAATTAAATTAAATTAATAACAATTAGTTAAATAAAGAAATGATAATAAAGTAAATAAATCACAATGAATTAAATAAGATAATAAATAAGATAATAATAAAAATAACAAAACACATAAATAATAAATAACAATAAAAACATATAAATAACATAACAATTACACACAACCCAACAATCACAACATACAACAACAATCCCGACCATAATACAATACCAGCACGATAACAATCAAACCTAGGATAGGCCTCTTGAGGCATGGTTTATTTTTCCCTTTATAAAGACCCCTAGGAAATCACAACTTGGTGTAGAAAACATAATAAGAATACCCTTATGCTTAGTGAATGCATGGAGTAAACCAAATTTTACCCGATGTCCACACAATCTTCCTAATTCACATTCCAAACTCAAAGTTCCTAGCTCTAAAAACAAACCAAAACCAAAACCAAAATCAAACCAAAATCAAATTAAACCCAAACCAAATCCAAAAAAAACAAATCCAAACACAAACCAAATCCAATCACAAACTCAATCAAATCTTCCACAGATAAAATCACAAACTCTTCACAGCACTCCCATAAGTCCAAATCAAACTACCAATTGCCACCAATCCAAATCCAAACCACACCTAAACCCATCTACCCCAACCTACCCCGAACACCTGTGTTCATTAAGCATAAGGGTATAGGTAGGATGAGTTGTTAAGCAACATAATAAGTCTAAATGAGCCCGGGACTTTTCACTAGGCTGTGAGAGGGAAGTATGGACCTGCATCCTTCTCTGACCTTTTGGATACCTCAGAGGTCTATTAAACTTAATATGTCTGCTTAACGAAACCATCCTCAATTAAATTAACAAAGTTCGTTGAAACACAACATAGAAATTCGCATAGACATCATAGGACTTGGTAGACAACCAGGATCTTAACATAAACGTCATAGGACTTGGTAGACAACCAGGATCTAAACATAGACATCATAAGATTGAGTAGTTACTGCTTGTTAGTCCTACTTCTTCCTGTTTTCTGGCATGCTTTAATTTCTGCAAAATTATAAACACATACATGCAATGCAATACTAAAGTTTCAGTTGGGAATGACGAGAAGACCCTACTAGGTACGCTTTTATTTTATTGCGATTTATTTTCCCTGCACTGTACTTTACTTCTCTTGCATGTTAAACAAGAATGTCTCTCTGCATGAAAACTGAAAACCTTTAAGATAGTCACAAAACTAAAACCCAAAACTAAATTAAAATCGACACAAGATAAAATTCACCGCCACAACATTCAAAAGATAAAACAACTCAAAATTTAATCACAAACAGAACAACAAAACTACAACTGCAACTAAATTAAAATGTCTCGTTGGATGATCGGGAATACCTCGGATGATGTAACCCACGTGTTGCTAACGGGATTTCCCACGGTCTAAATGAAAGTGTGGAACTCATTCAGTTGAGTTTTGCAAATTCAACTGGACTAAGTGAATCCGATGAAAATAACGGTGCCGGGATGACGAAACCGTGGGATCTTAATATGTTATGTTTAATCAACTTCAAGATTCGTTTTAATTAAAACATTAAAATATTTGGATTTTAAGACTTCTCTAAACCAAAACACTTCTCTCATCTCTTGATTATCATTTTCTAAAACTGAACCTCTGCAACGACGTGGAGCACGGAGCACGACTTCGAGGGCAGCACGACCATCTTCAACAGCAAAACCTGTGCCGACATCAGCAGAACCATTATTTAGTTTAAATAACAAGCCCTAGGACTTTGAGGTAGTCTGCCTAATGCGACATAAATCCTCACCTGTTCTTTTAGGCCTTTGCGTAGCCTTGCTGTGCAATATAAGCCCTAACTCCCTTAGGATTCCGAGGTCGTCGTCCGATATGGCGTAAATCCTTCCATCTTCTAGGTTATTTGCATAATCGGGTGATTATGTAATTCCTATAATTAATTGGCAAGATTGAAACTTAAATAAATTCATTTCCAAAATTTAAAGCCCAACATTAGGATAGTCTGGGATGTCATCGAGGTTCTCCTCGAGATCTGTGACATCCCCTACCTTTCTTTTCTCTAACTCTGAAAATAACTGTTCCACATTGCGCCTTTCACCTATTGGATTTCCTACTACCACACTTCGTTGAAAACCCTACCTTTTGATTTCATGAAGATAGAAACCCTGATCTAAATCGAGAGTTCTCTCAGGTAACTTCGGTCATTTGAGGGGTAATTGACTATAGGGGCTTGCCTCTATAGGGAGCTTTAAAGACCCCAGGTAATATAAACCCTATTTAATTCTTTTTGTATTAAATAGGGGAATTTGTCGGTCCACATAAAGGTTCGCAGACCAGAACGAATGTCATGAATTCCGCAGTTTATTTGATCAAGTGATATCGTTAAGTAGGGTGTCTATTCTTCGGGATAGATGCATTACTTGTGATATGATGCTCGTTCATTCAAACTACTAAATGAATGAGATTCGTCCATTCTCATTACCATATCTTAAAATTTAAAGTTTTATTTTAAAAATCAATATATATATCATATATATATATATATATATATATATTAAATTAAATCTTAAACATTCAGCGGCCGACATTTGTGTTCCCCTAATTATTCCAACTTCCATTAGGATTTGCATGATTATTTTCCCATTGTTGGTTTCCACCATCAGTAATATGATTCCAGTTAAATTTAGGATGGTTCTCCCAACTGGGTTGTAAAAGTTAGAATACGGGTTATTTATGGTATTTAAAGCATCATATGATAAGTTAGAATCAATCATAGACCCTAATAAACTTTCCTCACATACAGGAGTAAATTGAGTTGGTTCATTCCAAATTTGTCCAACTTCCTTGATATTGCAGCAACCTGAGATGCAAGAATTGTAATCACATCTGTATCATGAACACTAGCTACATTTTTATGATTTACCATAGCAGATGGCCATTGAAATTCATTTGTAACCATTTTTTTATTTAACACATATGCTTCATCAAATAGTTTTGACATTAATGATCCACCAGCGGTAGCATCAATTATAGACCTATGGGATCCTACTAACCCATTATAAAAAGTTTGAATGTTTAACCATTTGGGCAGAGCATGGTGTGGACACTTTCTTAGGAGTTCCTTAAATCTTTCCCAGGCATCGTATATTGATTCTCCTTCATATTGACAAAATGAGATAATATCGTTTCTAAGTTTAGTAGTCCTTGAAGGTGGTAAATACTTAGCTAGGAATTTCTGAGTTAACTCCTCCCAATTTTTAATAGAACCAGGTGCTAAAAAGTATAGCCACATTTTAGCCTTATCCCTTAGTGAGAAAGGAAAAAGTCGTAGTCTAACAGCATCGTCTGACATGCCATTATAACGGAATGTAACACAACGTTCTAGAAAATTTGATAAGTGTAATCAGGGATCCTCCAAAGGAGTTCCCCCAAACTTGTTGTTCTGAACCAATAGGATAATCTCTGGATTTATTTCAAATCTGTCAGCTTCTACGATAGAGTTTTGTATACTTAAGTGAATTTTATCTATTGTAGGATTTATGTAATCCCTCAATGATATATGATGATTTTCCAAGTTATTATCATGAAAGTTTTCCATTTCCAATTCTAGTTTTTCCAGTCCTTTCTGTATTTATATTTTTTTATTTTCTTCAAACTCGTGATCATAAGACACAAGTCCTGCATATCCTTTGTTTCGCATACTTAACACAACAAACAATGCATTAACAATTAAACAAATAACAGATGAAATATATTCAACACAACAATACATTTTTACGAACACCTTGTTTTTCACACAAATAGTTTTTTCACAACACTTTTTCATATATTAAAAAAAAAACTTTTCACACAAAAATAATTTTTAAGACACTACAGTTTTCCAAGTCTAAGCCTAATTACTTCAACTAAAATTCTCCTAAAGTTCTTACCGAAGCTTCCCCGGCAACGGCGCCAAAAACTTGATGCGACTTTTTACATGTAAGAATCTATGAACTCAGATTTATATATTTATAATGATTTTTCCAAAGTCACAATTTCAAACTCAAGTATACGTATCGTATAAAGTAATACAGGGCTCTAATGGAGTCCTAGTTATCGATCCCACAAGGAAGCGAGGTAAGAGATTCTTAGTCAAATTCTAGTCCACTACTAACAACCTTAGTTTAGAAGGGTGATATAAGTGATTTTTTTAACAACTACTCCTAAATGCAGATGATTATATGTAAGGATAATAATTACTCCTAAATGCAGATATTACTTCTAAAGATAACCCTTTTTTGAGAAATTAGTTTGGTGAATTTTGAGATAATGAAATCTATTATTCTTATGTAATGAATTGGATAAATTTTAGGAATGTGATGCATTAAATATTGTATGTGTCAAATAGGAGCAATCCTATTCTTTACCCTCAAAAGAGTACCCCCTCTTTTAAGCATGTAAATAACGTTGACATATCCTAAGTTCAGTCACTAAATCTAAGGCTTGGCTGGGAGGATACCGGCTGTCACTACGGAGCTCCCACTCACCCTTCACCTGAAGGCTAACCTTCGAGTTTAGTTACTAATCTTAGGTTCAAATTGGGGATCTCAGCCTGTCACCCTGAAACCTCCAATTCGACGCCATGAAACCATACTTCCCTATTTATTTGCACTCAATCCTCATGAACTATGCAATTCATTCACGGACATTGAATGTGGTTCCACTTTTTTGAGAATTACACCACCCTTTTGGGACAATGCAATTACAACGAATTTTAACACTACAATGGGCCCTTATTGTAATGTAAATGAAGTGCAAGTAAAAACCATCACATTTATAATTAAATCATCTTTTAGCAAGCATCCCAATATCCTAAACATGAGTCCTACTCATTGCAAAAGAAAAGTAAAATGAAAACAATGACATAATCTTCGCATGTCACTATTTTCATAGAAGAAGAATGAGTAAGAGAAAGACATCACAAAGCACGAAGAAAACACTACGGAAAACTTCATTTCAAAGCAAATACACAAAATAAGTGTTTACAATATCATAAGATAATTAAAAACACAATACTTAGCTTTTTCCCCTTGTATGAAAGATGAAAATCTCTCCCATAAAGTCTCCCGCGGATCCATGTAATGCTAGAATATTTACTTACAGATTCTCTCAAAATACCCTCACCAATTTCTCCAAAAAGGTAGAAATCTACATTTCTACTCCTATTCTTAGATCTCTAAGCATTCTCCAAGTTTTCCATAACTTCTCCTCCCTTTTTTTGCTTCAAATTTGGTTTAAAATAGTGTAGGGACAAATTTCCCAAGAGGTGTGCGAAGAAACCTTCCAAAAATCGTCCAGGTTCAATGTATTTGGCCAAAAACCGCCCAATTTCGCATCCCAATCGTCCGGAGCGCCGCCAGCGCTGAATAGGGCGCTGCCGGCGCCCTATTTTCGTGGTCTCAGGCTTCTGGCACCGCCGGCGCCGATTTGGGCGCCCCCGGCGCCCATCTTGTGCAGCTCCGCCATTTTGCTCCGTTTAGCTCTGTTTCAGCTCCGATTTTGCCCGTTTCAGTTGCATTGCGTTCGTAACAGATAGTCCTACAAAATAAGCATAAAAATAACCTTTCTTTAAAGTGTAATCTCATTCAAAAATTTGCAAGAAGTGTAAATGAGATTAAACATCAAAAGGCTTATCGAAAGGTGTTAGGGTAGAATTTCATTTCTTGCTCGTTTTTGCTCCAAATTGCACCGTTTTTGCTTTCTTTTGCTCCAATCACCATTTCTTGTACCTAAAACCACAAAACATACAAAATACCTTCCTTTAAAGTGTATTATCATTAAAAATCAGTAAAATAATATAACAAAAAGCGTATATATTTTAGGCATGTCACTTTCTCCTTACAATGAGATAGGGTGAAGTGATGATTTAGATTGGATGTGTCATGTGAAGGTTAAGAAATTGTGATTATTTTTCACTTCATACTTTATTTATTTTTTGATTTGCCTAATTAAATTGTTAAAATTTATTGTGAAACATACAATTTGAGATGACAATGAGTTCTACAACAAAAGTTAAGATTACATTCAATGTCCATAAATGAGTGATATAGTTCATAGGGGTTGGGTGCAAATAAACAGGGAAATATAGTTTATTGGGTGTAGAATTGAAGATTTTAGGGTTACAGACTAAAATCCCAATTTGTTCTTAGTGTTTGGAAACTAAAGAGAGAGTTAGCCTTCAGGCAAAGGGATGTGGGAGCTCTGGAGTGAGAGCCAGTATCCTCCCAGACTAACCATAGATTTAGGGACTAAACCAAGGATTAGTCGATATTCTTTATAGCACTTGGAAGAGGGGAAAGAATAGGTATGCTCATATTTGGCATAATATAAATTATCACCAATCTTTATCATTCACTCATCACAACATCAATGTTAGGGGGAGGAAACTTTCTCCAAATTTGAACCTTTCAATAAAAAATTTAGTTTAGTAATAGTTAACTTTATTTCAAAGTTTAGAAAGTACTTTAGTGATCTTAGAATCTTTAGCATCATTAAACTTTAGCAACTTTTGTATTTACTGTATGTGCATTGTAATTTGAATATTTAATATTTGTGATACGCCTTAAAGATTTATGTGTTCCCTGTGGGATCGATAACTAGGACTCCATTATAGCTCTGTATTACTGAAGTGATACGTACACTTACCTATATATTGGCTGCTTCCTTATTAAACGATTCTACTTTGTGACTGAACTAAAAATACTTCTTAAATACTTATTTAAGACAGTTTTGATCAAGTTTATAGTAAACTTAGTAGTAATTTAAAACCTTTATTTCATAATTTGGAATTATGTGTGCTTACTTATTTTAAGCGTGCTTACTGTGATTGTGTATGCGTAGTATTAGATCTGAAGGTTTAGTACCTTACGATTCAGAACGTACTGTTCAAAAAATTCTAAAACAACAAAAAGAATCCAAAAATTTGAACGAAATGGCAAACAATTTCGAGAAACAAAGAAATGAAAATGAACATCAACCTAGACCTTTAAGAGATAATGCTAACCCTATAGCAGATGAATTTCACTTAAATATTCAAAATCATGATGTAGCTGCTAATTCATTTGAACTTAAACATGTTAGTATCCAAATGTTACATAATAATCAATTTGGTGGAACACCGAATGAAGATCCTAACTTACATCTTGCTAATTTTCTAGAATTGTGTGCTACATTTAAATATGATGGAGTGTCAAACAACGCTGTCAGACTTAGACTTTTCCTTCTTCATTAAGGGATAAAACTTAGGCGTGGTTAAATTCATTAGTACTTGGATCTATCAAAACTTGGGGAGAACTACAAAATTTTTTGTCAAAATATTTCCCTCCATCAGAAACTGTTAAGCTTAGAAACGATATTACATCTTTTTGTCACTTTGAAGGAGAATCAATAAATGAAGCTTGGGAAGGATTTAAAGATATCCTTAGGAAGTGTCCACATCATGCTTTACTAGATTGGTTACTAATTCAAACATTTTATAATGGATTAATGAGATCTCTTAGATCAATTATTGATATTGTTGCTGGTGAATCGTTAATGTCAAAACCTTTTGATGAAGCATATTCATTAATAGAGGAGATGGCTACTACAAATTTTCAATGGCCCTTTGAACGGGTAAATCCAAAAAGAGTAGGTAGTTGATACACCTAAAATACATAGTATTTTTAGTCACATTTTTATACCTATTTTTAATGATATTGCACTTTAAGGGAAGGTATTTTGTGTTTTTCTTGCATGTATGATGAAAATGGATGGTCATGATGAAAGGAGCAAAATTGGATCAAATTTCAAGCAAAAATAATGAAAAATCAAAATTTTGGGACTAACAGCTAAGCGCCGTTGGGCCGGCACTTAGCCGCCACAGTTAAAAATCAAAATTCAAATTAATTTGGTGCCAATTTCAAAGGGGATGGGATGCAACTCTTGGTGGTAACTACCATAACTTACTTTGGGCGGCAAGTTTGAATGAAGGGGTGCGTTCCTTGGTAGATACATTGAATCTGGACACATTTTGAAGAGACGCCAAGGCACCTTTTGGTTTACTATTTAAAGAGAGTCTTAGGAAAGATTAGGAGAGGCTTTAGAAGGCTCTTCCACTGCGTTTTCAAGGAGAGGCTTTAGGAGGCTCTTCCACTGCATTTTGAAGGGTACTTCCATTGTTCTTCCACTGCATTTTCAGAGTTTTTATTAAGAGTAGGAGTAGAGAGTAGAAAGGAGAAAAGGGTCGGAGTGAAGTCTTCTTCTTCCCACTTCTTTTTTTTCTTTTAGTTTAGTTTTTATTGAAGTCTGAAGTCTGTATTCTGAGTCATCGGAGTTGGGAGACTTGCTCTGAGGAGTAGTTTAGCGAAGAGTCAAAGTTTCAGAGGAACTTCCTTAGACTTGTGGAGAGGATTTTCAGATAAGTGTTTACTTTTAATCTTTTTGTTAATACTTGCTTCGTTTGTTATTTTTCTTATTGTTTTTAATTTCAAATCAATGTGTTTTTCTATTTTCCCAATGCATTCTGAGTAGTTTACTTTATCTTTTTCTTTCTTAAATGGAGAAGTAATTAATTTATAAAGAATTGTTGTGGAAAGTATAAGTGTTTAAAAGTTGGAAGGAGTTGTGAAGATTGATTCTGAAAACTTTCTTTACTTCTTAATTTGGCATGTTAAGTTGTAGAATTTCTTGAGATTATGTAAGATCCAATGTGGTATTGTCTCATAAAAGTTAGTAAGAATCATATTCAAGATCCTAAGACTGGAAAAATATTTAAAGTTAACGGACATAGCCTAAAACCATATTTTTCAGTCAAAATCTAAATCTGATGAGAATTTGATGTTGGGTCACTCAGAATGAGTTCTGGGTATGTCGGGCTGAAGACGTTAAAACAAGCGCTTTGTGGGAGGCAACCCATATTTATCAGTGTGCTTTGCTTTATGTTTGTTTATTGTGTTTTGTTTGCTTTGATTGGTTTGTTTTTATGTTTTTAATGATAGTAATTTGGAGTTTTTAAAGTATAGTAGAGTTTATTTGACCTTAATTGATGATTTAGAGAAGTCAGAATGAAAATTTGGACACTTAGCAGACATGTGCTAAATTGTGCACTAGCGGTTAAGCGCCGACTAGTTGGCGCTTAGGCGCCGCATTTATAAAAAACGTGAAAAATGTGGATCTAGAAGCCTAGATCGTGGGGGAGAAGTTTTGGGAGTTATTTTGGAGTTTCTAAAAATCTTGGGGCTGTTCTAACAATCCACAAGTCTATAAAAAAGGACCTGACTTAAGAGAAACACTTGGCCAAAATCCTATTTTCATTTTTGAAGTCTTAAGAAGAGAATTTTTAGTGCATCATGTCTTCCTGGGAGAATGAGATGAAGAAGAAGCAAGATTCTGACAAAATTAAGTTCATTAGTGATAGTGCTAAAGAGTTATTTAATGGATATCTCGCTGTTAGTATTCAGGGTATTACAAAAATGATTGCAAAAATTGAAGCCCGAGTGACTTCAATGGAAGTAAAGATCAATGATACTAACTTACATTTGGAACACATGGGATGGCAACTCAAGATGCAATTCAATCATTCATGGTACGTGGAAGAAATAGATAAGGCGATGTTTGTGAAGAACAAATGGATTGAAGAAGATGATGTAAGAATGAACAATTATCGCCTGTTCTATCAAATTTATATTCCAGAAGGGTCAAATTAGAATAATAGTGGTGCGGGATATATTCCGCCAAATGGAGAATGAAATTAAGAGTGTTTTGTTTGTTTAATGTTCTTATGTGTTATGTTTAATGTTCTTGTGAGTTCATGTTTGGTGTGTTTAGTGTTTTTATTTAAATATTAACTAAGCCTGATGATGTGATGGTTACATCCTAGAGAAGTATACATATCAGTTTGAGATTAATGTCTCTTGTATTTAGAGAATTTCATCCTTTATGTTTGGATAGAAATTCTAGTATTGCATTAAGTGTTATGTTTGTTTAAATATAAGTTTGTGTTTTTGTGAAATTTGTGTGGAATCAATGGTTATTAAATTTTGATTTGGAGTATTGGAAGAATTATGGGGAGAAATAATTATTTTGGAGTAATTAAGGGTGATTAACCAAGTGATTTAGTGCATATACCTTAATTATGAAAATTGGCGGCTAAGCGTCATAATGTCGGCGCTTAAGCACCAGATTTCGTGGCTAAGCGCTGAGAGTTCGCGCTTAGGCACCAGTTCGCAAAAATTGGTTCCCAAAAGTTAAAAACCTAAAAATTGTCATTTTCAACCATCCCATCGTCTTCAACCTTTGGTTTACCGCGAAAGAGGAGCCTAGGGCATCATATTGTGGATCATTTAAGAGCCGATCTCAACAAAAATTGTTAGATTTGGATTCCTTGAGGTAAGAGCACTACTCCTAAGTAAAATTTTTTATTTTCACCATGTATTTTGAGTACATTATGGAAAATCTTAAAATCACTATTCATGGTAAAAATTTGAGGAAAAACTTGAGAAATTTCTTGGATTTAGGGAAAATATCTTTTAGAAGATAATTTAGCAAGTTTAGTTTGATTTTGGAATTTATGGTGAATTTTTCGTGAATTTTTAGAGATGGCTCCAAAGTCAAAGCATGCACGAGAAAAGACGAAGTTTGATTCTGACAAATTTGTTAGTATGAGGGCTGAGGAATGATACGTCGATGCATTGCAGTCACGTAAGTTGATTCCTGAGCATGTGTTTAGTAAACCAGGAGAGGTGATTGAAGTAATGATTGCTAGAAGAATCTGGGAGAATTACTGTTGCTTCTCCACTGTTGCTGTTGTTTCTGTAGTTAGAGAATTTTATGCAAATTTGTCTGCTGCAGAAGAGAATCAAGTGATGGTTAGGAGGCATGAGTTCAACTTTTCTTCTGGGGCAATCAATACTTTTTATGGACTACCTCCTGACATGTTCTGTTTTTATTCTAACTATCATCCTTCGAAGGGGAATTAGATGAGATCATGGAATTTCTGACTGATGGAAGAGGATTATGGAAAATAACAAATGATAGAAGAGTGAACTTTCCTGCTTCCAAATTGAATGCCATTTCTAAGGCATGGCATTATTTTATCTCATCTAAGTTGTCACCTTCGTGTCATACTAGTGAAGTAACGAGAGAAAGAGCTGTGTTGAACCATTGTATTCAGCAAGGGAAGCTTATTGACATTGGAGGTATAATTTTTTATTATGTTTTGAACTGTGCTAGATCAACCACGACTGCAGGTATGGGATTTCCTTCCTTGATTCATTCACTATGTGAATGATCTAGAGTGAAGTTTGATACCTGGGAAGAGGTACTTCAGCCATTGAGACCAATTATCAGTGTAAACGTTGGTGCTTATATTGTACATTCAGAGTTTGGTTGGAGAGGAGGATTTGGTAGGGCTTCTACTGTTTCTGCTTCTGCTGCATCTACTTCTCGTGCAACTACTTCACGTGCTTTGTCATCTACTAATTCACAAACTGGTTTATTAAGAAAGATTTTGAAAAATGTGAGTCTTACTCGAGAGCATATGAAAGATATGGATGGTAAGCTGGATAATGTGGAGATATGCATTATAAAACATGATGAATATGAGGAGAGTTATCAGCAATATTTGGATAGACTGATTAGAGGTGATCAGAGTGTTGAGATGCCACCTCATCCATTCTACATACCTTATGTGCCATCGAGGGATTGGAACGAGCAAGATGATGATGATGAGGATGAAGAGTAGATGTATGTTGTTTGTTTTAGTTATTGTGTTGTTATACTGTGTTACTGTGTACTTTATCTAGTGTTTTTTTTTATGATTGTGTTGTGATGTGAACCTTGATAGTATGCAGATTGTACTTTAACTATTTATTTGTTATGCATATTCAGGTATTGTTGTTGTTTTATTGTGGATTTATATGTTGCTTTGTGATAGTGTGTAATAGTAAATGTTTTTATGTGTATGTTATGTTAGAGTTTTTAATAATGTGTACCTTAATTCAAAATCTGTTAGGAAATTATAAATCAATGTTAGGAACTTCTACTTAGGAAACTATATGTTTAAAATTTTTTCAACTTCCACTATCATTTGTTATCTGTATCAGTGTGTTATTTTAGTTGGTGTGTATTTGCTTTGAAAACCTCCACTACTGTAGAAGTCTTTTTGAAATTTTTACTTTTCTTGTTATAAAAAAAAATTGTTTAAAAAAAAATAAATTTGATTTCATTTTACTCCTGTTATTTAAATTGTTATACTTGCATATCAGGATATTAAAAATTTCTGCAAGCATGATATGTCAGTTTTTATTTCTCACCCATGTATCATTTCTTATGCTTAAATGTTTTATCTTAACTAAAAATTAATGTTTTGGGGGAGATTTTAAAAAACAAAGATTTTCAAAAACCTAAAATTTTATTTGATTCTCAAGAATTCTTAAAAATAAATCTTATTTTTGATTGAGAACAATTATGTACATGAAGTTACATTAGGGGAACAAAATTTTGAATATAGAAATGAATAAAAGAATTTAGTTAAAATTTATAGTAATCATGAAAAACATAAAGTTAAAATTTTCTTAATGAAGAAGTGTTAAACAAAGTTAAACTATCTTTAGTAAGAAGTTTTGTATTTTTGGATAAATATAAGATTTGACTTTTATTCTTCAAAGCTTAAATTTCTTTTATTGAAGAGTAATTTTCAAATATTATTATTATGATTTTTAAATGAAAGATGTATATCTGACCTTTATTTTAAATGGAAGGGTGGAATTCAAAATTATTAAAGGTTTATCCAGATATAATAATCCTTGCTATATAAATAAAAAAAAAGAAGAGAAAAAGAAAAGAAAAAGTGAAAAATAGTATATGAAAAGGGAGGAGAAGCTTGAGGATTTAAGGGCCTAATCAAAAATTGGTTTCATACCTAAAGTTTAAGATATAAGTTCAGTGAAAATCTAAAACTTAAGGTTATAATATAGTAAGTAAAATTATTTTTCAAATAAAGATTTTTAAGTGAGAAAAATAAATGTTTGAATCATATATTTTGAAGAATCTACAAATATTTCTGAAATAGATAGAGACTTATATTTGTCATTTTTCTTTACTTAAGAACTTTCTAAACTTTAAGTTGGTTTTAATTACTGAAATTTTTTCTAAATTGGACTATTCCATTTCTAGAACAAAATTTTGTTATCTTCCTAAGAAACTCATTACATAATTTGCATGCTAAAATATTCTATGAGATTAACTGTCACTTGAGGACAAGTAACATTTTATGTTTGGGGGATTTTGATACACCTAAAATATATAGTATTTTTATGCACATTTTTATACCTATTTTTAATGATATTGCACTTTAAGGGAAGGTATTTTGTGTTTTTCTTGTAGGTATGATGAAAATGAATGGTCATGATGAAAGGAGCAAAATTGGATCAAAGTTGGAGCAAAAATAATGAAAAATCAAATCTTTGGCACTGGCCGCCACAGTTAAAAATCAAAATTCAAATTAATTTGGCGCAATTGTCAAAGGGGATGGGATGCAACTCTTGGTGGTAACTACCATAACTTTCTTTGGGCGGCAAGTTTGAATGAAGGGGTGTGTTCCTTGGTAGATACATTAAATCTGGACACATTTTGAAGAGAAACCAAGGCACCTTTTGGTTTACTATTTAAAGAGAGTCTTAGGAAAGATTAGGAGAGGCTTTAGGAGGCTCTTCCACTGCGTTTTGAAGGAGAGGCTTTAGGAGGCTCTTCCACTGCGTTTTGAAGGGTACTTCCATTATTCTTCCACTTCATTTTAAGAGTTTTATTTAATATTAGGAGTAGAGAGTAGAAAGGAGAAAAGGGTCGGAGTGAAGTCTTCTTCTTCCTACTTCTTTTCTTTCTTTTAGTTTAGTTTTTATTGAAGTTTGAAGTCTATATCCTGAGTCATCGGAGTTGGGAGACTTGCTCTGAGGAGTAGTTTAGTGAAGAGTCAAAGTTTCAGTGGAACTTCCTTAGTCTTGTGGTGAGGATTTTTAGATAAGTGTTTACTTTTAATCTTTTTATTAATACTTGCTTTCGTTTGTTATTTTTCTTATTGTTTTTAATTTCAATTCAATGTGTTTTTGTATTTTTCCTAATGCATTCTGAGTAGTTTACTTTATCTTTTTCTTTTTTAAATGGAGAAGTAATTAATTTATAAAGAATTGTTGTGGAAAGTATAAGTGTTTAAAAGTTGGATGAAGTTGTGAAGATTGATTCTGAAAACTTTGTTTACTTCTTAATTTGGCCTGTTAAGTTGTAGAATTTCTTGAGATTATGTAAGATCCAATGCGATATTATCTCATAAAAGTTAGTAAGAATCACATGCAATTATATGAGTGAGAATTGTAGTCCATATAATTGAATGTAATATTAGAAGATATTTTTATGAAAGGGAGTAAAATTAGTGGATTTTAGAGTGACAGGCTAAAACCCCCTAATTTGGTTTGAAATTTTGAGTTCTGTTACGAGAAGTTAGCCCCCAGGTGGTGGGAGTCGAGGGAACTCTAGAGTGAGAGACTGGTATCTTCCTTGCCTAACCATGTTCAAAATAATAAAAATTTCAAATTAACCTATGTTCTTCATAGAACCAAGTAAGGGTAAAGAACACATTTGCTTCTATCTGTCACAAAAAATTTAAATACTTCCACAACAATACTTTAAGAATTATACTACTTCATAAAAGGAAAGAAAAAGATATTCTAGTTAATAGTATTTTACATCCAGTGTTATTAGTTATTATAAATTTAATTTCATTGCTTAACATTTTATTAAGGAAATTTTAAAAGACAAATCAACTTCCAAAACTTCTCAAAATCAAGACATACTTTTTCAAAAACAATTAAAGAAAGTAAAAGTATAATTTTTTGATTTCTTTAAAAATTTTCATATTTTTCCTGTGGGTTCGATATCTCGGGACTTAATCAGAAAGTCCTATATTACTTGATAAACGATACGTACACTTACGTAGTATCTCATATTATAAAATCATAATTTTCATATCTAAAATCATCAGCGCATTTATCGGACGGTACCAAGTTTTTGACACCGTTGCATTTATCGAGGATCAGTAGTATTCATGATTCTGATGCAATATCTGTTTTGGTTTCTCAAATCACTGTTATTTCAAAGAAAATAGATCAATTCGTAATGAACTATTCTCAAACGCCTAAGGT
Source organism: Papilionanthe hookeriana x Papilionanthe teres (assembly GCA_022702705.1). Lineage (NCBI taxonomy): Eukaryota > Viridiplantae > Streptophyta > Magnoliopsida > Asparagales > Orchidaceae > Papilionanthe > Papilionanthe hookeriana x Papilionanthe teres. Next base: position 93,049,855 of record CM040431.1, on the reverse strand, counting down.
GTTAGTGGAAAATTCACTGGGTCAAATACTAGATTCTAAATCATCTTATAAGACCTTGAATGCTATAAATAATAGACCCAACAATCCTTATTCAAATTATTATAATCTTGGTTGGGAAAACCACCCAAACATAAACTGGAATAATAACTCTGCTACGTTTAATCCGCAGTGGGGGAAAAATTCAGTGAACCCATTAGAAAATTCAAAAAACCAGAGAAACACAAACTATAGATCTTCTTATTCTCAAGGTTTTAATAGTAGCCCGTAATATAAGGAGAAGAAATTTTCTATTGAAGAATTTATATTAAACATGGGTAATCAATTACAAAGTTAAGGTAATCAATTACAAAGTCAGGGAGCTGCAATTAAAAATATTGAAAATCAATTAGAACATATTGTCAATGCACTCAGTAATAGACCTACAGGAACTCTCTCTAGTAATGTTTAAGTTAACCCAAAGAATCAAAGTAAAGAACACATTAAGGCTATACAAATAAGAAGTGGAAAAGAATTGGAAACAAGAGTACAAAAAGAAGCTGTAGTTGAGAAAAAGAAGGAGGAAATTGAAAAACGTAACGATAGCATATATCCAGATTTAGAATATCCGCCTAAATCGATGAAAATTACTATAAAAAGACCACCATCTCCATTTCCTCAAAGATTGAAACAACAAAAGACAAATAAAAAATTTTCAAAATTTTTGGAAATCCTTAGAAAATTACTGTAGACATTCCCTTCGTTGAAGCTTTAGAACAAATGTCTAACTATATAAAGTTATGAAGGATATACTTAATAAGAAAAGGAAGTTTGCAGATAGCAAGTTTATTACACTCAGTTAAGAGTGTAGCGCAATTATTCAGAAAAAACTTCCTGAAAAACTTAAAGATCCTTGTACCTTCACTTTACCTTGTGCTATTGGTGGAAAATTTTTGGGAAGAGCATAATGTGATTTGGGTGCCAGTATTAACCTCATGCCTCTATCAACTTTTAAAAGGTTGGGGATAGGAAAATTTTCCTCTACTTTTGTAACTCTTCAGTTAGTTGATCATTTTATTACTTACCTAAAGGAGTTGTAGAAGATGTATTAGTAAAGGTTGATAAATTTATCTTTCCTCTAGATATTATTGTCTTAGATATGGAGGAAGATAAAGAAATTCCTATTATTTTGGGAAGACTATTCCTTACAGCTAGAAAAGGTATGATAGATGTTCAAAAAGGAGAATTAACTATGAGAGTAAATGATCGTGGTAACAGTTAACATTTCAAAATCAATGAAATATCCCGCAACAGAAAAGATAATGAATGCTTTCTAATGGAAATTTGTGATTATTTAAAAGATGATAATTTTAAGCAAAAGTTTGAAGAGAAAAAAGAGCAAGAAGATTTAAAATGCGATGATGAAAATGAAATGGAAGATAAATATGATGAGATAGATTATGAAGAACTAGATTATGTTTAGGAAAGATTTGAGATGTTGGATACTACAAAAAATGATAATAAAAGTCTAATTACATCTATCATAAAACCTCATGAACTTGAAATTAAAATACTTCCAAACCATGTAAACTGTATGTCCTTAAGAGAATTATCTACATTACTAGTTATTGTATCCTCAGATCTAAATGATATACAAGAGCAAAAATTATTACATTATAAAGATACAAAAATGCTTTTAGTTAGACTTTAGCTGATATTAAAGGAATCAATCCTTCGATCTATATGCATAAAATTTTATTATATGAACAACATAAACTTAAAGTTGTCCACAAAGGAGATTAAATCCAATGATGAAGGAAGTAGTAAAGAAAGAAATTTTAAAATGGTTGGATGTTGTAATTATATATCCTTTTTTAGAAAAAGTTTGGGTAAGTCTAATTCATTGGGTTCCTAAGAAATGAGGAGTGACAGTTGATATGAATTAAAGAAATGAAATAATAACTGCATGACAAGTCATTGGTTGGTAAATCTGTATCGATTATAAAAAATTATATGTTGCCTTTCCTTTACCTTTTCTAGACCAAATGTTGGATAGGCTAGCTGGGAAAAAATTATTTTGCTATCTAGATGGATATATCGATTATCATCAAAAACCAATTTCTCCTGAGATCAAGAAAAGACCACATTTAATAGTCCTTACAGAACATTTGCATTTCAAAGAATGCCCTTTGGATTATGTAACACACCTGCAACATTTCAAAAATGTATGATGTCAATTTTTAGTAATATGATTGATAATTGAATAGAAGTTTGTATGGACGATTTTTCTGTATTTAGAACTTCATTTGATGCTCTTTTAAATGATTTAGAAAATCTTATGCAGTTATGCGAAAAGATAAATTTAGTTCTAAATTGAGAGAAATGTCAGTTTATGGTTGCAGAATAAATTGTACTTAGGCACTGCATGGAAGTAGACCCTGCAAAAATTCAAATCATTGTGAAACTACCACCTCCAACTACAGTGAGAGGGGTTAGATGTTTTTTAGGACATGCTTGTTTCTACAGGTGATATATTAATGATTTTTCAAAAACTACTAAGCCTCTGTGCCAACTTTTAGAAAAAGATAAGAAAATTGATTTTAATGAAGAATGTTTAAATGCCTTAATTTATTGAAAGAAAAATTTATCGCCGCTCCTATAATAGTTTCAAATGATTAGGAGAAACCATTTGAATGAATATGTGATGTCAGTGACTATGCAATTGAAGCTGTTTTAGGACAAAGGTATGATAAAATTTTTTAAATTATATATTCTGCTAGTAAGACACTTAATGATGCTCAAATTAATTATACCACTACTGAGAGAGAGTTATTAGCTTTGTATATGCTTTTCAAAAATTTTGGTCGTATTTAATTGGGACTAAATGTATAGTGCCTACAGACCATTCCGCTATCAAATATGTAATGCAAAAGAAGGATGCCAAACCAAGATTAATCATATGGGTACTTCTATTGTAAGAATTTAATTTCATGATAGTGGTTAGAAAAGGAACTGACAATCAAATAGCTGATCATTTATCTAAGCTAGAACAACATGAATTATCTGATTTTGAAGATGAAATTATAGACTTTTCATGATGAACAACTTTATAATATTAAGGATTTGAATTTAACATGGAATGGTTATATTGTGAATTATATTGTGAGTGACATTTTACCACCTGAATTTAAAAAACAAAAACAGAAGAAAATTATGTATGATGCCAAATTTTGCTTTTGGGATGACCTTTTTTTATAAAAACAATGTAAGGATCAAGTTATTAGGAGATGTGTGCCTTATGAAGAAATTGAACCAATTATTCAGAGATTTCATGATTTGAATTTAGGGGACATTTTGGGACTGACAAAACTGCACAAAAGATTTTACAATCTAGATTCTATAGGCCTACTCTTTTTAGGGATGTTAATACATATATTAAAACATGTGATCGATGTCAGCAAGTAGGTAATATTTCTAGAATAAATGAAATGCCCCTAAACTTTACATTGGAAGTTGAAATCTTTGATGTTTGATGATTAGATTTAATGGGACCATTTATTCCTTCATTTGCAAATACATACATATTGATTACAGTATACTATGTATCAAAATGGATTGAAGCAATAGCTTTACCCAGATGTGATGCTCGGATCTTTTCAAAAATTTTAATGAAAGATATTTTTTACAAGATATGGAATGCTGAGAGTTATCATTACTGATGGTGGTTCTCATTTTATAAATAATCTGATTAAGAGATTGGTTAAAAATATAATATTATGCATAAAATCTCAACAGTTCATCATCCCCAGACTAGTGGTTTAATTGAAGTATCTAATCGTGAAATTAAATGAATTTCAGAGAAAACTGTAAATCCCCACAAATTAGATTGTTCTACTAGATTAAATACTGCATTATAGGCATATATAACTGCTTATAAAACTACTATAGGAATGTCTCCTTATAGATTAATTTTTGGAAAGACTTGCCACTTACCAGTAGAATTGGAACATAAAGCATATTGAGCAATAAACGAGTTTAATTTTAATTTAAAGGATGCTGGTGAGAAAAGATTATTACAACTTAATGAATTAGAAGAAATTAGAAATGAATCTTATCATAATGATAGAAGTTATAAGGAGAAAATGAAGATATGGCATGATAAGAAGATTATATGAAAGAAATTTGAACCTGGACAGGAAGTTTTGTTATATACTACAAGATTGAGATTATTTCGTGGAAAACTAAAATCTAGGTGGATTGGACATTTCACTGTTATAAAAGCTTATCAATTTAGAGTTGTTGATATTGAAGATCCTAAAACTAGAAGAATATTTAATGTTAATGAGCATAGATTAAAACCATATTTTGAAGGGTATCGACCAAATTTTAAAGTGGTTTTAATGTTGAGTCATCCTGAATAAAACTAAAGTTTGTCAGGATGACGACGTTAAACCAAGCACTTTATGGGAGGCAAACCATATTTATCTTTGTTATTTAGTTTTTTTGAGTTGGTTATAGTTGATACTATTATTAGTTAATTCTATATTTGAGTCCGTCTCACTCATAAATATCGTAAATGATGATAATTATTGGATTTTATCAAAGATTCAAAATTTATATGGACCAAAGTGAAGTTTGGACCAAAGCTGCATTCTGGCACCGATGGTGCCATACTTGGCGCCGACGGTGACCTTTTACAGAGAGTATCGTCATATTGCGGAGCATGAGGGCTGAAGGTGCCCTATCCAGCTCTGGCGGCGCTAACGATTTTGGAGTTTCAAGTGCCGGTTTTTTGGTGGTTTTAAGCGGGATTTTCACCCTTATAATTCCCCAAAGCCAATTTTAAACCCTTGAAGTCCAGAAAAATGAAAGTTAGTTCCCAAACTCATACCCCATGGCTTCCAACTCCTTAGGAACTCCAAGATTTAAAGTTTTCAATAGAAGGAAGTTCATCAGTCTCGAGCTGTAGCAACTTTATGACAACGTTCTTGTGAAGAGGAGGCTAATCAAGGAACGAGGCTTTGTAAATCGTGTTTTGAATGCTCCAAGTACTCTAGTAGAAGATATTATTGTGTAGAGGCGATGGGAAGTGTTATACTACACCACTGCTGCAGTAGTCTTTTTTGTGGTGAAGAAGTTTTATGCAAATTTTCATGGAATCAACCAAGGAGTCATCTATGTTTGAGGCGGGTGGGTAACATTTACTCCTACAAGGATTAATGAACTTCTTATGATAGAAAGTGTGCTAATCTACCATTACACAAATTTTTCCCCTATGAGAGACAACATGAATGAACTTTATCAATTATTGATGGATGAAAGTGAAGATTTGGACATAAGAGACAACGGGTATGTAAATTTCTTTGTTTCACTCTTGAATCCTGTGTCGAAGCAATGTCATTTATTTATATCTACAAAATTACTCCTAACTATGAAAATTAGCAAAGTGATGAAGGATATTGAATACTGAATTATTGTATTCAAATGGGAAGACCTATTTATATTGGTAACATAATTGTGAAATCTGACTTGAGCTTGATTGTACATGGATCAAATTATGGGCTGGGACATCCTTCTACCATATCTCTTCTCTGCAGCCAGTCACAAGTTCCATATGAAAGCAGAAAAAAAGTGCTTCTCCCTTTGAAGCCCATGGATCCAACTAACATTTATGACTGCCAAGTAATTGGAGATGAGAATGATAAGCAAAATTGTGGACCAACCATTTCTGAGTTCACTACCTATTCAACCTCGCTTTCATAAAAGTTCACAGTTGATTTTGAAGAAAAATAAGAAACTGGAGAAAGAGTTACAAAATATTATGAATGCAATTAATAATATTTCTGCTTTATTTGATCATCTTGATTGGAGGATGAAGGAAAAATTCGATCATATTGGGCGTATTGAAGAAGGCTTGATACATTTAATAGAGAAAAAGGCTTGGATTGAAGAGAATTCGACTGAAAAATTTCCATATCGACCCTCATACAATTTCTTTGTGCACCACCAATCCATGGGAGATATCAGAGGAGAACATAACACTGAAAATGATGAAGAGTTATGACTTTATATTATATCTAGTGTTTAGTATTTAAACTTTAGTATGTATAGGTCTGTTTAGTATTTGGCTTGTTTCATTGGTGATTTCAGATTTATTATGTTCAGGATTTGAGTCTATGTTTAGTTTTCAGCGTTCAAGTGTTGTGGTTTGATTGCGACGCTGAATTATTATGTGGTCGAGTGATTTATATGTGTATGATTGTAATAGTGGATTTTATATATAAAAATGATGTTTTTGTTGTTTGAGTAAAATATTTATTACTTGATCACTTAATTATGAAAATAGATGCTTAAAAAAGCTAATTAGATGACGATTTAACTTAGAAACAATCAAAATCGCAAAAAAATTTCAGACCCAGAAAATCAATCTGGAGTCGTTGCCAGAATGCGCACTTATACGCCTAAAAATGTACTATTTTTCATGCTATATTTTATAATGATATTGCACTTTAAAGGTGTGTTTTCTTATGTTTTTTGTTGTAGGTACAACAAATTGAAGAATTTGGAGTGATTGGAGCAAAAGGAACAAAAATGGACCAAAATGGAGCATATCGGAGCAAAAAGGGTTGAATCGGGGCACACCGGAGCCATAGGGGCCAAACCGGACACTTATGTACCTGTGGCGGGTGGCTAAGAGCCCACACATGGCGCTCAGGCACCACCAGAGGGTGGCTAAGCATCCAAAATCTGCGCTTAAGCACCGGTGATGGTTTTTGATATATCTTTTAGAATATACATTGGATTTGGACAATTATTGAAGCGGTGCTTCATGCATCTCTTAGGGAATTCATTAGAAATAATAAAACAAACTTTCTAGAATGATTTGGGGTGGTTATAAGGAGTTATTATTGAAGAGAAACTTGTGATTCCCTTTGGAAGATTCATTGAATATGGACACATTTGAAGAGATACTTAAGCATCTCTTTGGAAATTATAAATAACCCTTTAAACTCTTGAACTAGAGAACTAATTAGAAGAGGAGAAGAAGGCTTGGAGAAGAAGAAGAAGGCTTGGGTGAGAGCCCTAAGTGAGGTGATAAGGTGAGAGAAAAAGAGAGGGAGTGAGAGATTTCTTCTTTTCTTTTCACTTTGTTCTTAGAGAGGATTGTAAGGAGATTGCTTATGCTATACAAGGAGAGTTTGATTTCCATCAAAATTTGAATCTAGTACTTTATTTGCATGGTTTTAAAGTCTTGTTCAATGAAAATTTCTTGTTGTTTCTCCATGTGTAGTGAGCAGTTTTCCTTACTCTTCCCGTTTACAATGAATTAGTATGCATGTGTAGGTTATAAAATTGTGTAGAGTGAGATTATATTGTGATTATTTTACTTTGTTCTTACTTTATACATTGATCAACCTGCATGTTAAAATTTGTTGTGAAAAACTGTAAGAACCGGTATGGTATTGTCTCATTCAACAATTGGTAAAAATCACATGAGATTGTATGGATGAGAATGTAATTCATATAATTGAGTGAAAATAAATAGCCAGATAAACTTTGAAGGGTGTAAAATTAGAAGACTTTGGAGAGATAGACTAATGCCCCCTAATTTGGTCTATTGTTTTAGGTTTTGATGCGAGATGTTATCCTCCAGGAGGAAAGATAAGAAGGACCTCTACAGTGAGAGCTAGTATCTTATCTGCCTAGCCCGTCTTTAGAACTATTCAAACTTTAGATTAACCAACTTTATAGCATCTCTAGTAAGGGTAAATAATAATATTGCTCCTATTTGTCACAATCTCTCTCTACTTGTTTTACTCTTACACATGTCATTAATTTTATTGTATGAGGAAGGTTACTTTTAATATATCAAACCTCACTTTCTGATTTCCACTAAGTATTTTAGTTTAGAAGTAGAAGTAGTATTTTAGTAATAATTGTAGAATTTAATCAAAAACCAATCCTTTATCCACCTTCCAAGCTAGGGCATGCTATTGTAGACTAGAATTTCTCTTGAAAGCCATCGTGATTAATCTCGATCTCATTGCGATCGATATTCAGGGCTTAATCAGAAAGCCCTACATTACTTGATAATGATAAGTATACTTGCGTAGAATCCCAATTAAACTCTGCATCAGCATAAAGTTTTTGGCGTCGTTGTAAAGAAAGATATATAATTAAAAGGAAGTATAAAGTATAAACTCATATATAATACGTAATCATAAATATCAGGGATGAGGCCCCGATGGCGCCCAAAACCTGAAACTTACCAGTTCATTTTAAAATCGCAAATTTAAGCAGTTAACCCAATTTTTACCATCTTCAACCTCTAGCTAAGACCGAAACCTGCACATAGGGCTTGCTTGCATTTGGATTAGAGGTGATATCAAGGCTTAAAGAGGTTGGATCTCATCTTCTCTTGGTAAGAGCCCTACATTAAACTAAAAATTCTTTATTTTCACCCTGGAAATCTCCTACATTTGGGAGATCCAAAAATATGGAGTTTTTAATGAAAGCTTTGAGATAATCCATGGTGTAAAGTTCTTACCTGTTAGATTTGTCTTTGGAGTTTACTACATTACAATTTTGAAATTTATTTGGATTTATTTTCGAATTTCAAAATGTCTCTAAGGATGAGTAAAGGGAAGAGGATGCTGAATTTTGATGAGAAGAAGTTTTTTAATATTAAAGCACGGTACTATTTCAACTTTAGCCTTCGCAATAAAAAGTGTATGCAGGATCGAGCATTTGAAAATTCAAGCGGAGTTGTGGAACAGGTAATTGCTGCTTATCGTTGGGTGACATTCTATTATTTTTCTATCGATACATTTGTGGATTTGGTTCGTGAATTCTATGCTAATCTGCTGTGGACTGAAGTTGAACATGTGCTTGTTCAAGGAATAGTGGTAGATTTTACGCCAGACCGAATCAACACATTCTACCAGTTAAGTGGTACTTCATTCTGTGATTGTGAATCCTTCTGTACTGTGGATGCTAATTTAAATGAGGTAATTGATTTTCTTACTATGGAAAAGGGGAATGAAAACAAAGCAAAGGCAAAAGTTAAATTTTCCTGCTACTATGTTAAATGTCGCATCTAAATCCTGACACTATTTTATTTCTGCAAGATTACTACGTACCTACTATCATAGCGAAGTTACAAGAGATACAGCTATTTTGATTTACTGTATTCAAAATATGAAAATGATTAATATTGGTGTTATTATTCATAAGAGTATCCAGACTATGGCTAAGGGAGAAACCACTGGAGGATTATGTCATCCTACCCTGATTTACACATTATGTGTACAATCAAGAGTTGATTTTGATAGTAATGAAGAGTTGGTCCATCCTTTAAAGCCTATCGGTATGGCCAACATTCATACCTTTGAATAACATGTAGGATGGAGAGCTGGGAGTAAGAGTATTGATGTTCCTTCTACTAGTCTGATATACCTTCTACCTCCAAAACTCCTACTCTTTCTAGTGTTATGGAGCAGTTGATGGTACAACAGGCTGATATTGTGAGGCTCCATAACAAAATTGGTGGATTAGAAACAAGAAATGATATTAATGGTGATTTTTAGAAGAGAAGAGTTGAGTATGATATAGCTTACCATGACGCTCAGATGAGATTCATGAGGGGTGATTCTGGTGTGATATTTCCTACTTGCCCCTGCTATGTTCCATACCAGCCCAAAGTAGAAGAAGAAGCAGAAGAAGAAGAAGAAGACGATGACTAGTAGAGTAGTTTTCTTTTAGTTGATTATTGATGTGTGAACTTTTGCGTTTGTTACTTGCTTTTATGTGTTGATCTCATTTTTGATGAGGTCTTCTCTCTCTCTCTCCTTAGTACTTAGGATCTAGCCTTAGGTTTTCCCTTTGACTATCCTAGAGGATTAGGGATGGCACCCACCATTTAGAAATTCAAACACCTCTTAACTCCCTTTAAACCCCACATGCCTTATTGTGAACCCCTAAGCCACTTGGAGGGTTAAGATCAAATGTGGAGGTTTGAAGGATGAGTTCCCTATAGGACTCTTTGGCCTTAGGATTACCCTGGGTGTCCTGGTCTGGCGAGGGTTGAATTGCACACACATTACACTTTCACACACATTCCAAATCCTAAACCCATTCATACCTAGCTTGGCTTCCTGACTCATGTAGGTAATTCATGTGGATGGACCTTAACCTCTAGGCCCTTGGCTAAGAGGGTTAGGAACAACATAGTGAATGCCTCAAATGAGTCCTCTCATGGCTCTTATGAGCTTGATATGGCTTCATGGCTCAACAAAAATGATCCCATTTCACTTACATTTGATCAATATTCATTTTTCCAAAATTTCAATTTTTGACCCCGGGGACCCTACACCCACCAAACCTAACAAATGCCCTTGAAATTGCCCAAAATTTGCAAAATCACCTAAATTACCCAAAATTTCTCAAAACCAATCCTAAACATTTCCCACCATTCAAATTGATCATCCTTAGCCAAGTATACCAAAATTTCCAAAAATACCCCCGAATACCCTCCAAATACCTAAAATGCCCTTTTTAACCAAAAAAATCCAATAATTCCTAAAAAATTCCAGAAAATCCCAAATATTCTCAATTTCATTTTATTCAACTACACCATAAGCCAATTTTATCAATTTAGCCCACTTTTACCAAAACCCCCAATTTGACCCATTTTTAACCCAAGTAAACCCAATGTTAAACCAAACCACTCCAATTAACCTCAATGTTGATCCAATTCAATTCTAAACTTCAATTCCATATCCCTAATATCAATTTAGACCAAATCCAATCCCAATTTGATGAACATTTGGATCCAAGTTCAATTTGAAGCCTAAGGCCCAATTTTGGCCCATAACCTAAACTTAGCCCAAACCAACCCAATTCAACTCTAATTAGCCCCAAATCTCTTCCTAAACCTTCCTAACATCCCCACAAACAAAACACTAACTTGATTTGCCCCAAATTTGAACCTAAACTCCACCCAAATCTACCCCAAACCAAAAATCCCCAATTTTGGCCTAAACCCACCATGAACCCAAATGGGCCCAAATCCCAAAATCAAAGCCCAACTAAAGTTGAAAACTCTTTGTAACACTCCTATAAACATTTCTCAACATTAATTTTACATCAAATCTAACATTAGCCCAACCTTAGCCCAAGTTAGACCAATTTGACCCACTTTGGCCCCTTTACCAAAAAGTCCCAAATCAAACCCAATGCAACTCCAAATCACCTCAAATTTGCTTCAAATCACTCATAACACATCCCTAAACTAAACCCAACATTTGTTTGGCCCAATCCTTCACAAAATTTCCATCCACCAAATTTGTTTTCAAACCTAAAGGCCCACTTTCTTAAACCCTTCTAAAAGCCCAATTTCACCAAATCCAAAAGCCCAAAAATCCATTCCCAAGCCTACATGACACTTTCACCTCATCATCCCTTTGATTTAAATCACTCCCTAAGTTTCAAGTTCATCATTAAACTTTTCTAAACTAAACCATGTGCCAAATTACCCCTAAATGTCCAAAATCTTTAAAACCCATTTCCATGAAATTGACTAACCTTTTCCCAAGCCATGAGCAAGCCTAATGAAGCCATTCACAAGCCATATGAAGCCATGAGAGCTTTGACTTGTCATCAATCCATTTATGGCAAGAGAGGGGAACTCTTTCCTAACCTATGATTAAACATTTTAACCTTTCCCATGCTTCACCTAAACCCAAAATTAATCTAAATAAGCTTGGATTGAGACTTCTCCACTCAAAACCTGCTGACTCACTGACTCCACACAGCACCCAAAATCCCTTGGTGGGTGCACCTAACCCAAAAGCATGGTTTGACCAAACCAAACCCAAAATGACCCTTCCCTCTTACCACTTAAATCAAACTCCTTTACACATGTCAAGCCTCAATTGACTGCACCAAACCCCAGCCCTGACTCTCCTGAGTCAGATGGTGACTTGACTCTGGCCGGCCAGCCACCAGACCGCCAGAAAACGCCATGGCCGAGGAGCTTGGAATGAGCCAAATTTCAAATTCTCGCCTGCTGAGTTACCCCACTCCAATTGGCCACCACAGCTCTTCATCTCCTCCCTAGGCAGCTGATCCCAGCCATCAATTGCCCCTTGGAAGCCCTGGGCATGGCTATTTAAACCAGCCACCCCCTCTCGGCTAAAAGGTTGGCTGAAGTCAACCTTCATAGAATCCCTTCAAACTCCTCACAAAGCTTCCCATAGCTAAGAGCAATCCATCCCCACTGTTCTCCTGCCCTAAATCCCATTGATTGAGCTCCATTTTGGAGCTCAATTCTCAGGCCAGAACAGGACATCTCTCAAACCTCCACCAAAATCAAATTAAACTCACCCACACCTGCACAGGACTAAGAGAAGGAGTTCCCCAGTGAAAGCCCCCTCTCCAGGCCACCCAATTTCTCTAGCCTCCAAAGTTTGAAATCGGGCCTAGTCACTTTCATACTTAGACCTTTCACCAGGGCCAGAGGCTTCATCCCTAGGCTCTTCCAGCTTTTACGAACGTGCCGAGCACATTCAGTTGAGGCCTCACCTCCTGAACCAAGGTATGGAGACTTCTCTTTAACCCGAGCTTCCAGCAATTCTCCATTTCGTTTGAGTTAATTTCATAGCATGTAAACCATATGGATGTGTTCCTCTCTTCAAGACAAATCCATAGAGTATAAGAGCACGAAAATTCATTAAGAATGAGGGAGATATTAAGGTTTGAGTGTGGACGGTCACGGGTGCACACCAGTCGGAGACGAAGACTAGCCGCCGTTGGATCGAGTGTGTATAGACTGAACGGCTCAGATTACGTCGGACCAGGGAATGGTACGTGAACCGCGGGCCATGTGGCGCTGAGTCGGATGGCGGCGACGAATGGGAGAGTGCCGCATGGAGCTCCGGAGACGTTAAGGTTGTCGTGGCGCTGAGTCGGATAAGTAGGAAAATATGGAATTTATGATTTAATTAAATGCCTGAAACTTAGAAAATACATATCTTTGTGTAGAAAAATCACAAAAATAAAATAAAAATACACTCTTGCTCAGTGAACAGAGGAGAATAATGTGGAAAAGGAATTGAGTTAATTTGATGAGTATTTTATTTTTAATTAATTATGTACTCATTTCAGTATTTCAATTCTCCATTTACAAAGATAACTCACCATGGCATGAGACCATAGGGCTTTTGAAGCCTCTGATCTTGGAAAGATTCCCTGAATTTTTCAAGGTCAGAGGCTATCTCTATGGCAAGTTATGTATTTTTCAAGTTTATGTCACTATTTTTGGTATTTTAATTCCATTAATTAGCATATTACTTAGAAAATTCTAGGAAAATTTGGAGAAGTTTCTTTGACGAGAAGACCCTCTGGGTACGCTTTTACTTTATTGCAACTTATTTACCTGTACTGCGCTTTACTTTTCTTGCAAGATAAACAGAATTGTTGCATGAAAACTGAAACCTTTAGGATAGCCACAAAACTGAAACCAAAACTAAATTAAAAGTCACACAAGATAAAATTCACCGCCACAACATTCAAAAGATAAAACAACTCAAAATTTAATCACAAATAGAACAACAAAACTGCAATTGCAACTAAATTAAAACGTCTCGTTGGATGATCGGGAATACCTCGGATGATGTAGCCCACGTGTTGTTAACGAGATTTCCCACGGTCTAAATGAAAGTGTGGAACTCATTCAGTTGAGTTTATCAAATTCATCTGGATTTAGTGAATTTGATGAAAATAACGGTGTCGGGATGACGGAACCGTGGGATCTTAATTGGTTCTGTTTAATCAACTTTAAGATTTGTTTTAATTAAAACACTAAAGACATTTGGACTTTAAGATTTCTCTAAAACAAAACACTTCTCTCATCTCTTGATTATCATTTTCTAAAACTAAACCTCTGCGAAAATGACAAGGAGCTTGGAGCACGATGGGCAGCACGACCATCTTTTTCAGCAATACTCGGGTCTACTTCAGCAAGACCTTCCCTAGTTTTAAATTACCAAGCCATAGGACTTCGAGGTAGTTTGCCTAGTGCAACATAAATCCTCAAACTTTTTTTTAGGCACTTGCATAATCATATTATGTAAATTAAGCCCTAACCAGTCTTAGGATTCTGAGGTAGTCGTTTGGTACGACATAAGCCCTCACATCTTTGAGGCTGTTTGTGTGATCATATCATACAAGCATAAGTCCTAATTAATTAAAATTGGCAGGATTACAACATTAAGTAAACTCTCAAATTGAAGCCAAACAATAGGATAGTTGGGAAGTCACTGAAGTTCACTTCAGGTCCGTGACATCCCCTACTTCTCTTCCTTTGAGTCCCTAAAATAAATGTTCCAAATTTGATCCATTCCCAATTGAAATTTTCAAAATCCAATTTTTTGAAAACCTTAAACTTTGAAATTCTTGAGAGCAAAACCACTGATAATTATCGAGAGTTTTCTTAAATGATTCCCGTCATTTAAGATGTAATTAACTATAGGGGCTTGCCCTTATAGGGAACATTAAGAACCTGTGTAATATAAACCCTGCTTAATTTCTTTATATTAAGCAGGGGAACTTGTCGGCTTATAAAATTGGTTCACAAACCAAATAGATGTCACAAATCTTCTAGTTTATTTAATTGAGCCTCATCATCAAGCAGTGTGTCTATTCTTCGGGATAGATACACGGTTTGTGGTGTGGTGCTCGTTTATATAAACTATTCGGGATGTGAGATTGGTTTGATTTCATATCTTAAAATTTTCAAACTTAAAATTATTTTCAAAATCAAATGCTACTTTCTAAATTATATATATTTAAATTAAATTTAAAATATGAAAACTCACCGACAATTTCTGTAGACGACCCCTTTTCAAAACACTTAACCTAAAAATAAGTCGTACAACTTCTGGCGACTCCGCTAGGGAATAGTTCCTCTCTCCATGTTGAACGGGTATAGCCAACTTCTCTCGGATTTAGGAGCCATTGTTTAGACACCCCTAAACAGAGAGGTTACGAAATCCTTTTACCTCTTTTCTGAGGTGGGGTGGACCCCCAATAGGTGTTAGTTTAGGAGCGGTCCTTCGGATTGAGGAGTCTTACGAGGCTTTCTCTTCCTTTCCAATTCTGAATCGGGTCCTTTACCTTTTCTATACCTTCAATCATTTTGTTCCTAACAAACAAATCCTCTAATAAACAACCTTCTAATAAACAAATTCCCTTAAAAATCACAAATACATTAAGATAAATGGGAATGTGTTCGGACTCTTTCTTTTTCGTTCTAAGTTTTGTGATGAAAGGAAGCATAATTCAGGACTGACATTTGGAATCTACACTGCAGAAAATGACTGCACCAAAGTTAATTTTCTCCTTCACCAATGGAATGGACTTCGCCGTCTATAAGGATGAACTGCCCGACAATGGAATCATCCGTTTTGGACAAGGATTCGACAATACAGATATTAAGTTCGCTGACGTCACCCTCTTCACACTAATGGACAAAGTGCCAGAAACTGAGGAGCCCGTAATTGAGTTCAACCTGAAGTAGACTCAAGAATTCCCCCCCTGCAAAGGGTTCCAGCTGAAAGAAGTACTGCTATTCGTAGGAGGACTGTGGTCTCTACCCCCACAGGTCTAGTCATCTCTGCACCTACCCCGGCTTCTGCCAAACTGAAGGGGAAGGAAATCCAAGTCTGTGATGAGCCTGTCATCATGGAGGGTACAGATTTTGCTACAATACCATCTGTTTCGAGATTGGGTCCAGTTCAAGAGTTGCACCCCTAACTCGGACTCAAAGGAGAAATAGAAGCGAAAAGATAGCCGAGATTGAGAAAGCCAAGGGCGCCGAAGTTGCTTTCCCGGAAGAGATCCCCGAACCGCCCGAGTATACACCTCTGTTGGAAGGAAGTAGGTTTCACCCCTCTCTCGCCGCATCGGATGAAGAAGACATCCGAAGGATTGCCGCTACATTACCCCGACCTGCATACTATAGTAACTACAAAAGAAAAAGGGTTAAGACTACGCCATTTGCTCGGCTACAAGCTGTGATAGAAAAATTGGCAAAGAAAGAAAGATGCCTCGTGTCAGAAATCCTAAGAAGAATGGGACGAGTGCCAGCTAGATCCCTCCTCGGACCGCGAGTAGAGCCTGTCATTGCCATAGAGAAACCAAGGAAGAAAATGAGAGCAAGTTCACCTGTTGTTGTATCGGGCCATCATATTAGAGAAGACACCACCTACCAGCATATAGCGACAGACCGTCCGGTCCTAGGCCTTCTGCTACGAGAAGGATGGTGTGGCGACCTATTATTACCGAGCCGAGACCAACACAATGTCCTGAGAAGAAAAGCCTAATCAAAGAGCCTAAATCAGAAGAAAGTGCTACTACAATAAAAAAAACTCCCGAAAAAGAAGTTCAACAGCCATCACACGACAACCGCGAGACCGTCTGGAAGAGACCCCTCGAGGATGCTATAGGAAAGCTAAGGAAGGATATCCGACGGTTGGCAAACGAAAGAGGAGAAAAGTTGGAAAATGAAGTTGATTCATCAAAGTTAATGGATGAGGAGTATGCCGAGATCAATATGGTTGAGACACGAGCATCATCAGCTTCGCAAGGTGCTCTAGCGGCTGCGGAAAGAGATGAAACGAAAGTGATGAGAGCACAGCTTCGGGAAAGAGATTACACAATTTCCCAGATGGCAAAGAGGATGGAAGAGATGGCTGCTGCTTTAGCCACTCTCCAGAGTCAGGTACAACCTCAGAAAGAAACACCACCAAAGATCATCTATATTGCAGATGGAGGAAAAGAGATCACATCCGTCAACGGAGATGAGCCACCAAAGAAGGATTCTACACAGAATATGATTCCTGAAAAGGATATTAAAAACATAGTAGAACAGCAGGTGCGAGAAGCCTTAGCACAATCTAAGAGCGGAGCATCTATTCATACGGGTAGACCTTACCCCGAAGAGTTCGATGCAGTCCAATACCCGAAAGGCTTCGTACCACCTCTGTTTAAGACTTTTGATGGAAAGGGAAACCCCCGGCAGCATGTCACACATTTTCGTGCTAGTTGCTGCAATGCCGGTGGGATTGACGCTTTACTCTTCTATCAGTTCGTCAGCAGTTTGTCAGGGATCACCTTCGACGGGTACGCAGAATTGCCAAATGGTTCAGTTAAGACCTCTGTAGAATTGGAAAATCTCTTCGTTAAGCGGTTTGTCGGGGCTCGGCACCACATCACCATCGGTGATCTAGTGGTGGAGCACCAGAAACCGAACGAGACTTTAGTGGATTACATACTTCGATGGAGGAACTTAAGCATGAAGTGTGAACTACGCCTTCAAGAACAAGATGCAGTCGGCATCTTGCTTAAGAGTATCCATGGCCCGATAGCACTTCTCCTTAAAGGGTTTACAATCAAGACTTTCGAGAAGTTGCTTAGCAAGGCCGGGAGCTTGCAAGAAGAGGCAAAGCAGTTAAGTTTCGTGGACAAGAACGATAAGCAGAAGCCTGTAAAAGCATTTGAAAAGAAATCCGGAATCATCGCGGCAGTAGATAAGGACAAGCAGCCGGTTTAGATACAGCCAGAGCAGTCACAGCCTAGTTATCAACCACCGCAACAGACATACCAACAACCGTAACAGATCTATCAGCAACCTCAGCAGGGTTATCAACAGCCTCGACCGGGCTATATGTCGCCTCAGCATTATGAACAACTGCCTCGTCCATAGCGTACTCTGAAAGATTTTCTGAATAAGGAATATCCATTCAAAACTAAAGCGGTAGCAAAGATGTTCCGCAGTTTAATGAAAACACCAGATTTTCAGCTACCAGAGCCCAAGAGACTAGAAGAAGTCAACAAGAAAGATCATCCAAACTATTGCCCTTACCAGATGCTCTGGCACAAGAGAGAGGATTGCATCACTTTCAAGAGTTGGCTTGACGACAATCTCCGGAAAGGGAACATAACGATCCCGAAGGAATACATGAAGGAACCCCAAAAAGGAGGTTCCGTCAATGTTATCTCGACGGATCCTATTGTTCCGATAAACCCGTATACGACCGATGATGGATGGAGTACCGTCTGGAAAAAGTCTTCAAAGAAAATTTTGGATCACATCCAGACCGCTTCGACATGCGCTTCAACTCGTAGTTTGAAACCCGCCGTGCCGCACTATCGCTCGCAATCGAAGAACCGCCTCAGAAGGAGGAGAAGATCGTAGAAGAGAAGAAGATTGAGGCTCTGAATGGTAGACTAGGGGCTGCTTATCCTAGGATGGTTGTTTCCGAATCGAGGGAGAAATCCCTTGGACCTCTGACTCTGTAAGATTATTTGCTCACCCCAGCGGGAATCTTATAATGATAAGAGTTATGGCGTTGGCTACGTTTTGACTGTTTCTAACGATTACGTAACTAGCGACAACCGACTTAATCCGGATCTCGATTCCAATACAAATAACGATTCTCAAATCATACACAACCTCGATGACTACGATGAAGAAGGTGTTCACAAAGGAGGCTACGAAAGCTCAACAAGCAACGAGTCCATTTGTGAATTTCGAGGAGCTCCAATCGCGATAGAATTAGAGTTATCGGATTCCGAAGCAACTCCAGATGAGCCAGTCATTCCAATTCAAGGTGAAACATCGGCAAATCTAGAACCAGACTCAGAACAAGTAACTGAAGTCAACCTAAGAAGTGAAAAAGTTCTACCTCCGAGAATGGGTCCAAAGGAAAAAGGAAAGCAGATGGTTGCTCGGGAGGAGCCAACCCCAGCAGAGGAATTGCCCGTTCGAGAAGAAAATGAAGAACATGGTAATAATGTGGATTACAACGTGCTAGCCCATCTTAGGAAGCTACCAGCTAAACTGAGCATCTACGACGCTCTGATCCTATCAAAGGAGATGAGAGAAGCTCTGATCAAGGCTTTACTTGATCCAGAAATTTGCTTAGCTCAAATGGCCGGTAATTCCTTCGGCGAGGTTTGCTCGTTAAAAGAACAGCGAGGTGTTACCTTCACGGACAATGATCTACTACTGGGAACAGCTGATCACAACCGACTGTTGTACATTTCAGTCACTTTTGGAAAGTTTACACTCTCCAGAGTGTTGGTTGATCCGAGAGCATCAATCAACTTAATGAATCTTCGGACACTAGCATATTTAGAAATTGATGCTCGTGAGCTTGAAGCAGACAAGATGTTATTGAGAGGCTTCAATCAGAAAGGAGAGAGAGCTCTTAGATCGATTACACTGTTAATGAAGATCGGTGACTTAGCAAAGACAACCGCAAAATTCCATATAATTGATTCTGAGACATCGTTCAACGCTCTACTGGGTTAGCCATGGATCCATGAAAACCGGATGGTACCGTCGTCTCTGCACCAGTGCATAAAGTATTACGAAGGAGGAGAACAATGTATCAAAGGTGACTTGCAACCATTCTCCGTACACGAGATTGGAATTCATGAAGATGCAGCCTATTACGCGCCTCCGAGGAAAACAATCTTCTCCAGAAATGTCATACCAAATGAAGCAAAAGAAGTTCGGGATGATGAAGAACCTGAAGTTCTTGTCCAACAGTTACTCACCACTCCCTTACGGCGAGATGGTGAAGGTTTCTCCAGAACTCGCACCCGAGGACGAGGCCGGGGACGAGGTCGTGGAAGAGATGTTGGAACAGTTGGATAGAAGAAACCAGTCATCGACGCTGATTGGGAGATCAGTTCCAAAGAAGAAATCAAGAAAGAAGCAGCGGCGATAAGTCAGAAGAAACCCATGTTCAAGATCTCTCTCGAAGATGAAAAGAATGAAGAATATAAATCAATGTACGAGAAGATTAACCACTATGTACATACTATGACCCTAACCCCGATCCACCCTAATAAGGTCGAAGGTATGATGGTCAAGGAAGTGCATGGTGGTGGTACTAAACCAATCAAGTTTTATCGTGGTGCTTCTTCTTCCAAAACTGAAAATGATGTACAATTTGAAGATTTTGCTTCATCTTAACTAATGGAACTGCCTTTTGAGTGGTACTCTCCCTGTGTTCAAAATTTAATTCAACGTGGTGTCTTACCTCGACGATGGACAAAAGGTCAATCACAACATTTTGAAAAATTATGGAATAATGCCAGCCGGCCTCCAAATTTAAAACATGGTCTCGGATTCGGCACAGTAGGATCAGTTGATGATACGGTATTTTGCTTGGTTGTCACTTGAGAGCCTATTGAAGACTGCTTGGAAGCTTCAGAAGATCTCGAAGATCTACCAATCGGAGATGCTCCGCCAGAGTTCGAAGAAGAAATTAAATCTACAATAGACGAGTTAATGGAAGTTAGCTTAGGTACTAGAGAAGAGCCTAGGCCGACCTTTGTTAGCTCCTTACTCAATAAAGAAGACTCCGAAGAAATGATCAAGCTATTAATGGAATTCAAAGACTGTTTTGCTTGGAGTTACGACGAAATGCCAGGATTAGCTCCAGAGGTTTCCATTCACAGGCTAGGAGTGGATCACACTGTTGTTCCAGTCAGACAAGCTCTGAGAAGAATGCGTCTAGAGATTGAACAACAAGAATAGCTGAAGTTAAGAAGCTAATAGACGCTAAATTTTTCCGTGAAGAGCAATACTCGACTTAGTTAGCCAATGTGGTACCAGCCAGAAAGAAGAATAGTCAGATCAGAATCTGCGTGGATTTCAGAGATTTGAATAAAGCATGTCCAAAGGATGAATTCCCGCTACCAATTCTAGAATTGATGATCGACATCGCTTCAACACATGAAATCTTTTCTTTCATGGATAGATCTTCAGGATACAACCAGATAAAGATGGCACTGGAAGATGAAAAACTCACAGCCTTCAAAACGCCAATTGGAGTGTACTGCTACATAGTGATGCCATTTGGATTGAAGAACACAGGAGCAACCTACCAAAGAGCAATGACGAGGATTTTCGATGATCTCATTCACAACCAAGTCGAGTGTTACGTGAATGATGTGGTCATCAAGAGCAAATTAAAGGAAGATCACTTGTATGATTTGAGAATTATTTTCGAGCGATTAAGACAATTTAATCTTAAGATGAATCCCCTGAAATACGCCTTCGGCATCACCTCTGGGAAATTATTAGGATTTGTCGTCCGACATCGTGGAATTGAAATCGATCCAGAGAAGATTAAAGCTATCTTAGAAATGCCACCTCCTAAATCCTTGAAACAACTACGGTCCTTTCAAGGGAAATTGGCATATCTTCGACGCTTTATCTCGAATTTTTCAGGAAGGTGTCAGCCGTTTTCTGCTTTAGTTAAGAAGGATGCCAAATTTACTTGGGACTCCAAATGTCAACATGCCTTCAATGACATCAAACAATACCTAATGACACCTCCTGTCTTAGCAACCCTAGTCTCGGGACGACCGTTGATACTTTATACCGCGGCTTTAGACGACTCTCTCGGAGCCCTGTTAGCCCAGGTCAATGATGAGGGAAAAGAAAATGCGCTCTATTACCTAAGTCGTCGTCTAATTCCGACGAAAGTAAAGTATCCTCCTATTGAGAAGCACTCTTTGGCCCTGATATTCACTGCACAGAAGCTTAGGCACTACATGCTTTCTCATAAGGTCAACCTTATTTCAAAGTTTAATCCGTTGCAATATTTGATGACCCGACCGACGCTTTCCGGCAGACTTGCTAGGTGGTCAATGATACTATTGCAATTTGATATAACTTTCGTTCCTCTTCGTGCCGTAAAGGGACAAGTCCTGGCAGACTTCCTTGCAGCACACCCTTTACCGGCAGAATCACCTCTCAATGAAGACTTGCCAGACGAGCAGATAATGAGCCTAGAAGACCCCGATGATCAGCGTTGGGAACTGTACTTCGACGGAGCATCTTCAGCATAGAAAGATAAAGAATCGCAAATGATAGTGCCCAGTAAGGCAAGAATCGGACTAATCTTTATAACACCGGAGCGGGGGATGTTAAGGTATTCCTATCACTTAACAGAACCGTGTACGAATAATGAGGCAGAATACGAAGCCCTCATAACTGGATTGGAATTAACCATTCAGATGGGCATAACAGATATCAATATCTACGGAGATTCACAGTTGATCATTCAGCAAGTTGCGGGACAGTATAGAATTCTGTAGCCAAGACTAGAGCAATACTTTCAGTACGCCATGAAACTGTTGGAGCAAATTCCAAATGTAACAATCTACAAGATTCCCAGAAGAGAAAATGCTCTCGCAGATGCGTTAGCCCGACTTGCAAAAGAATTTACCTGCTTACAGGATGAGTCAGTTGAAATGTCAGTTCAGGGACGGCAGGTTCTCTCACAGCTCGACATGGATACAATACACAAATCAGAAAAAGCAGAAGAAACAATTGCAGCAGTGACAGAAAATACAGAAGATTGGCGGCAACCATTAATAGACTACTTGCAAACAGGAAACTTACCAGACGATAAGTCATTAGCCCATCAAATCAAAAAAAGAACTCTATCTTACGCATTAATAAACAACACGTTATACAGAAGGTCTTTTGATCAGATGTGGCTAAGATGCCTGAGCGGGTCCGAGGCTCGTGAAATTGTCAAAGAAGTACACTCAGGACTTTGTAGCGCTCATCAATCGGGTCCGAAGATGAAAATGAAGATTAAAAGAATAGGGTACTACTGGCCCTCGATGATGACCGATTGCATGAAAGTTGCCAAAAGTTGTCACCAATGCCAAGTACATGGAGTGGTTCTACAGCAACCTCCAAATGTGCTACATCCGACAATCACGTCGTGGCCATTTGAGTGTTGGGACACAGATATCATGGGTCCGATAGATCCGCCTTCTTCAAGAGGACATCGCTTCATTCTTGCGGCTACAGATTACTTTTCCAAGTGGGCAGAAGCTATACCACTCAGAGAAGTAAAGGCACATCATGTGTTGCAGTTCTTCAAGAATCAAGTTGTCTACCATTTCGGGGTACCGCGCAGAATCATTTCAGATAATGGGTCCGCATTCAGAAGTACGAAGATCAACAATTTTGTCAAAAGACACGGGATTGATTGGCAATATTCGACGATCTATTACCCAAGAGCAAACGGCTTGGCCGAGGCTTTTAATAAAACTGTCGTCCAAATCCTAAAGAAAACCTTGGACGACAACAAAAGAAATTGGCACGAAAAGTTGTTAGAAGCCTTATGGGCCTACAGGACGACTTTCAGAACTCCTACCCGGTCTACACCTTACGCTCTAGAGTACGGGTCTGAGACCGTCTTACGCTTGGAGGTACAGCTTCCCTCACTCAGAATTGCAGTTGCAGAAAAGATCACTACAGAAGAAAATGTCAAATTACGATTGGAAGAATTGGAAAGCTTGGAAGGAAAAAGACTTTCAGCACATCAGAATTTGGAACTGTATCAAGCCAAGATGATCCAGGCCCACGATAAACTAGTCCGTCCAAGGACATTTAAAGTCGGTGACTTGGTTCTAGTTCTCAGAAGACCTATTCTTGCACACCGCAAGATAGGAGGTAAATTTGAACCAACATGGGAAGGGTCATTCGTGGTCGAGACAGTCTACTCAGGAGGTTCCTACCAACTGGTGAATTGCCGTGGAGAACGACTTATGCTTCCAATCAATGGATGATATTTGAAGAAGTATTACGCAACCTGATGTTTCGAAGGATGAACTTTAAAAATGAGGTCTCATTCATAGAAGCACGGGTAGAGTAATCATTTGCGACTGGGTCGGTCCGAACCTAAAACATAAAAAAGATGATAAAAAGGAAAATCATTAACAAAAAAATGTGTTAAAAAAAAGTGTGAAATTGTAATAATAAAATGTCAATCTTTCCTTTTAAATCAATTCATTCCTGATCTTTCCCTCATCTCTTCCTACTTTCTTTAAAAATTAAAAGAGATAAATAAGAATTTTTCATTAATAAATGTTTTTCTTATTGTTCTTGTTCTTAGTACAGCCCCCGATCCTTTCCTTATTTTTTCGCAGAGAAATGTCAAACGGGCGGTTGGTTCTGAACTTTAGAAATGGCGTGAGTCTAACACTTGATGAAAAGAGGGTGACGGATGGAGCCGTGATCGAGATTGACTCTGACTTCACACCAACCGAGCTACAATATGAAGAAAATGATTGGACCTCGATTGATCGGGAAGAGTTCCATAGCCAGACAGTGATGAAAGTGGGTGGCCCAAGTCAGCAATCTGCCAGCAAGAAGAGAAAAGCAAACGCCGCTCATGCAACAGGAGAAGATAAGAAAGTTAAGTTCGTTGTTGCTACAGCAGAGGGCAGGCTTGTCAGTGCCATGCCCGCAGAAGTCCAAGGGGTAAGGAGAGCTACTCTCACTGCTACCCAGCGGAGGAACAAGAATCGCCGCATTCGCAAGATGTTAACCAAGTTAGCAGCAGATCAACATGAAGAGACAAGCTTGCTACCGTCAATATAAATACTCGAAGAAATTGGTTCGTCAGGAACCGGAAAGCAGCAGATCAACTCTAAGGAAAGCAGAACAGATAAAGGAAATTCCAAGAAGAGCAGAAATAGAATCAGTGCCTCGACGCCAAGCAGATGCACCAGTTCTGAACAGTCTTGTTGCAAAAGCAAACCCGGAGGATGTCCCGATAGAGACTATCCCCGAGGAGCCAAGACATGCAGGAGATCGTGCCGGGGTTGAACCATACATTCCCCAGTACGTTACTAGACCTTACCGATTGCAGATAATTCTGGAATACGAGCTGGAAAAATTACAGCAAGTTGAAAAGAAAACTTTTGAATACTTTGAGAGAATACGAGGCAAGAGGGTCAACATCTTGGAAGGCCGTGAGCTGCATACAGATGTGTTTTCAGATTACGAGCAGCAACAAATTGTAGATTGCGTACTTGAGCTTCAGAAAATGGGCCGAGCTGGTCGCCTAAGGGAAAAGACCTATTCAGAACCCCGAAGATGGATGCCAGGAAAAGCAAGAATTACAATACAATGCGGATGTTGCTACAACTTCGCGGTAGACAGAAAAGGGAATCCACCAGGAATACTCCATCGCAGTGAGGTGGATCCGATGCCGAATATTATTAGAAGAATGGTAAAAAGAATGATAACATGGAGGGTATTGCCTGCGGATTGCATACCCAACAGCTGCATCATTAGCATCTACAAGGAGGGCGACTGCATACCTCCACACATAGACCATCATGACTTCGTCAGACCTTTCTGCACAGTGTCTTTTGTCAACCAATGTAACATCATGTTCGGATCTGACCTCCGGATTGCAGGCCCCGGTGAGTTCCGAGGGTCGGTGGAGATACCACTACCGGTAGGTTCCGTCCTGATGTTGAAAGGAAACGGAGCAGACATCGCAAAACATTGCATTCCAGGAGTGCCTATGGAACGAATCTCCGTCACTTTCAGTAGAATGGATGACAGAAAAATGTCTTTCCACTTTCAGCCAGATCCAGAGTTATAGTCTCCGGCCCTACGAGCTGTGATTTACATGGGAAATATCACACCTCCAATGCACATCCATACGACATTGCTGCCAAGGATGACATGGAAGGTGATGTTATTGTCCATGTATCTCACTATTCAGACATAGATTTTGACAGCTGCTTTTAAAAGAAACTTGAAGAATCTTACACAATCCGTGTTGGATTTATATGGATTGTATGAGATATTGAATTATTAAGAAAAATATCATCATATTTTGGAGCAAGATGTATGATGTATTTTCGACGAGATTGGAATGAAAACGACCATGTCATGTTTTGCCTTTACCTCTTTTTGTGCAAATTGACTGGGAAACGCCATTAGGTTAAATGAACTTTTTCGAACAAAGAACAAAGGGAAAATAAAAATAAATGAGAACGCTTTTAAAAATCTGAATGTCAAAACGAACCCCAAATAAATGTGAACCCTAAATTGAAAATCAAGCTAAAATCAAATCACAACAAGCGACTGACAAATTCCTGAATCTGAAATCCCCAGCCTTCGGCTATTCTCAAATCTCTTTTTGACTCTCCATATTTACTTCCATCTTTTGAGAAGGTCGAGTGAATCTAGTAACACAAAACCATGAAAATTTTTGATTTGGTTCTGATGGCATGGATTCATATCCTTAGCCAAATAATCAGACTTTGATCGATCCTCGTGAGACGTGAAACACTTTCACGTCTCATTCCAAATCTTCCGCTATACTCAAATCTCCACAGAAAATTTCAACCCTTTAAACCTTCGAGACTGGAACCAGATTCCAGTTCTCTTTAAACCTTCGAGGCTGGAACTAGATTCCAGTTCTCTTAAAACCTTCGAGACTGGAACCGGATTCCAGTTCTCTTTAAACCTTCGAGACTCGGACCAGATTCCAGTTCTCTTTAAAACTTTGAGACTGGGACCAGATTCCAGTTCTCTTTAAATCTTCGAGACTGGAACCAGATTCCAGTTCTCTTTAAACCTTTGAGACTGGAACCAGATTCCAGTTCTCTTTAAACCTTCGAGACTGGTACTAAATTCCAGTTCTCTCCTTTCGAGGTCGGTACCAAATTCCGACTCTCTTCCCAGGATTGATACCAAATTTCAACTCTCTCTTTCCGAGACTGGTAACAAATTCCAGATCTTATTTCAAGATCAGTACCTAAATTCTGGTTCTCATCCTTTTCAATCGATACTTAAACTCTGATTCTTACTCCGAGGCTGGTACCTAAATTCCAGTTCTCTTCGCAATCCCGAGATTGGAACCTAAGTTCCAATTCTCATCTCAAATCCAGATTTCCTTGAATTGATTTTAAATTAAACCTCAATCGAAATTGAAACTCAGAACAAATTGAAATCTAAACTCACACATTAAAAAACTTGGAATAGAAAAATGAAATGAAATCTAAATCAAATTTCCCAAGATCTCATGATCTGGAATCCACCTCCTTTCCTATTCCCCAGCGAGAGTTCAGGGATCTCCAGTCTTAGAGATATACTCGATACTCCCCAGCGAAAATTTGTTTCTACTCTGTTCTAAGTGTGTCACTTAGACGTCTGTGTTGGTTTTGTTGATCTCTTCGGTCAACGCCAATACGCGCGGTGTGCTTGGTTAGCACACCACACCTATTGGGGGTCCATTTGTTGACCTCATTTTTGATGAGGTCTTCTCTCTCTCTCTCCTTAGTACTTAGGATCTAGCCTTAGGTTTTCCCTTTCACTATCCTAGAGGATTAGGGATGGCACCCACCATTTAGAAATTCAAACACCTCTTAACTCCCTTTAAACCCCACATGCCTGATTGTGAACCCCTAAGCCACTTGGATGGTTAAGATCAAATTTGGAGGTGTGAAGGATGAGTTCCCTATAAGACTCTTTGGCCTTAGGATTACCCTGGGTGGCCTGGTCTGGCGAGGGTTGACTTGCACACACATTACACTTTCACACACCTTCCAAATCCTAAAACCATTCATACCTAGCTTGGCTTCCTGAATCATGTAGGTAATTCATGAGGATGGACCTTAACCTCTAGGCCCTTGGCTAAGAGGGTTAGGAACAACATAGTGAATACCTCAAATGAGTCCTCTCATGGCTCTTATGAGCTTGATATGGCTTCATGGCTCAACCAAAATGATCCCATTTCACTTATATTGGATCAATCTTCATTTTTCCAAAATTTCAATTTTTGACCCCGGGGACCCTACATCCATCAAACCTACCAAATGCCCTTGAAATTGCCCAAAATTTGCAAAATCACCTAAATTACCCAAAATTCCTCGAAACCAATCCTAAATATTTCCCACCATTTAAATTGATCATCCTTAGCCAAATATACCAAAATTTCCAAAAATATCCCCTAATACCCTCCAAATACCCAAAATGCCCCTTTAACCAAAAAAATCCAAAAATTCCAAAAATTCCCAAAAAATTCCAAAAAATCCCAAATATTCCCAATTTAATTTTGTTCAACTACACCATAAACCAAGTTTTTCAACTTAGCCCACTTTTACCAAAACCCCCAATTTGACGCATTTTTAACCCAAGTAAACCCAATGTCAAACCAAACCACTCCAATAAACCTCAATGTTGATCCAATTCAATTCTAAACTTCAATTCCATATCCCTAATATCAATTTAGACCAAATCCAAGCCCAATTTGATGAACATTTGGATCCAATTTCAATTTGAAGCCTAAGGCCCAATTTTGGCCCATAACCTAAACGTAGCCCAAACCAACCCAATTCAACTCTAATTAGCCCCAAATCTTTTCCTAAACATTCCTAACATCCCAAAAAACAAAACACTAACTTGATTTGCCCCAAATTTTGACCTAAACTCCACCCAAACCAAACCTAAACAAAAAATCCCCAAATTTGGCCTAAACCCACCACGAACCCAAATGGGCCCAAATCCCAAAATCAAAGCCCAACCAAAGTTGAAAACTCTTTGTAACACTCCTATAAACATTTCTCAACTTCAATTTTACATCAAATCTAACATTAGCCCAACCTTAGCCCAAGTTTGCCCAATTTGACCCAATTTGGCCCCTTTACCAAAAAGTCCCAAATCAAACCCAATGCAACTCCAAATCACCTCAAATTTAGTTCATATCACTCATAACACATTTGTTTGGCCCAATCTTTCACAAAATTTTGTATCCACCAATTTGTTTTCAAACCTAAAGGCCCACTTTTTAAACCCTTCTAAAAGCCCATTTTCACCAAATCCAAAAGCCCAAAAATCCATTCCCAAGCCTACATGACACTTTCACCTCATCATCCCTTTGATTTAAATCACTCACTAAGTTTCAAGTTCATCATTAAACTTTTCTAAACTAAGCCATGTGCCAAATTACCCCTAAATGTCCAAAATCCTTAAAACCCATTTCCATGAAATTGACTAACCTTTTCTCAAGCCATGAGCAAGCAAAATGAAGTCATTCACAAGCCATATGAAGTCATGAGAGCTTTGACTTGTCATCAATCCATTTATGGCAAGAGAGGGGAACTCTTTCCTAACCTATGATTAAACAATTTAACCTTACCCATGCTTCACCTAAACCCAAAATTAATCTAAATAAGCTTGGATTGAGACTTCTCCACTCAAAACCAGTAGACACACCTAACTCCCCACAGCACCTAAAGTCCCTTGGTGGGTGCACCTAACCCAAAAGCATGGTTTGATCAAACCAAACCCAAAATGACCCTTCCCTCTTACCACTTAAATCAAACTCCTTTACACATGTCAAGCCTCAATTGACTGCACCAAACCCCAGCCTTGACTCTCCCGAGTCAGATGGTGGCCGGCCAGCCACCAGGCCGTCGGAAAACGCCATGGCCGAGGAGCTTGGAATGAGCCAAATTTCAAATTCTCACCTGCTGAGTTGCCCCACTCCAATTGGCCACCACAGCTCTTCATCTCCTCCACTAGGCAGCTGATCCCAGCCATCAATTGCCCCTGGGAAGCCCTGGGCATGGCTATTTAAACCAACCACCCCCTCTCGGCCAAAAGGTTGGCTGAAATCAACCTTCATAGAATCCCTCCAAACTCCTCACAGAGCTTCCCCTAGCCAAGAACAATCCATCCCCACTGTTCTCCTGACCTAAATCCCATTGATTGAGCTCAATTCTCATGCCAGAACAGGACGTCTCTCAAACCTCCACCAAAATCAAATTAAACTCACCCACACCTGCACAGGACCAATAGAAGGAGTCCCCCAGTGAAAGCCCCCTCTCCAGGCCACCCAATTGCTCTAGCCTCCAAAGTCTGAAATCGGGTCTGGTCACTTTCTTACTTAGACTTTTCAGCAGGGCCAGAGGACTCATCCCTAGGCTCTTCCAGCTTTAACGAACGTACCGAGCACATTTAGTTGAGGCCTCACCTCCTAAACCAAGGTATGGTGAGTACTCTTTAACCCGAGCTTCCAGCGATTCTCCATTTCTTTTGAGTTAATTTCATGGCATGTAAACCATATGGATGTGTTCGTCTCTTCAAGACGAATCCATAGAGTATAAGAGCACGAAAATTCATTGAGAAACAAGGGAGATATTAGGGTTTGAGTGTGGACGGTCACGGATGCACACCAGTCGGAGACGACGACCAGCCGCCGTTGGATTGAACGTGTATAGACTGAACGACTCAGATTACGTCGGACCAGGGAACGGTACGTGAACCGCAGGCCGCGTGGCACTGAGTCGGATGGCGGCGGTGAATGGGAGCGTGCCGCGTGGAGCTTCGGAGACGTTAAGGTTGCCGTGGCGCTGAGTCGGATAAGTAGGAAAATATGAAATTTATGATTTAATTAAATGCCTGAAACTTAGAAAATCCATATCTTTGTGTAGAAAAATCACAAAAATAAAATAAAAATACTCTCTTGCTCAGT
The DNA here is from genome assembly GCA_022702705.1 of Papilionanthe hookeriana x Papilionanthe teres. NCBI lineage: Eukaryota > Viridiplantae > Streptophyta > Magnoliopsida > Asparagales > Orchidaceae > Papilionanthe > Papilionanthe hookeriana x Papilionanthe teres. Next base: position 93,019,496 of record CM040431.1, on the reverse strand, counting down.
GAACAGAGGAGAATAATGTGGAATAGGAATTGAGTTAATTTGATGAGTATTTTATTTTTAATTAATTATTTACTCATTTTAGTATTTCAATTCTCCATTTACATAGACAACTCACCATGGCATGAGACCATAGGGCTATTGAAGCCTCTGATCTTAGAAACATTCCCTAAATTTTTTAAGTTCAGAGGCTATCTCTATGGCAAGTTATGTATTTTTCAAGTTTATGTCACTGTTTTTGGTATTTTAATTCCATTAATTAGCATATTACTTAAAAAATTCTAGGAAAATTTGGGGAAGTTTCTTAGGACTAGAGGACCCTAGGGTAATTATGTTTTGAGTGAATTCATTAAGAATAACCCTAATTGGCCTAATTACTCAAAACCAAACTTTAATTAATTAGGGTTAACCACACATCAAAAGAACTTAAAAACAATTCTCCACTGATCTTTAGGATTAGAGGGACCTCACATAAAAATTTGTAATCAATTGAAAATATTTAACCCCACTAAATGGATTAATTAGGTCACATGAGTAAAATTAAACTTTAAAAATTCATAACTCCAAAAATACATTTTAAAAATTCACCAAATTAGTTTTAGGACTTCTCTGGTAACAGAGGAGTCTAGGAAAATTAAAATTGGAATTTTCTAAAAATCTTTATTTTTTCACCTTATTCTAATATTTTAATTATTAAAAAAAATAAAAATCACAAAAATATTAAAAATCATAAGAATGTCACATTCTAACTCCTAATCACTTAGGAATAAACCAAATATTTTTCTCAAGCCTCAAAGTAATGATATTGAATTTTAAAGCCCTAAAACAATTTTTTGAATTAAAAAAATGTGTTTTCCAACATTTTCACTAAATTAATTCTAATAAATCAATGAAAAACCAGAAAATTATAAAATTTATTTCTCTGGACTCCCTGAGGTCAAAGAGATTTATGAAAAATATAAAATCTATTTTTCAACTTTAATTTTATTTTATAATTGATTAATACTCCAAAATTCAAAATAATTATAATAAATAAAATATAATTCAAAAAATCACCAAAATTGGTCTAAGTGGTCCTCTGGACATTAGGAATATCTTATAATTTTCTTAAGGACAGAAACCTTACCTTGGTCACGTTGTTGAATTTCCATTGAAAATCCCTATTTTCTATTAAAATAAATATATAAATTAAATTAAAAACAGAAAAATCACATTTTCCCCTCTAATGTCTTAACTGACATATGAGTGAAGTGACATAAAAATTGTAAGCTCATTTGAGCTCAAGTTGATAAGTTATGAAATAATTAAGCTTAAAAGGGCATATTAATAATTAAGAATTTTAACCTCTAATTAAAACTTTGGGTTTAATCAAAATGGGGGGTAAAATATTTGACCTTAATTCTTTCTTAGATGATTGAAACTTTGAAAAATAAAAGGGTAGGAACTCATTGATCACTTTTAATAAACCAAAAAAAAATGAAACCTTAATTAATTAAATAATTTGAATTTTGGAAGAATAATTAAAAAAATTTTGGATTATTAAAATGGGGATATAATTTAGAGAGACTATATTCACTTAAACTAAAATCCCCAAATGAATCACTTTAATTATATCTAACTCTTAATTAAACTTAAGATGATAATTGAAATTAATAAATTAATAATAAAGGAAAGGTAACCCTTAATTAAATTAAAACTTAAAACATTAAATAATTTGATAATTAAATTGAAATAAATTTAAAACATTAAAAAAATTATTAATTTCAAAAATCACTTGAAAGCAAATTTAAAACAAACTTGAAACATCAAAATCAATTTCAAAAAAAAAAAGAATAAAAAATAATTCTTAATTAAAAAATCAAACCAATTAAAAGTTAATCTAGAATATTGCAATAAAATTAAAATTAAATCATTGAAGTCTAAATTAAATAATTTAAACTCCTCTTTCAATTCAAATAGTTTAAAACACTTAAGAATAAAACAACTTGAACACTATTCCAATCTTAAATTTATTAAAATTTTATAACTAAATTAAACCACCTTAAAACATTAATTCTAATTTTAAATCGTTGAAATTCTTAATAAATTGATTTGCCCCTAAAGACTTTTATCATTATAACTCTTAAATGGAGCATCAAGTGAGGTGTCACTTCATTCATGGGATAATCAAATGTCCTAAGTTCACCGAGCAAGAGTTAAAACTTAACTAAAAAATTTCTGGATGATTGATTCATCTCTACAATAAAAATTCATTTAGACTCGAAATAATCTCAGAAGTATTGAAAAGATGTTTAGAAACCGTTCTAAGCACTTTCTCAATACAATGAGGTGTTTTAAGAAGAATAATTGAACTTAATTGTTCTTTGATGAAGAAAATCATCCACAAAAATATAAAGAACCTAAACGTCATAGGGATTGACTAGCAATAGGATTAGGATTTTGGTAGACAACCAGAACCTTTCCTTAGCTTTTACTTAGGTACTTGTTGCAAATATTTAAATGTTCTAACATGTGTTTTAAGTGCAGCTTGTAATGACGAGAAGATCCTCCAGGTACGCTTTTACTTTATTGCAACTTATTTACCTATACTGCGCTTTACTTTTCTTGCATGATAAACAGGATTGTTGCATGAAAACTGAAACCTTTAGGATAGCTACAAAACTGAAACCAAAACTAAATTAAAAGTCACACAAGATAAAATTCACCACCACAATATTCAAAAGATAAAACAACTCAAAATTTAATCACAAATAGAACAACAAAACTACAATTGCAACTAAATTAAAATGTCTCGTTGGATGATCGGGAATACCTCGGATGATGTAACCCACATGTTGCTAACAGGATTTCCCACGGTCTAAATGAAAGTGTGGAACTCATTCAGTTGAGTTTAGCAAATTCATCTGGACTAAGTGAATCCGATGAAAATAACGGTGCCGGGATGACGGAACCGTGGGATCTTAATAGGTTATGTTTAATCAACTTTAAGATTTGTTTTAATTAAAACATTAAAGACATTTGGACTTTAAGATTTCTCTAAACCAAAACACTTCTCTCATCTCTTGATTATCATTTTCTAAAACTAAAACTTTGCGACAACGACAAGGAGCTTAGAGCACGGTGGGCAGCACGACCATCTTCTTCAGCAAAACTCGGGTCTACTTCAGCAAAACCTTCTCTAGTTTTAAATAACCAAGCCATAGGACTTCGAGGTAGTTTGCCTAGTGCAACATAAATCCTCAAACTTTTTGTTAGGAACTTGCATAATCATATTATGTAAATTAAGCCCTAACCGGTCTTAGGATTCCGAGGTAGTCGTTTGGTACGACATAAGCCCTCACATCTTCGAGGCTGTTTGTGTGATCATATCATACAAGCATAAGTCCTAATTAATTAAAATTGGCAGGATTACAACATTAAGTAAACTCCCAAATTGAAGCCAAACAATAGGATAGTTGGGAAGTCACTGAAGTTCACTTCAGGTTCGTGACATCCCCTACTTCTCTTCCTTTGAGTCCCTAAAATAACTGTTCCAAATTTGATCCATTCCCAATTGAAATTTCAAAATCCAATTGTTTGAAAACCTTAAACTTTGAAATTCTTGAGAGCAAAACCACTGATCATTATCGAGATTTTTCTTAAATGATTCCCATCATTTAAGATGTAATTAACTATAGGGGCTTGCCTTTATAGGGAACTTTAAGAACCCATGTAATATAAACCCTACTTAATTTCTTTATATTAAGCAGGGGAACTTGTCGGCTTATAAAATTGGTCCGCAGACCAAACGGATGTCACAAATCTTCTAGTTTATTTAATCGAGCCCCATCATCAAGCAGTGTGTCTATTCTTCGGGATAGATACACGGTTTGTGGTGTGGTGCTCGTTTATATAAACTATTCGGGATGTGAGATCGGTTTGATTTCATATCTTAAAATTTTCAAACTTAAAATTATTTTCAAAATCAAATGCTACTTTCTAAATTATATATATTTAAATTAAATTTAAAATATGAAAATTGGCCGAGAATTTCTGTAGGTGACCCCTTTTCACAACACTTAACCTAAATATAAGTCGTACAATGTGATTGATGTGTATGGTGATTGTACTTTATTATGTTAGTAAAGTTGTGATGAATTTGTATCTGTTTGTTTATTAGTTTGGATTGAGACTGTAATGATTGTATGTTTGTGTTAAATGTTTAAAGTTTATGTTTTTAAATTTTCTTCACCCTGCAAATTTCTAATATATTAAGTGTAAAAAAGCTAATAATTGTTTTATACCTGCTAGTATAAATTTTTTATTAATACCTGCATAGCTTCAGAAATATCAAAAGCTCAGCACAAAAAGGTTAGTTTTTATTTTGTATTTCTTTTCTGTCTACTAATTTTATATATACTGAAAAACTTAAGTTTGGGGGAGGAAAAATTAACCTTTATTTGTTCTCAATTAAATTTTTTTCAAAATAACATTAACATACCTTCAGGTAATAGAGCTTAACTTTAGATAAATAAATTTTTTATTTTATTTAAATATCATAGTAAATTTAAATCAAAGTTTTAGTAATAAAGTTTAACTTTTTGGGCTAAGATATTTAGTATAAGAGGATTAGACTATAGTTGACTATTTAATGTAAAGAAAACTGTATTTTTGAAATATTAAGTGTCTTAGAAGTTTATGTGAGAAGAAAGATTGAGATTATATGATGAATCATTTAAAAGCTAATATATATCTATAAAGTAAAGAGATGTTATAAGTTCCAACTTAAGGAGGAGGAGAGTGAAGTTCAAAATTATTAAAGGCTATCCAAATATAGTAATCCTCACTTGAAAAGAAATGAAATGATTAAAAAGAAATAAAAATAAATAAAAAAAGAATAAATAAAAGAAAGAATTAAAAAGAGATCCATATGTAAAAAAGAAAAAGAAAATATACGTGAGGAAAAGCTTGAAGAGATGCCTAATAAAAAATTAGCTTCACTTGAATCAACTTAAAGGAAGAGCTTAATTGCATTTCTGAATTTATATTTAAATATTAACATCCTTACTAATAGAGTTCTCATGAGCTTCTTTTTCATATGATCCTTCAAGCACCCATAATGTGACAAATTATGGTTATTCTTGAAAATGAATAGGAGACTAGAACTCTTAGACTTGATGACTAAATGTTCTTACACATATAATTTCGACCCAAGTTACTGAAAATCTTTCTAAAAGTCTTACTATTATATTTATTTAAATCAAGAATCATGGTATTGTTTTAAGTAAAGTTCACTACTATGAGTCATAATTTTTTTAGTAAAAGGATTACTTGAGGATAAGTAATAGTTAAGTTTGTGAGAATTTGATGTACCAAAAATATGTTGAATATTTTATAGATATTTTGAACTCATTTTTTGGTTATATTGCACTTTAAAGGAAGGTAATTTCATGTTTTGTTGCAGGTATGATGATTTTAGACATTTGGAGAAAAAAGAAGAAAAAGTTAAAGAATTTTGGAGTGAAAAGAGGCAAAATTCAGAATTCTACTTTCTAGCACCGATGGCACCCAAATCCAGAGAGCACCAGAAATTACAATGCTATAGGCGCCGACGGCGCCGAAACAGTTGTAGTTCAAATGTCCATGAATGAGTGATGTAGTTCATAGGGACAATGATTTCTACATGAGGACTATGAGTTCTACAACAAAATGGAAGATCACATTCAATGTCCATGAATGAGTGATGTAATTCATGGGGATTGGGTGCAAATAAATAGAAAAATATAGTTTATTGGGCATAGAATTAGAGATTTTAGGGTGGCAAACTAAAATTCTCAATTTGGTCCTAGTGTTTGGAAACTAAAGCAAGATTTATCCTTCAAGCGAAGGAAAGTTGGAGCTCTAGAGTGAGAGTCAGTATCCTCCCAGCCTAACCACGGATTTATGAACTAACTAGGATTAGCTGATGATCTTTATAGCACTCAGAAGAGGGTGAAAAATATGTATGCTCCTATTTGGTACAATATAAATTTTCATCAATATTTATCATTCACTCATCATAACATCACTGTAAGGGGAGGACACTTTCTCCAAATTTGAACCTTTCAACACATAACTTAGTTTAGTGATAGTTAACTTTATTTCAAAGTTTAGAAAGTACTTTAGTGATCTTAGAATCTTTAGCATCATTAAACTGTAACAACTTTTATATTTTATATACATGCATTGTAATTTGAATATTAGATTTCTGTGCAAAGCTTTAAAGATTTATGTCTTACCCTTATGGGATCGATAACCAGGACTCCATTAGGATTTTGAGGTTGTCATCTGATATGACATAAATCCTCATATCTACCAGATTATTCACATGATCAGTATCAAGTGAATGTAAGCCCTAAAAAATTAAAATTGATAGGATTAAATATTGAAAAAATATCTCAAATTGAAGACAAACAATAAGATAGCTTGTGAAATCACCAAGACTCTTCTTAGAGCTATATTTTCCCTAGCTTTCTCATCCTTTGGTTTCCTATAATAACTATTTCAAACTCGAGCTACTCACCTATTAGATTTCCTATTACCACATTACCTTAAAAATCCTACATGTTGGAAGTCATGAAAAAAATATTTCCTGATCTAAATCGAGAGTTTTCTTAGATGACTTCGGTTATCTAACATGTAATTTACTATAAAGGCTTTCCCTTATAGAAAACGTTAAAGACCCCATACTAATATTAACCCTATCTAGTTCTTTTGCATTAGATAGGGGAACCTGTAGGCATTATAACAGATTTTGTAGACCAAACAAATGTCATATATTTCTTAGTTTATTTAATTAAGCCGCACTATCAACTAATGTATCTATTATCTGAAATAGATGCATGGTTTGATGTGTAGGGCTTGCTTACTTAAACTATTGCATATATGAGATCAATTTGATTTCATGTTTTCAAATTAAAATATTACTTTTCCAAAATCATACCTATGTTAAACTAAATAATTTTGATGTTCTGACAGCAACATATCTGTCCAACCATTCAAAGACCTTACCAGGATACCAAGTAAAAGGATTTACCTGAGTAGCCAAGATCAATGAGCCCTACCTCAAACAATACATCAGTAAAGTTAGCAATTATACTCTTATTAGGATACCTGCCACCCTTTTTCTCCTCCACAAAAAGAATGGCATTGAAATCCCTTCCAAAAATCCATGACTCTGTACAATAATATTATAAACCAATAACATTATTCCATAAATCCAACCATGCAATTCTTGAACTACCAGCATAAATTATAGAAGCAAGATAAGAATAAAAGTTAGCAATACTAATCTTCAAATGAATGAACTATGAATAATCAATAGTTACATTCACATTAACAACATTAATCCAGAAGAACCAAATCTTATTATTCACATTATCAAAAGAGTTAAACCTTCTAAAACATTTCATATATCTGGCATTATTATGCTTAGTAGCCAAAGGCTCCAAAATCCCAAACAAAAGTAAATTATGATTTTTGATAATATTTCTAAGCCTATTAGAAGCATTGATATCAGTAATACCTCTAATATTCCAAATCAAAAGCTTAATCATCAAAAGATAATTTTCTCCACTAGTAAGCCTAGGGGATACAACCAACTAATTTTCCTTCCCTTTCCAAACCACACAATTTTGAACCGAGGAAGCTTGAAGATTAACATATTTCAGCTCCTTTATGTCCTTAATATTCTTTTTGATAGATTTAGTACAAATCCATTCCTTTTCCAAATCAGCTTTAGCAAGAGCTAACTTATTAACCAAATCCCTATCCCCATTAGAAACAATTATCATTGCATTTTTAATAGCACTAACATTTTCAACAACATTAACGTTCAGAATCCCCTCAGTAATACAGCTATTATCGACATCAATCAAACTAGAAAAAGTATCCTCCTTCAAGCCAGTATTAATATTATCAAGATTCCTCATCTCCTCATTACAAGATAAGAATTATTGAGCAATTCTATTATCATTATTTTTAAACCCATTATCCTTTTCAGCCTCCACAAGTACTACATTAGTATAAAAATTTTCTTACATAGCACAAGCCACATTTCCATGCTGAACTAGATCATTTTCAACTAGAAGAATTGGTTTCCTTGAGCATGTGTCTTTATTTTATTATTTAAAATAGGAGATCTCACATAATTTTTCTTCCTTAATTCATGATGTGCAAAATAACAAGTAGCTTGCATATGTCTAAACATTTTACATTTAGTGCAATAGTCTGGAACTAATTCCATCTCGATGCTTTGCCAATAACCATTATTCGAATTCTTAATTCATATAAGATCATCAAAAACAGCAATAACTTCCCTTAAAATTCAAATTCTGGCAATAGACGGTCTAGAATAATTAATAGTTGCAGTTTTAACTTTCGGAGGAGTACCAAAAATAGGACCCAATGAATATAAAACCTTCAAATATAAATATAACTTCAAACCAGGCAACTTTAACTAAACCAGAACAATTGGTAGTTCCTCTTTAGGATTTAAGTTTGAGGTCCATTTTAAAATTTTCATATAAGATTTTTTAACTAGTAAAACCTCTCTAGCAAAAATAGCAACATAGTCATCCTCATTTTCAAGCTTAATCATCAAATGCCTACCATCAATGAGGCCAATAGTACAACTACCAATAAGCTTCAAATCCACAAAGTACCTTATAATATATTTCATTTTTGGGTGAGAAAAAGCAAACTTACCAACCAGAGTGAAGCGCATTGGTTCCACAAGAAGACTAGTATCCTCATCAAGAAAAAGCAAAGTTGTCTTACCATTCTTCCTTGTAGCTTTTTTAAGGAGACCGACAGATGAGAAATCTACCAATTGTTCTTTAAAACTTAACAGGAACAAAACATTCACTGAATCTTTAGATTTACCCACAGCAACTCCTAGAAAAGACGTGCGAACCTCATAGCAGAAGAAGAAGGCATCACAAGGAACAAATAAGAGAAACAAAATTCTCAAATGTGAAACCTCCAATCTCAAGAGTAGAGATCGAGAAGATGGAAGTAAGAAAAGATCCCCCAGGCTCCACAAAACCTCATCATCTTGAATTGCTCCTTGCTTCTTCATGAAATATTTTAGCGAATTTACTCGGAGTTACAACTTCTTTCTCAAATCATATGCATGATAAGTAATGATTTATAAAAATCTCATCAACGGTGGCTCAACTAATTATAATGTGGACAACATCACCCATTACATCATTCCTACATGATCAAAACATAGAAGGCTTGAGAAGTAAATTTAATTAATTTTGCAACTAAATATAATATATAAATAAATATCGACTTATCATTGAATTGCCGACAACATTGGTCAATCATATCCAACAAATGTATTGTCAGTTTTTCTCTACCTAGAAAGCCGACAATGTTCGATGCAAGCTAATGGTACATATTATTTTATGGTAACACACATTTATTAAATTATTTTAAGAATATCTTCACTTCAAAGTGCTCCAAATCAATGGTCTGAATTTTTCTGTTGAAAAATACTTTAGAGACATTCATTAATGTATTACTTATATCTGCGACAATTTCATCAATCTTTTTCTTCTAATCTTCCTTTACAAAACCAACAATGTTCTTCTCGGCTTGTTTAATATTAGTAGATTCAATTTTCCTCCTCTCAAATTCATATGCATTATACAAGGAGGCTAAATGTCTTTTCATTCTAGCCAGACTTGCCTTGACTCCTCGTACAATGTTTTCCAGGTAGAGAAAAAATGACATGTAGAACAATTTATTTTATGGTAAAAGAAAAACCAATTTACAAATCTAGTAGCACCCACTCAAGAAAGATTTGTAAATTTGTTTTTGTTTTTGTTTTGCTTTTTATAGTAAATAATCTATCATGCATCTTGCTTATTTTATTTTGCATTAGAAGCTTTAAATTCAGAGAATTTTTTCTCATGGCTTTTGATGAAATGCATAATTTGTTCAAAGCTCATTTGGACTTCAAATTTTATTAAAGTTAAAATATTTACAAAAATGGAACTAGATGGTTCATCTACCTTAAAATTTACTATTTTTATGGATCAATTATTCTTATATTTTTAAGGATATTATGTTTTAAAGAAAGGTATTTTTATGTTTTTGGTTGCAGATATGAGAAAATGAGTTCAAGTACAAAAAGAAGCAAAATGGAGCAAAATTGAGGTATTATGAAGAAAAATTAAGAAACTCAATCTGGCGCCTAGGCGCCAGAGATGATTAGAGTGGTTAAATTTTGAATTTTAGCAGTTCCAAAGTATTCTAGAAGGCCCCAGATGATAGTGTTGTACGGCTTATTTTAGGGTTAAGTGTTGTATTTTGAAAAGGGGGTCGCCTACAGAAATTGTCGGCGAATTTTAATTTAATTTAAATAAATAATTTGAAAAGTAGTATTTGATTTTGAAAATAATTTTAAATTTGAAAATTTTAAGATATGAAATCAAACTGATCTCACATCCCGAATAGTTTATATAAACGAGCGCCGCACTACAAACCGTGTATCTATCCCGAAGAATAGACACACTGCTTCGATAATGAGGCTCGATTAAAAAAACTAGAGAAGTTTGTGACATCCGTTTGGTCCGCGAACCAATTTTATAAGCCGACAAATTCCCTGTTTAATATGAAAACATTAAACAGGGTTTATATTACTTGGGTTCTTAAAATTCCCTATAAGGGCAAGCCCCTATAGTTAATTACATCTTAAGTGACGGGAATCACCTAAGAAAACTCTCGATAATAATCAGTAGTTCTGCTCTCAAGAATTTCAATGTTTAAGTCTTCAAGGGATTGAATTTTGGAATTTCGATAGGGAATGGATCAAATTTGGAACATTTTGTTTTAGGAGTCCAAAGGAAGAGAAGTAGGAGAAGCTGAGGATCCAAGAGGAATCTTGGCAACTTCCCAACTATCCTATTGTTTGGCTTAGATTTGAGAAAATCCTAATATTATCTTATATTTCAATCTTGCCAATTTTAGTTAATTAGGACTTATATTTGTATGATAAAATCATACAAATAGCCTCGAAGATGTGAGGGTTTATGTCGTATCGGACGACTACCTCGGAGTCCTAAGACCGGTTAGGGCTTAATTTACATGATATGATCATGCAAATGCCTAACGAAGAGTTGAGGATTTATGTTGCACTAGGCAAGCTACCTCAAAGTCCTATGGTTTGGTTATTTAGTTCTAAGGAAAGTTTTGCTGAAGTAGACTCAGGTTTTGCTGATGACGATGGCCATGCTGCCCACCATGCTCCAAGCTCCTTGTTGTTGCAGAGGTTTAGTTTTAGAAGTCATAAATCAGGAGATGAGAGAAGTGTTCTGGTTTAGAGAAAATCTTAATTTCCAGGTGTCTTTAATATTTTAATTAAACAAATCTTAAAGTTGATTATAACAACACCGGTTAAGATCCCACGGTTCCATCCTTCCGGCATCGTTATTTTTATCGGATTCACTTAGTCCAGATGAATTTGCTAAACTCAACTGAATGAGTTCCACACTTTCATTTAGACCGTGGGAAATCCCGTTAGCAACACGTAGGTTACATCATCCGAGGTATTCCCGATCATCCAACAAGACGTTTTAATTTAATTGTAGTTGTAGTTTTGTTGTTCTGTTTGTGATTAAATTTTGAGTTGTTTTATATTTTGAAATGTTGTGGCGGTGAATTTTATCTTGTAATGACTTTTAATTTAGTTTTGGTTTCAGTTTTAGGGACTATCCTAAAGGTGTGGGTTTTCATGCAACAGCTTGTTTATCATGCAAGAAAAGTAAGTGCGATGCGATTAAATAAATTGCAATAAGGTAAATTGCAATAAAATAAAAGCGTACCTGGAGGGTCTTCCCGTCATCCCAAGCTGCACTTAAAACACAATTAGAATATTTAAGCATTTAAAGCAAGTCCCTAGGTAAAGCTAAGGGAAGGGTTATGGTTTTCTACCAAGTTCCTAATCCTATAGCTAGTCATCTCCTATGACGTATAGGTTCTTGTATTTTGGTTTGAGGACGATTTTCTTCATCAAAGAACAATTAAATTCAAATGTTCTTTATAAATATCCTATCATATCGAGGAAGTGCTTAAGACGAATCTTAAACATCTTTTCAATATTTCTAGGATTGTTTTAAGTCCAAGAGAATTTAATTATACAAATGAATTAATCGTCCGGGAGTTCAAGTTTGTTGTCTTGCTCAGTGAACTAGGACATTTGAATATCCTATAAGTGAAGTAACACTTCACTTAACGCTCCGTTTAGGAGTTATGACAACAAAAGCTTTCGAGGGTAAATGGATGTTCAAGTGGTTTATGATTTAATTTCAGTTAATGGATTTAAGTTTGGAATAGTGTTCAAGTTGTTTTAGATTTATTGTGAATTTCTTTATGTCTTAGGTGATGTTATTTTTAATTCAATTTAATTTAATTTAATTTTAGTTTAATTTAATTTGGTTTAGTTTTAATTTTAATTTAATTTGATTTATTTAATTTAATTTAATTTTAATTTTAACTTGGTTTTATTTTAATTTAATTTAATTTAATTTAATTTAATATGTTTTAATTTAATTTTATTTAATTTAATTTAATTTAATTTAATTTATTTAATTTAATATGTTTTAATTTAATTTTATTTTATTTTATTTAATTTAATTTAATTTTAATTTAATTTTATTTTTAATTTTAATTTAATATTTTATTTTTTATGTTTTTAAAGATGATTTAATTTTAATTGTTAAAGTATTAATTTAATTGAAATTTTAAAAGGATTTAATTTAAATAATTTAACTTTAATTTAATTCAATGATTAAGTCTTTTAGCATTTTAAATCTTAAACTTGGATTATCATTTTAATTAGGAATTAAATATTATTGGGATGATTAATTTAGGGATTCTTAAATTAAAGAACAAATCTCTTCCTAATAATATCCCTATTTTAATAATTCCAATTTGATTATTCTTCCATATTTAATTTAATTATTTAATTAAAGTTCATTTCAATTATTCTTGAATTGTTTAATAGGTTTCTACCCTTTAATTATTTAAATTTCAATCATCCAAATCAGATTAAGATCAAATATTTTACTCTTTCATTTTATTAAGCCTAAAGTTTTAATTAAGGGTTAAAATTTTAATTACCATTTTGCCCTTCAAGCTTACTAATTCCATAACTCACTAAATTGAGCTCAAATGAATTTGAAATTTTTATGTGACTTCACTCATATGTCAATAAAGACATTAGAGGAGAAAATGTGATTTTTCTGTATTTAATTTATTTATGTAATTATTTTTGGTGGAAAATAAGGATTTCCAAGGAAAATTTAATAATATGACCAAGGAAAAGTTTCTGTACTTAAGATAATTATGGGACATTCCTAATGACCAGAGGACCACTTGGACCAATTTTGGTGATTTTTTGAATTATATTCTTTTTATTATAATTATTTTGAGTTTTGGAGTATTAATTAATTTAAAAATAAAATAAAGGTTGAAAAATGAATTTCATATTTTTTAAAAATCTCTCTGATATCAAGGAAATCAGAGAACCAATTTTCACAATTTTCTGATTTTTTTCTGATTTATTATAATTATTTTAGTGGAAATGCTAGAAAATACATTTTTTTTAATTTTAAAATTACCCTTGGGCTTTAAAATTTAATATCTCATCATATAGACATAAGAAAAATATGGGGTTTGTTCCTAAGTGATTAAAATTCAAAATGAGACATTTTGGTGAATTTTATTATTTTTGTGATTTTTATTATTTTTTAATTATTAAAAATATTAAAATAATGCAAAAAATCAACTTTTTTAGAAAATTAAAATTTTAATTTTCTTAAATTCCCCTGATATCAGAGAGGCTCCAAAACCAATTTGGTGAATTTTTGAAAAGGATTTTGAAAGTTATGAATTTTTTAAGTTTAATTTGGCTAAATGGCTTAATCAACCCATTTAGTAGGGCTAACCAAGTCCAATTGACTTCAAATTTTTATGGTGGGTTCCTCTGATCCTAAAGGTCAGTGGAGAATTGATTTCAAGTCAATTTGATGCATGATTAGCTCTAATTAATTAAGGACCTATTTTGGGTGTTTAAGCCAATTAGGGTTATTCCAAGTGGATTAATTCAAAAACCTATTTTTCCTAGGGTCCTCTGGTCATAAGAAACATCACCAAATTTTCCTAGAATTTATTTCACAACATGCTAATTCTTGGATTTAAAATACTCAAAACAAGTAACATGAATTTGAAAAATCAATAACTTCTCATAGGAATGGCCTCGACTTTGGAAAATTCAGGGAATGTTCCCAAATTCAGAGGCTTCAAAAGCCCTATGGTCTCATGCCATGGTGAATTTCCTATATGCATGGAGAATTAAAACAATGCAGACAGTAAATGAATTATTAAAAATAAAATACTTGATAAAATTAAATGATTTCTTTTCCACATTATTCTCCTCTGTTCACTGAGCAAGAGAGTATTTTTATTTTAATTTTCTGATTTTCCTACACAAAGTTATGCATTTTTGAAGTTTAGGGAATTAAATAAATAGGAAAATAACCTAATTTCCTACTTATCCACGCGGCGCCCGGTCATCCTCGGCATCTCCGAACGACCACGCGGCGTCTCCTGATTCGGCGCCGCCATCCGACTCAGCGCTCCAGGGCCCCGCGGGTCACGTACCAACGCGCTGTCCGACTCAATCCAGACAGTTCACTCGATACACGCTCGATCCGACGGTTCATGGTCATCGTCTACGACCGGTGTGCACCCGTGACCATCAACCTTCTAGCCCTAATTTCTCACTCGATTCTCAACGGATTTTCGTGTTCTTATGCTCCATGGATTCGTCTCGAGGAGACGAACACATCCATACGGTAAACATGTATTTAAATCGACTCAAATTAAATGGAGAATCTCCGTAAGCTCGGGAAGAAGAGTGAGTCCATACCTTTACTCGCAGAAGTGAAGCTTCGATCCGAGAGTTGTGTCACCTTCGATCGGGTCCAAGCAAGCTCCGGATGAAGTCCCTCGGCTCGGTGAATTGTCTAGGTATGATTTCGACCAAGCCCGATCACAAAGCTTGGAGGCCGGAACAACCGGGTGGCTCGGAGATGGGGCTTTCGGTGGGAAACTTCTCCTCTCGGTCCGGTGAAGGTGTAGGACCGATCAATTTGAAGATTGATCCACCGTGAAGAAGTGTCCCGGTTTTGTATCGAAGTTCGAACTCAAAATCGAGCTCGACCTGGAGGGAATCGGGCCGGAATCCAGCTGGGAATCAAGTGCTCTATGTGTGGAGAGTGATCCGGAATGATTTTGGCGAGTTTCCTTAAGGTTTTTTTCAGCACCTCTCATGGCCGAGAGGGGGTGGTGTTTAAATAGGAGAGGGTGGAGGGCCTCCTGGGGGAGTTAGGGCTTGGGATCAGCTGCCTCGGCAAGAGAAGAACAGCCTACAATGGCCACCGGGGATGGGGCAGCTCAGCAGGTGAGAATTCCAAGTTTGGGCTCACATGTGAGCTCTCGGCCTGGTGGTTTCCGGCGGCTGTGGTGGTCGGCCGGCCGAGGTCAGGTCACCCTCAAGGTCAGGGAGGTCGTGGCCGGGGTTTAGTGTAGGCAATTGGCAAATGCCATGTGTCAAAAGCTTGATTTAAAATGGAATGGGAGAAGGCCAATTTTGGCTTGATTTGGTCAAGTCCACCTTTTGGGCTTGGTTCACCCTTCAAGGTGGCTTTGGGTGTTGTGAGGAGTCAAAGGAATCAGCTGGTTTGACATGGAGAAGTCCTTATCCAAATATATTTGGATTAAATTTGGGTTAAGGGAAATCATGGTTAAGGCTAATGACTTTAGGAGATTAAGGAAAGAGTCTCCTCCTTTTGCCCAAAATGGCATGGTGACATGTAAAGAGGCTCTCATGGCTTCCATGTGACTCATGCATGGCTTCATGGCTCATCTTTGGCTTGGGAAAAGTTAAGTCAATTTCATGGAAATGGGTTTAAGAAAATTTTGGCATTTTGATGTGAATTTGTATGGGACTTAATTTGGAATGGCTTCATGATGAGTTTTGAAACTTAGGGATTGATTTAATTGAAAATATGGTGTAGAGCAATTGTCATATGGGTTTTGGATTGATTTTGGCCCTTTGGATTTTTGGTGGAGATGGGCTTTAGGAAGGTTTCATGTAAGTGGGCTTTTAAGTTTCCAAATGGGCTTTTGGGTGGAGATTTTTGCAAAGGTCCATGCCAAATAAATGTTGGGTTTGATTTAAGAGTGTATCATGAGTGATTTAAAGCAAATTTGGGGTGGTTTGGGTTTGAATTGGGTTGGATTTGGGTTTCTTTGGTGAATGGGTCAATATAGGTCAAATTGGGCTAACTTGGGCCAATGTTGGGCTAGGGTTGAAATTGATGTAAAATTAATGTTGAAAATGGCTTATGGGGCTGTTTTAAAGAGTTTTCAACTTTGATTGGGTCTTGATTTTGGGGTTTGGGCCTATATGGGCTAGGTTTAGGTGTAGGCCCATTTAAGGGATTTTGGCTTTGGGTTGAATTTGAGTGGGGTTTGGGTCTAAATTTTGAGCAAATCATGTTAGTTTTTTGTTTGTGGGAATGTTAAGGAAGGTTTAGAAAAGATTTGGGGTTAATTGGAGTTGAATTGGGTGAGTTTGGGCTAAGTTTGGGTCATGGGTCCAAATTGGGCTTTAAGGTCCAAAGTGAAATTGGATTCAAATGTCAATCAAATTGGGGCTTGGATTTGGTCTAGATTGGTGTTGGGGATGTTGAATTGAAGTTTAGAATTGAATTGGACCAGAATTTGGGTCAATTGGGTAGGTTTGGTTTGACATTGGGTTCACTTTGGGTTAAAATTGGTCAAATTGGGGATTTTGACAAAAGTGGGGTAAATTGACAAAATTGGCCCATGGTGTAGTTCAACAAAATGAAATTGGGAATATTTGAGATTTTCTGGAATTTTCTGGGAATTTTTTGAATTTTTGGATTTTTTGGCTAAGAGGGGTATTTTGGGTATTTGGAGGGTATTGGGAGGTATTTTTGGAATTTTTGGTATTTTTGGGTATGGATGATCAATTTGAGTAATGTGGGAATGTTTGGGATTGATTTTGAGGAATTTTGGGTAATTTAGGTGATTTTGCAAATTTTGGGTGGTTTCAAGGGTTTTGGGTAGGCTAAGCGGGTGTAGGGTCCCGGGGGTCAAAAATTGAAAGTTTGGAAAATTGAAGCTTGGGTGAATGTAAGTGGAATGAAATCATTTTGGTTGAGCCATGAAGCCATATCAAGCCCACATGAGCCATGAAGGGACTCATTTGAGGCACCCACTATGTTGTTCCTAACCCTCTTAGCCAAGGGCTTAGGGGTTAAAGACCATCCATGTGAATCACCTGCATGAGTCAGGAGATCAAGTTGGGTATGGGTGTGGTTTTAGGAGGTGTGTGAAAGTTTAGTGTAGTGTATGTGTAAGTCAGCCCTTCACCAGACCAGGCCACCCAGGGTAGTCCTAAGGCCAAAGAGTCCTATAGGAACTCATCCTTTAAACTTCCACATTTGATTTCAACCCTCTAGGTGATTAGGGGTCTACAATCAAGTTTGTGGAGTTTGCAGGGAGTTAAGAAGTGGTTTGAATTTCTAAGTGGTGGGTCCCAATTCTAATCCTCTAGGATAGTCAAAGGAAAAGCCTAGGGCTAGATCCTAAGTACTAAAGAGAAGAAGAGAAGACCTCATCAAAAATGAGGTCAACAAGTGCACATTTTAAATGAAGTATACAACGAATCTAGAGACATTTTAAGGAAAAGGTGTGTCCCTTAAAGCAAAAAGGAGGGTAATTGAACATTTGAGCTGGCCCCTACGCGCGATAGTTACTTTCTAGAAGTTTCGTTGAATATGGCCAAATTTTGAAGAGATGTCTAAAGCAACCATTAGTAATTTTTGAAGCTCTATAAATATGAACTAATTCTACAGTAGAAGAGAGTCGTTTTAGAGTCATTTTTAATTAACACTTAGTTTCTTTCACTTTAAAGTCAAGTTTTTAAGAGTTTAGTGGGTTTTTGTCATTCCCTGAAGTTTAAAGTTCTGTAAAGAGTCAGAGAAGTCAGAGAACTTTGAAAGATTGCTTTGGTGAATATTCCAGATAAGTATTTTTAAATTAGCTATTAAGTTGTGTGTTTTGGATTTACTGATTATGAATATTTTTTGTTGTGTTAATTCAATGCTTTCTGAGTAGTTTTCTTCTCTTACTCCTTACAAATATAATGTAATTAAGTAAAGAGGTTTGAATTTTTTTTTAAGAACTTAGCCTTTTTCTTACCAAAATTTGTGATGATATTTTACCTAAACTTCTTTTACATTACAACTTGGCCAATTGTATTGTTAAAACCTATGGAGAAATCTTATAGACCTGACCGTGAGCAAAGATTTCTTAATTTATGATTATCACATTTCACTTTAGAAGATCAGAAGCTATCAACTAAAGAGGAGTGCAAATAGATAGAGAGATAAGATTTGAAGGGCGTAGAATTGAATGTTTTTAGAGTGACAGACTAAATTCTAACAATTTGGATTAAAATGAGGGAAACAGGTCACTGGTAGGTCCTATAGGGTGGGGACAATGGGTAATCTAAAAGTGAGCCTAGAATCTACTCAGCACTACTAAAAACACATCCTGCACTAACTTTTAGAATCTCCAATGATCTTTATGTCTGGACCAAAGGGTAAAGAATACTTATGCTCCTATTTTTCACAATACAATATTTTTAAGTTCTAAACAATTTAAATTCCTCTACTTATTACATAAATATTTATAACGAGAAAATATTTTAAATTATGTATTTTATTCATGCGTTTAGACATTTACTTGCCTAATTGTGAAGCTTTAGTAAGTTTAATTTTACTTTTGTTTAGTGATTAAAAATTAGCACTTTATTTTATTGAATTTTCTTTTAATTTTTATCAATTTCCTCATGGGATCGATATCTGAGATTTTAAAAAGAAAATCCTATATATTGATTGAAATGATATGTATACTTGCATAGTACCCCTAGTGTTTTTATTACTATTATCTTTAAAATATTTAAATCTTTCACACTAGCTGCTTATTTTAGGGTCAAGTTTAACTATCTTTGTAAGTTTAATTATCTGCGTAATTGCGGGTCGGGTCAAGTTTTTGGCGCCGTTGCCAGGGAAATTAATTTTAAATTCAAAGAGAATTTATAATATATATATATATATATATATATATATATATAATACTTCATTTCTTTTAGTTTTTGTGTGATATTTTATTTTCAGAAAAACTTTTTATTTTTGTATGCGTAGTTCAGGATCTGAAGGTATAGTACCTTACAATTCTGAATTAGAACTAAATATAAGAAAGTTAAGAAAAGAGAAACAACTTCATAATAATCAAGAAATGGCGAATATACCTTGAAATAATCCTAAATTTACAATTGAAGATAATGAGCATCAAAATTTACAAAAACCTTTAAGAGAGTATGCTAACCCTACAGTAGATGAAATTCATTTAATATACAAATCCCTGATGTAGTTGTAAACTCTTTTAAACTTAAACTTGATATTATACAAATTGTGCAAAATAATCAATTTGGGGGATCACCAAATGATGATCCAAATTTACATCTTGCAAGTTTTTTAGAACTCTATGCTACATTCAAATATGATAGTGTATCAGATGATGCTCAAAGACTTAGACTTTTCCTTTTTATTTAAAGGATAAAGCTAAGATGGGGTTAAATTCATAAGCTACAAGATCTATTAAAACTTGAGGAGAAATGAAACAAAAAATTTCTGGATAAATATTTTCCTCCTTCTAAAACTACTAAACTTAGAAATGATATAACTTCATTTTCTCAATATGAGGGAGAAACAATTTATGAAGCTTGGGAACGATTTAAATAACTCCTTAGGAAGTGTACTCAGCATGCATTACCAGATTGGTTAATTATTCAAACTTTTTATAATGGATTAGTTGGTTCCCTTAGATCTATAATTTATGTTGCTGCTGGAGGTCCTTTAATGGCAAAATCATTTGATGAAGCTTATACTTTAATTGAAGAAATGACAACTAATAATTTTTAATTGTCTTCTAAAAGAGTAAATCCTAAAAGAGTGGCTAATGTTCATGATAATGATGCCTTTTCTATTTTAGCTTCTCAAGTAGTAGCAATATCTAAAAAATTGGATAGTTATGCTATGAATCTGTCCCAAATACCTCAAGTGTATAATGAAAATTTAGGAAATATGAATGACTCTCCATATTTGGAAACATTACAAGCCATAACTAGAAATACTAATAACCCATATTCTAATTACTATAATCCAGGTCAGAAGAATCACCCAAATTTTAATTGGGATAACGGAAATCCTCAATGGGAAAGTAATCAGATAAACCCAACTAGAAATTGGAATAATCAAGGAAATTCAAACTATTGTCCTCCTTATCCTCTTGGTTTAAATCAGCAGTTTAAGGAAAACAAGTTGTCTATAGAAGAATTAAATTTACAAATGGGTAATCAGTTACAAAGTCAAAATGCAGCGATAAGAAATGTTGAGAATCAAATGGGACAAATTGCTAATGCAATTAGTAATAGACCTCAAGGAACACTCTCTAGTAATGTGGAAATAATCTTAAAGAAAATATGCAACGACAAATTAAATTTGTTCAACTGAGAAGTGGAAAGAAATTAAAGGAAGGAACTTGAAATGAAGTTGAAAATGAGAAAGAGTTAGAAGAAATAGAGAAGCCTAAAAAAATTGATTCTGAAAAAGAAGAGAAATCTTTTCTCCAAAAAAATGTAGAAAGAATACAACCTCATTTTCCTCAAAGATTTAGACAATAGAAGCTTGATCAACAATTTTCAAAATTTTTTGAAATATTCAAAAAGCTTGCAATCAATATCCCATTTGCTGAAGCTTTGGAACAAATGCCTAGTTATGCTAAATTCATGAAAGATATTTTAAATAAAAAGACGAAATTTAAACATTATGAAACTGTTGCATTGAGTGAAGAATGCAGTGCAATAATTTAGAAGAAGCTTTCTCAGAAGCTTAAAGATCCTGGAAGTTTCACTATTCCATGTGCTATTGGAGAAAAATTTTGTGGTAAGATCTTATGTGATTTAGGAGCTTGCATTAATCTCAAGCCTTTATCCATCTTTTGAAGGTTAGATTTAGGAGAGATTCCTCCAACTACTATACCCTGTAATTGGCAGATTGATCTATTACTTATCCTAAAAGAGTTATAGAAGATGTACTAGTTAAAGTGGATAAATTTATATTCCCTGTAGACTTTATTGTAGTTGATATGGAAGAAGATAAAGAGATTCCTATTATTTTAGGAAGACCTTTTCTTGCTACTAGTCGATCTATGATTGATGTGCAAAAAGGGGAGTTAACCATGAGAGTTAATGATCAGAAAGTATCATTTAATTTTCTTAAATCCATGAGGTATCCTATTAACGAAAAGTGTTATATGATGAATATTTTTTATTACATAATAGCTAAGCATTATCAAGAAAATTTTAAAGTTATTTCTGAGGAAAAGTTGAGGAGTTAAATGATCATAAAGAAATACAAGATATAAATAAAAGTAATTCTGAAAATTGTAATTATATTCATGAAAATTGGGAAGTTTTAAATACTACTGAAAATAGTGAATCTATAATACCCTGTATAGAAAAGGCTCTTAAACTTGAATTAAAAGTATTTCCTACTCATTTAAAGTATGCTTTCTTAGGGAATTCATCAACCTATCTATAATAATATCTTCTAAATTAACTAAAGATCAGGAAAATAAATTATTAAAAACTTTAAAAAATTATAAAAAAGCCTTTGGTTGGATAATAGCAGATATAAAAGAAATAAGCCCTTCTATCTGTATGCATTAAATTCTAATGGAAGAAGATTATAAACCAAGTGTTGAACCTCAAAGAAGATTTAATCCAATAATGAAAGAGGTAGTAAAGAAAGAAATTTTAAAATGGTTAGATGTTGGAATTATTTATCGTATATCTGATAATTCTTGAGTTAGTCCAATTCACTGTGTTCCGAAGAAAGATGGAGTGACTATTACTATAAATGAAAATAAAGAATTAATTCAAACAGGACAAGTCACTGGGTGATGGATTTGTATCGATTATAGAAAATTGGATGCTGCTACAAGGAAGGATCATTTTCCTTTACCTTTCTTGGATCAAATGTTAGATAGATTAGCTGGACACTCATACTTTTGCTTTTTAGATGGATATTCTGGTTACCATCAAATTATGATAACTCCTAAAGATTAAGAAAAGACTACATTTACTAGTCCTTATGGAAATTTTCCTTTTAGAAGAATGCCTTTTGGGTTATGTAATGCACCTGCAACTTTTTAAAGATGTATGATGTCTATTTTATGTGATTTAATTGAGAAAGGAATTGAAATATTTATGGATGATTTTTCCCTATTTGGAACCTCTTTTGATTCTTATTTGGATCATTTAACTAAAGCATTAAAATGTTGTGAAGAAACAAATTTGGTTCTGAACTGGGAAAAATGTCAATTTATGGTTACAAATGGAATTGTTTTGGGACATAAAATTTTTAAAAATGGTATGGAAGTAGACCAAGCAAAAATTCAAATTATTGTTGGATCACAACCTCCTACTTTAGTTACAGTTGTAAAAAGTTTTCTTAGACATGCTGACTTTTATAGAAGATATATTAAGGATTTTTCTAAAATTGCTAAACCACTATGCCATCTTTTGGAGAAAGACATTAAATTTGATTTTAATGAAAATTGTTTAAAAACTTTTAATTCATTAAATGACAAATAAATTATAACACTTGTTATTGTTTCACCTAATTGGAAAAAAATCATTTGAATTGATGTGTGATGCTAGTGATTATGCTATTGGAGCTCCTTTAGGTCAAATATATGATAAAACTTTTATAGTTTTATACTATGTCAGTAGAACCCTTAATGAAGCTCAAATTAATTATTCTACTACTAAAAAAGAGCTATTGGCAATAGTATATGTTTTTGATAAATTTAGACCGTATTTACTTGGAGCAAAATGTATAGTCCATACTGATCATT
Organism: Papilionanthe hookeriana x Papilionanthe teres; assembly: GCA_022702705.1. Lineage (NCBI taxonomy): Eukaryota > Viridiplantae > Streptophyta > Magnoliopsida > Asparagales > Orchidaceae > Papilionanthe > Papilionanthe hookeriana x Papilionanthe teres. The sequence continues at coordinate 92,996,390 of CM040431.1, read as the reverse complement.
CTGCTATTAAGTATTTAATGACAAAAAAGGATGCTAAACTAAGGTTAATTAGATGGGTTCTTCTCTTACAAGAATTCAATTTTCAAATAGTGGATAGAAAAGGTACTGATAACCAAATTGCTGACCATTTATCTAGAATTAAAAATGATAAGAATTTTGAAGAAGACATTAATGATTATTTTCCTGACGAACAACTTTATGTGATTTCTGGGTGACAAGTTCCATGGTATGCTGATATGGTTAATTACTTAACTAGTAATATTTTACCATATGGATTAACTAGCCATCAGAAAAAGAAATTCATACATGACTGTTGACCTCACTTTTGGTTGAGGTCTAGTCTCTCTTTAGAATAGCCTAGGGTCTAGCCATAGGACTCTCCTGGTGACTTTCTTAGAGGACTAGTCATGGAACCCTTCCCATAGAAATTCAAAACTCTTCTTGCTTCACTAGGGGGTTTTCATATGCTTAAGGCCTAATCTTCACCTTTTGGTAGGAAAAAGGTAAGCATAAGGAATCCTAGGGGAAGTCTCCTATAGGTGGTCAGACCTTAGGATTTGCCCTGAGGGAGGTCTGGAGATCACCACTCATACACTTCACATTCACAACATACACACACTGCACATCCTAATTTCAACCCTAAACTCTTTGGAAACTCATGTGGATAGCCCAGCCCTAAGTCTATGACTAAGTGGTAGGGACCAACACATATAGGACCAAATGTAAGTGACCCTTGGGCATTACATCCTGCTCACCTTGAAGCCAAGCTTCAATTTTCCAAAATTTCAAAAATTTGGCCCATAACCTCCCAAAATGCCCTAAATTACCCAAAATTCTTCAAATTCACCAAAATTCCCCAAAAATCATTCCAAGATATTCCTTACCACTCAAATCGACCATTCATGACCAAAAATTCCAAAATTTCCAAAAATACCCCCCAACACCCTCAAAATACCCAAAATACCCTTTTTGCCCAAAAATCCAAAAATTCTCAAAAAATTCCAGAAAATCCTAAATCTCCAATTTCATTTTTTTCAACTACACTATGGGTCAATTTTGCCAAATTAATACACTTTCAATCCAAAATCCCAACTTGGCCCATTTAACCTAAAGGTGCCTAAACCAAACCCAAGCTTGACCCAATTGAACCCAATTTTCATCAAATTCAATTCTAAACCAAAATTCAACATCCCTAATATCATCTTAGACCAAATTCAAGTCCAATGTGACCCAAATTTGAATCTAATTCCACTTGAAATCAAAATCCCCAATTTTGCCTAAATAACCCAAAACTCCTAAAGTGACCCAATGCCAATCAATTACTCCCAAATTTCAATTCCAAACTCTTTATAACACCTCCTTAAACTGAATTGGATCATCAATTGCCCATAATTTGAGCTCAGGTCTTACCCAAATCCATTTTGAACAAAAAAACCCCAATTTTGACCCAAGCTGAACACTTGTTTTAAATCCACCAAATTGACCCTCTAAACTTTGTCAAAACCGTTTTATGTCTTCATGAAAAGTCTTCTAGACAACCATATCTACATTATTATTGAAGATCTCTGAACCCAATTCCCACTCAAACTCAAGATAACTTGACCCGAACCCAATATGGTCCAAAATAATCAAAAATCCAATCCATGCCAAAATTGAACTTCCAAATGAGCTCAAAACCACTTTGTGTCTTCATGAAAGATCTTCATTACAATCATGTGGAAAATATTGATCAAGGAACTTGGGCTTCATTCGAGCTCTAGCCCAATATAAACTCAAGTTAGCCCAATGTTCTTAAAATGGACCCAAAATCCAAAACTCACCAAACCAAAATACACTCACACACACACCCACATTCTCCCCCTCTCATATCTCACGGAAAAATAAAAATTAAAAAAAAAACAAATAACAAAAAAAATATTTTTTCTTCCCACCACCTTACTCCCTCACTCTCCCTCACCTCTCCCTCACCTCTCCCTCACCCTACCCGCCACCTCACCCTACTCTCCTCACCTTCACCACACCTTCACCACACCTCCTCCTCACCTCCACCTCACCTCATCCTCACTCCCCCACTCACTCTTAGCCGTGAGCCTCTTCCCATAAAAATCTCCTCATCATCTCATCTTCCACCCCTTACACACACTTACTCACTTCACTCACTTCACCTCCCAAATCCTTCTCCTAGCCATGAGCCTCCCTCCTCTCTTTCTTCTTCTTCCAAGCTAGCCACACTTCATCCACTACACCCAATCCCAACCTTTCCTAGCAGTGAACTTCAACAAGGCTTCTTCAAGGGTTCTTCCATCAACTCCTCCAAAGCAAGGTAAGCTTCTTCCCCCTCTCTTTTATCTTATGAACATTTAAGCTTCAAAGAAATGTTTCACCCCTCTCATGCTTAGCCTAAGACCCCACATATACATTTATTTTCTTTAAGGCTCCTCTTCCTCTACATAGGTTTACAAAAAATTATGTGTTAAACTCTTCCGTGCTTAGCCATAGGGATTTTCTTTTCATGCAAGCTATTTAAAAAAAAAAACAAAAATCATGTGTAGATTATTTCTTTTACAAATCTTCATTTTATTCATGCATAGGCTTAGGATTTCCTTTTTATGCAAAGATATGTAATTATTTAGGCTCATTAGTTTCACTATTTACAAAAATACCACCTAATCTTTTCACCTAGTTTTTATTACCTTAAAAAAATGAATTTTAAAATTTTTAATACAACATAAAGGAAATAAAGGTAAGAGAAAAGAAAATAAACATAAAGAGGAAATAAAAATAATAATAACAATAATGAAAAGAAGAAAATGAAATAAAAATCTAAAATAATATATAACATACACTATGTAAATTATACATATGTAAATTAATAATATAAATAAATGTAAATAAACTATCTATACTAAATAATATATAAACTAATGTTAAATATATTATATACACTAAATGATTAATGTTTATAATAAAGTAAATAAATAATAAATAACAAATTTAAAAAAAAAAAAAAAAAAAAACATAAGTGATAAAATAAATGTGAATTTAAATAACCTTACCAAATTTCAAAAAAATAACTATACTAAAATTTTAATTACCTAAAAAGATTAAAACTTAAGATATAATTATACTAAATGTAAAATAAAATATAACCATACTAAATTTTAAATAAGAATAACTACACTAACTTTAAAATAATATAACTACTAAAATATAAATAAATGAATAATATTATATATATGTAAATTAATAAGTAAGATAAATAATGAAAATAAAGGAAGTAAATAAAAGTGTTTTTTTTAAATATATACACATGTAAATAATAATTTTAAGAAATAATAACTTAATACAAATGATAATAACTTTAAATAAAGAAAAGAATAATTTAAGAGAGAGAAAATGAAAAGTCTTATAAATAAATAAATAATAAAAAAAATGATAATAATATTTAATGTAAATTAATAACATAAATTAATAATAATAAATCAATAATATTTAAGTAATAAAAATGTACGTATAATTAATTAAAATAAAATAACTTATAAGGGATAATAAAAATAAATAATACATATATATATATATAAATTGAAAATAAATTAAATAATATAAATGAATAATGAATTAAATTTAAAAAATTAAATAGTAATTAAATTAAATTAAATAATAATTAAATAAAAAAATTACATTAAATAATAATTAATTAAGGAAACAAAAAACAATTAAATAAATAATAGTTTAAATAAAATTAAATAAATCAAAATTATATTAAATTAAATGATAATGTAAATAAATAAATAATTTAAAATTAAATTAAATTAATTAAATAATAAATTAATTTAAGTTAAATAAGTTAATTAAAAACTGAATATTAAATTAAAGTTAAATAATAATTGTAAATAATAATAAATTAAATTAAATTAATTAAATTAAATAAATCAAATCATATTAAATTAAATTAAATAATAATATAAATAAAAATTAAATTAAATAAATTAAATAAACAAATTAAATAAATTAAATTGATAATGTAAATAAATAATAACTTAAATTAAATTAAATAAATTAAATTAAATTAAATTATAATGTAAATAAATAGTAATTTAAATTAAATTAAATTAAATTAAACAAATTAAATTAAATTTTATTAAATTAAACAATAATACTTTACATTAAATTAAATAAATAAATTAAATTAAATTAATAATAATTGTAAACAATAATTAATTAAATTAAATTAAAATTTAATTAAATAACAAAATAAAATAAATTAAAACTAAAATAATAATTTAAATAAATAAATATCAAGTTAAAGTAAAATAAAATAAATAAATAACAATTAATTAAATAAATAAATAATGATAAAGTAAATAAATCACATAAGATAATAAATAATAAATTAAATAAACCATAAAGATGAATAATAATTTTAATTACAAATGAAAGATAATATGTTTAAAAAAAACACACATAATAAAAATAATAATAACATAACATCATATAAAATAACATTAATATAAGAATAAAATAACATACAATAATAATATAACACATAAACAATAAATAACAATAATAACATAAAATAATAACACATAACAATATAAACACTAATAACATAATACAATACAATCATAACATCACACAACACAATAATCACAACATACAACAACAGTTCTGATCATAATACGATACCAACACGATAACAATCAAACCTAGGATAGGCCCCCTGAGGCATGACCTATTTTCCCCTTTATAAAGTCCCCTAGGAAATCAGAACTTGGTGTAGAAAACATAACAAGAATACCCTTATGATTAGTGAATGCATGGAGTAACCCAAATTTTTACCCGATGTCCACGTAATCTTCCCAATTCATATTCCAAACTCAAAATCCCTAGTTTCAAATCCCAGCACAAACCAAAACCAAAATCAAACTCAAACCAAACCAAAACCAAAACTCAAACCAAACCAAAACCAAAACCAAAACCAAAACCCAAACCAAAGCCAAAACCAAAACCAAAACCAAATCTAAAACATAAATTCAAACAAATCTTCACAGCACTCCCATAAGTCCAAACCAAACTACCAATTGCCACAAATCCAAATCCAAACCACACCTAAACCCATTTGCCCCAATCTACCCCGAACAACTGTGTTCATTAAGCATAAGGGTATAGGTAGGGTGAATTGTTAAGCAACATAATAATTATAAATGAGCCCGAGACTTTTCATCAGGATATGAGAGGGAAGCATGGACCTGCATCCTTCTTTGAATGTTTGGATACCTCTGGGGTCTATTAAACTTAATATGTCTGCTCAATGAAACCATCCTCAATTAAATTAAACAAAGTTTATTGAAACACAACATAGAAATTCACATAGACATCATAGGACTTGGTAGAAAACCAGGACATTTACATAGACATCATAGGATTGAGTAGTTACTTCATGTTAGTTCTACTTCTTCCTGTTTTCTGGCATGCTTTAATTTCTGCAAAATTATAAACACATATATGCAATGCAACACTAAAGTCTCAGCTGGGAATGAGGAGAAGACCCTCCAGGTACGCTTTTACTTTATTGCAATTTATTTACCTACACTGCGTTTTACTTTTCTTGCATGATAAATAAGATTGTTGCATGAAAACTGAAACCTTTAGGATAACCACAAAACTGAAACCCAAAACTAAATTAAAATCGACACAAGATAAAATTCACCGCCACAACATTCAAAATATAAAACAATACAAAATTTAATCACAAACAGAACAACAAAAACTACAACTTTAACTAAATTAAAACGTCTTGTTGGATGATCGGGAATACCTCGGATGATGTAACCTACGTGTTGCTAACGGGATTTTCCACGGTCTAAATGAAAGTGAGGAACTCGTTCAGTTGAGTTTAGCAAATTCATCTGGACTAAGTGAATCCGATAAAAATAATGATGCCGGAAGGATGGAACCGTGGGATCTTAACCGGTGTTGTCATAATCAACTTTAAGATTTGTTTTAATTAAAATATTAAAAAACACTTGGATCTTAACATTTCTCTAAACCAAAACACTTCTCTCATCTCCTGATTGTCACTTTCTAAAACCAAACCTCTGCAACAACAAGGAGCTTGGAGCATAGTGGGCAGCACGGCCATCGTCGTCAGCAAAACTCGGATCTACATCAGCTAAACCTTTCTTAGAAATTAAATAACAAAGCCATAGGACTTTGAGGTGGTTTGCCTAGTGCAACATAAATCCTCAACTTTTCGTTAGGCATTTGCATAATTGTCTTATGCAAATTAAGCCCTAACCGGTCTTAGGACTCCGAAGTAGTCATTTGGTACGACATAGGCCCTCACATCTTTAAGGCTGTTTGTATGATTCTTTCATACAAATATAAGTCCTAATTAATTAAAACAGGCAAGATGAAACATTAAATGAACTCCCAAATTGAAGCCAAATAATAGGATAGTTTGGGAAGTTGCTAAGATTCTTCTTGGATCCCCAGCTTCTCCTACCGCTCTTCTATTGGACTCCTGAAATAAACTGCTCCAAATTTGATCTATTCCCTATTGAAATTCCAAAATTCAATCCTTTGAAAACCTTAAACTTTGAAATTCCTGAGAGCAAAACCATTGATCATTATCGAGAGTTTTCTTAAATGATTTCCGTCATTTAGGATGTAATTAACTATAGGGGCTTGCCCTTATAGGGAACTTTAAGAACCCAGGTAATATAAACCCTGCTTAATTCATTTATATTAAGTAGGGGAACTTATCGGTAAATAAAAATGGTTTCACAAACCAAACGGATGTCACAAATCTTTTAGTTTATTTAATCGAGCCCCATCGTCAAGCAGTGTGACTATTCCTCGGGATAGATACACAGTTTGTGGTGCGGTGCTCGTTTATATAAACTATTTGGGATGTGAGATCAGCTTGATTTCATATTTTAAAATTTTCAAACTTAAAATTATTTTCAAAAATCAAATGCTACTTTCCAAATTATATATATATATACTTAAATTAAATTTACAACCTAAAAATATGCCGACAATGACTCAAAATTTTATTTTTGGGATGATCCCTATTTATTTAAACAGTATAAAGAGTCAGTTATTCGAAGATGCGTACCTAATAATGAAACAAAAAAAATTATTCACAGGTGCCACAACTCAGAATTTGGAGGACATTTCGGTATTGATAAAATTGCATTTACAATTTTACAATTTGGATTCTATTGGCCTACAGTATTTAAAGATGTTAAAAAGTAACTAAAATCTTGTGATCGATGTCAAAGAATAGGAAAGATTTCTAGAAGAGATGAAATGCATCTGAATTTCACCTTAAAAGTTGAAATTTTTTATATATGGGGTTTGGATTTTATGGGACCATTTGTCCCATCTTCTGGAAAAATTTATATATTATTAGTTGTTGATTATGTTTCTAAATGGATTGAAGCTATAGCTTTACCTCATTGTGATGCTAAAGGTGTTTCAAAATTTTTAATCAAAAAGATTTTTACTAGCTTTGGAATACCAATAATTAATATTACTAATGGGAGAAGTCACTTTAAGAATCTTAAGATTCAAAAATTACTTATCAAATATAGAATTAAGCAAAAAATTGCTACAACTTATCACCCTCAAACTAGCGGAATGGCAGAAGTCTCAAATCAATAAATCAAAAGAATTTTAGAGAAAACTATAAATCCTAAAAGAACTGATTGGGTTGACATACTTAATTTTGCATTATTAGCTTATAGAACTGCTTATAAAACTCCTATAGGTATGTCACCATATAGGCTCATATATGAAAAACTCTGTCATTTAGCTGTTGTATTAGAACATAAAGCTTATTGGGCGATAAAAAAATTTAATTATAACCTAAAGGATGCTGGAGAAATGCGATTGTTACAATTAAATGAGCTTGATGAAATTAGAAATGATTCTTATGAGAATGCTAGAATTTATAAAGACAAGATGAAGAATTTACATGATAAAAAGATTTTAAAGAAGAATTTTGAGCCTGGATAAGAAGTTTTATTATATAATACCCGATTGAAATTATTTCCCAAAAAATTAAAGTCCAAATGTATGGGGCCTTATATTGTGGAAAAAGTTTATCCTTATGGAGAAGTGGATATAGATCCTAAGACTGATTTTTTATATAAAGTAAATGGGCAAAGATTGAAACCTTATATTGCAAAAAACATGTCGTATTATAAAGAATCAATAGAACTGATTCAGTCTAAGTAAAACTTATGGAGTAGGGCTGACGATGTTAAACCAAGCACTTTATCGGAGGCAACCCATATTTCTGTTAATTTGATTTGATTTATGTTGATTGTTTTAGGATGTGATTATCCTTTTGATTTATACCAATTATTTAACACCTTATGAAGATTTAAATATGCTTATAACCTTTACAAATTTGACGTAAGGCAAAAAAGTATTTTTTTTTGGATATTGGCGCCTAGATTTGGCACCTAAGCGCCACACCTGCTATACTAGCGCCTAGGCACCAGACTTAGCTCCTAGGCGCCAGAATTGGTGCCTAAGCGCCACAGTTATTGGACGTGGTAAAAGCTGCCAAATTGCAGTTTTGACCAATTCTTTTCTTATAAAATGGCCTATATTCATCCCCAATGAGTATCCTGATCCTCGACAAATATATGTGCTTACGATATAGATATAAAAATTATGATTTTATATTATGAGATACTATGCAAGTATACATCTCATTTATCTAGTAATATAGGACTTTCTGATTAAGCCCTGAGATATCGAACCCACGGGAAATGTAAAAATTTTTTAAAGAAATAAGAAAATTATATTTTTACTTTTTAAATGAATTTTGAAAGTATGTTTTGATTTGTAAGGTTTGAATGTTATTTTTGGTATTTTTGATAAAACGCTAAGCAGGAAATGAAAATTATCAAAACTTTAAAACACGATATAAAACACTAGGAAGTAAAATATATTTTTCTTTCTCTTATAAAGAAGTAATAATTATGAAAGTATTTTTGTGAAAGTATTTAAATGTGTTGTGACAAATAGGAGCAAATTTATTCTTTACCCTTACTTGATTCTATAAAGAACATTGGTTAATTTGAATTTTTTAAAATTTTGAAAATGTTTAGGCAGCAGAGAAGATACCAGCTCTCACTCTAGAGTTCCCTCGATTCCCTCCACCTGGGGGCTAACTTCTCATAACAAAATTTAAAATATCAAACCAAATTAGGGGGCTTTAGCCTTTTACTCTAAAGTCCTCTAATTTTACTCCCCATTTAAAAACATATCTCCTAATATATTTGCATTCAATTATATGGACTACAATTTTCACCCATATAATTGCATGTGATTTTTACCAATTGTTGTTTGAGACAATACAGCATTGGATCTTACATAATCTCACAATAAATTTTAACATCTTAACTGGCTAAATTAAGAAGTAAATTAAGTTCATGGAATTAAATCTTCACAACTTATTCCAACTTTAAACACATATACATTCCACAACAATCCTACATAATTTAATTACTTCTTCATTTAAGAAAGAAAAAGATAAAGAAAACTACTCAGAACATATGGAGAAAACATAAGCACACATTGATTTGAAAATAGAAATCATAATGAAAACACAATAAGTTTTAATTAAAAACTAAATATAAAAACAGAAGTAAACACATATCTGAAAATCCTCTCCACAAGACTCTGAAAGTTCCTTTGAAACTTGACTTTCCACTAAAACAATCCTCAGAGTGGGTCGCCCAACTTTGATGACTCAAAAATAGATTTTAGACTTCAATAAAAACTAAATAAAAGGAGGAAGAGAATTGGTGAGAAGAAGGCTTCACTCCAACCCCTTTCTCCTTGCTTACTCTCTACTCCTACTCCTACTGATTTCGCACTCTCACACACTCTCTCAACTCTGTAATAACTCTAAAAAGACTCTCCTTCTTCAAGACTCTCATGCAAATTACATGACATAATTTTGATAATAATCCAAAAGGTTCCTTCGTGTCTCTTCAAATTGTGTCCCGATTCAATGTATCCACCAAACCTTGCATCCCTTGGATCACTTCTGCCGCCAAAAGGAAGTTAAGGAGGTTACCATCAAAAGTTTCCTCAAACACCCCTTGGAAATGGCGTCAAATTTGATTAAATTTGATTTTTATAACTGTGGCGCCTAAGAGCCAACTAGGCGGCGCTTAGCCGCCATTATCTAATCTTTCATTTTTTTCATTTTTTTACTCCAAATTTGATCTAGTTTTGCTCCTTTCATCATAATCACTCATTTTCATCATACCTGCAACAAAAATACAAAATATCTTCTATTAAAGTGCAATAACATCAAAAATAGGTATAAAAATGTGCATAAAAACACTATATATTTTAGGAGTATCAAAATCCCCCAAACTTAAAATGTTACCTGTCCTCAAGTGACACTTAATCACATAGAAAATTTTAGCATGCAAATTATGTAATGAGTTTCTTAGGAAGGTAACAAATTTTTGTTCTAGAAATGGAATAGTCCAATTTAGAAAAATTTTCAGTAATTAAGACCAACTTAAAGTTTAGAAAGTTCTTAGGTAAAGGATAATGTAAAATATAGGTTTCTATCTAATTCAGAAATACTTGTAGATTCTTTAAAATATAGGATTCACACACTTATTTTTCTCACTTAAAAATCTTTATATGAAATTAATTTTACTTACTATATTATAACCTTAAGCTTTAGATTTTCTCAGAACTTATATCTTATACTTTAGGTATGGAACCAGTTTTTGATTAGGCCCTTAAATCCTCAAGCTTCTCCTCTCTTTTCACATACTTTTTTTTGGTAAGGCAAGGATTACTGTATCTAGATAGGCCTTTAATGATTTTAAATTCCACCCTTTCATTTAAAATAATGGTCTGATAAACATCTTTCACTTAAAAATCATAATAATAGTATTTGAAAATTACTACTCAATAAAAGAAATTTAAGCTTTGAAGAATAAAAGTTAAATCTTATATTTATCCAAAAATACAACATTTCTTACTAAAGATAGTTTAACTATATTTAACACTTCTTTACTAAGAAAATTTTAACTTTAAATTTTTCATTATCACTATAAATTTTAACTAAATTCTCTTATTCATTTCTATATTCAAAATTTTGTTCCCCTAATATAACTTCATATACATAATTGTTTTCAATTAAAAATTAAATTAATTTTAAGTATTTTTTAGAACAAATAAAATTTTAGGTTTTTGAAAAATTTTCTGTTTTTAAAATTTCCCCCAAACTTTAATTTTTATTTAGGATAAAACATTTAAGCATAAGAAATAATAAATGGGTGAGAATTAAAAACTAACATAACATGCTTGCAGGAATCTTAATATCCTAAATATGCAAGTATAACAATTTAAAAACAGAAGTAAAAAAAATCAAATTCAATTGTTTTTTTCAAAATTTTTATAAAAAGAAAAGTAAAAATTTCAAAAGACTTCTATATTAGTGGATGTTTTCAAAACAAATACACACCAACTGAAAATAACTAAAATCACACCAATACTAGATAACAAATGGTAGTAGTAGATTTTGAAAAGTTTTAAACATGCAGTTTTTAAATAATAGTTTTTAATAGTGTTCCATATTCTCCTAACAGTTTTGGAATTAAAGTACGCACTATAAAAACTCTGACACAACATACACATTAAAACATTTAATACTACACATATATCACACAAAGCAACATATAGAACATCAATCCAACAAAGATACATCTGAATATGCATAAAAAATAGTCCAACTACAATCAGCATACTATTAGAGTTCACACCACAAACACAATATCAAAAAAAAACACAAGACACAACATACATCAGTACATCAACAGAAACTCAGTAACACATAAAAAAAAACAAATCTACTAATCATCATCATCATCATCATCTTGCTTGCTCTAATCTCTGGATGGCACATAAGGTATATAGAATAGATGAGGGGGCATCTCAGCACTCAGATCACCTCTAATCAATCTATCCAAATAATGTTGATAATTCTCCTCATATTCATCACGTTTTACAATATATCTTTCCATATTATCCATCTTACCATCCATGTCTCTAACATGCTCACGAGTAAGACTCACCTTCTTCAAAATCTTTCTCAACAAGCCAGTCTGTGAATCACTAGATGATGAAGCTCACGAAGTAGTAGCACAGGAAGTAGAAGCAGCAGAAGCAGAAACAGAAGCAGTAGAAGCTCTACCAAATCCTCTTCTCCAGCCAAACTCTAAATGTACAGTGTAAGCTCCAACATTTACACTGGTAATTGGTTTCAAAGGCTGAAGAACCTCTTCCCAAGTTTCAAATTTCACACCAAACAGCTCACATAATGAATGAATCAAGGATGGAAATCCCATACCTGCAGTAGTGGTAGATCTGGCACAATTCAAAATATAATCATAAATGATTGCTCCAGTATCTATAGGCTTCACTTGCTGAATGCAATAGTTCAACACATCTCTCTCCCTTGTAACTTCACTAGTATGACTTGAAGGCAACAGCTTAGATGAGATAAAATAATGTCATGCTTTAGAAGTGGCATTTAACTTAGAGGCCTAAAAATTGACTCTTTCATCATTAGTCAAAAATGTCATTATCTCATCTAACTCTCCCTCAGTAGGATGATAGTTAGAATAAAAACAAAACATATTAGGAGGCAATCGATAAAAAGTATTGATTACTGCAGGTGAAAAATCAACTTCTTGCCTCCTCACCATCACCAAGTTCTCTTCTGCTGTAGGTAAGTTCGCATAAAACTCTCTGACCACAAAAATAATAGCAACAGCAGAGAAGCAATAGTAATTCTACCAATTCCTTCTAGAAATCATCTCTTCAATAACTTCTCCTGGCTTACTGAACACATGCTCAGGAATCAATTTACGTGACCGTAGTGCGTCGACGTATCATTCCTCAGCCCTTGCACTAACAAACTTGTCAAAATCAAATATTAACTTTTCTCTCATGCGCTTTGACTTTGGATCCATCTCTAAAAATTCACGAAAACAATTCACCATAAATTCCAAAATCAAACTAAACTTGCCAAATTAACTTCCAAAAGTAATTTCCACTAGATCCAAGAAAGGTCTCATCCTTTTCCTCAAATTTTCACCATGAATAGTGATTTTAGGATTTTCCAAAATGCACTCAAAATACATGGAGAAAATCAAATATTTTACTTAGGAGTAGTGCTCTTACCTCAAGGAATCCAAATCTAACAATTTTGTTGAGATTGGCTTTCAAATGATTCAATATATTGATTCTCTAGGCTCCATTTTCATGAAAATTAGAGGTTGAAGACGATATGGGTAGTTGAAAAGGGCAATCTTCGGGTTTTTAACTGCTGAAAATCAATTTTCGTGAACCGGCGCCTAAGCACAAGGCCTTCGGCGCTTAACCGCGAAATCTGGCGCTTAAGCGCCAGCACTCTGGCGCTTAGCTGCTAGTGCCCAGATTTTCACAATTAAGAAAATGCACTAAACCACTTAGTTAATCACCCTTAATCTTCTTAAAATAATTGTCTCTTCCTCATAAATCTCCCAATACTCCAATTTCAAATTTTAATATCCATCGATTCCAATCAAGTTTCACACAAACACAAACTTATATTCATTAAAAACAAACCACACTTAATACAAACTAAAAATTTCTATCCAAACACTTAGAATGAAATTCTCTAGATACAAACAGACTCAATAATCATACAGATAGGTTTACATCACTAAGATGTAACAATCACACATTAAAGTGCAACAGAACGCACATAAAAGATTAAAAACTTAAAACATCAAACACATAAAACATAAGATACACAAAACAAACCACAAGATCAAACTAACATTTAATTCCAATCTCCAGTAGGGGAAATATATCCAGAACCACTATTATTTCCATTTGACCCTTCTGGAATATAAATCTGATAGAACGTGCGATGATTGAACACTCTTACATCTTCTTCGAACCACTTGTTTGTCAGGAACATCGCCTTATCCGCTTCTTCCTCGTGACTTGTATGACTGAATTGCATCCTGAGTTTCCATCCCATATGCTCCAAATGTACGTTAATTTCATTAATCTTTGCTTTGATTGAAGTCACTCGGGCTTGGATCTTTGCAATCTTTTCTGCAATTCCTTGAATACTAACGGCAAGAAATCCATTGAATAACTCTTTAGCATTGTCACTAATAAACTTATTCTTGTCAGAATCCTCTTTCTTCTTGATCTCATTCTCCCAGGAAGACATGATGCACTCAAAACACTCTTCTTAAGACTCTGGAATGAAAATAGGACTTGGGGCAAGTGTTTCTCTTAATCTAGGGCCTTTTTATAGACTTTAGAAGTGCATAAACCACCCTTAAACGTTTTAAAACTCCAAAATAACTTCCAAAACCACTTCCCCACGATCTAGGCTTCTAGAACCTCATTTATCACATGCTTTATAACTCCGGCGCCTAAGCGCCAACTAGGTGGTGCTTAGCCGCCAGTGCTCAATTTAGCACAGGTCTGGCAAATCTCTAAAATTTCATTCCGACTCCTCTAAGTCATAAAATAAGGTCAAATAAACACTACTATAACATAAAAACTCCAAAATACTACCACCAAAACATAAAAATAAACCAAACAAAGTACACAAAGCAAACATAAAGCAAAGCACACCGATAACTATGGGTTGCCTCCCACAAAGCGTTTGGTTTAACGTCTTCAGCCTGACATACCCAGAACTCATTCTGAGTGACCCAACAACAGATTCTCATCAGATTTAAGTTGATCGACTGAAAAATAAGGTTTAAGTCTATGACCGTTAAATTTAAATATTTTTCCAGTCTTGAGATCTTAATCCACGGCTCCAAAGGAATAAACTTTTATCACAATAAATGGACCCATCCACCTGGACTTAAGTTTTCCAGAAAAAATTCTTAATCTGGCATTATACAGCAAAACTTTCTATCCTGGCACAAGATTTTAAGTAAGAATCTTCTGATCATGTCATAACTTCATCTTTTCCTTATAAATCTTAGCATTTTCATAAGATTAATTCCTTATCCTTTCAAGCTCATTTAATTGCAATAATCTCTTCTCAGCAGCATCTTTCAAATTATATTTGAACTCTTTAATAGCCCAATATGCTTTATGCTCAAGTTCAATAGGGAAATGACAAGCTTTTCCAAAAATCAGCCTATATGAGGACATTCCTATAGGGGTTCTGTAGGCAGTCCTACAGGCTCACAAAGCATAATCCAGTTTGATTGACCAATTTTTTTTGTTTGGATTAACAGTCTTTTCCAATATTCTTTTAATTTCACGATTGGATAATTCAACCAAACCACTTATTTGAGGATGATAAGCAGTATCAATGCGATGATTTATATGATATTTCTTTGCTAACTTCTCAATAATCGCATTTTTAAAATGACTTCCCCCATCAATTATGATTACTCTTGGTATTCCAAATCTATAAAATATATTATTTCTTAAAAACTTTGCAACACTTTGAGCATCACATCGAGATAAAAGTCTACTATTATCAAAATATAAACATTTCTGAAAGATGGTGAAAATGGACCCATGAAATCTAATCCCCAAAAATCAAATATTTCAACTTCCAATATATAATTGAGGAGCATCTCATTTCTTCTAGCAATATTGCCTACACGCTAACATCTATCACAATTTTTAATATAAGCATTCACATCCTTAAAAATTGTAGGCCAATAAAATCTAGATTTTAAGATTTTATATGCAGTTCTTTCAACTCCAAAATGTCCCCCATAATCAGAACCATGACATTTTAGAATAATTTCATAAGTCTCTTCCAAAGGTACACATCTTTGAAATATAAGGTCATTTACTTGTTTATATAAAATGGGTCATCCCAAAATTAAGTCTTAGCATCAGACAGAAATTTCTTTTTTTCCTGGTATGTCAAACCATAGGATATAATATTACTGACAATAAAGTTTACTATGTCGGCATATCACAGAACATGTCACTCATTAACAGTGAATAATTTTTCATCAGAAAAATGTTCATTAATTTTTTTCAGCATCACAGAGAGATTTTTTCATTTTTAAGTCTGGACAAATGATCAGTAATTTGATTATATGAACCCTTCCTATCTACTTGCAAAGTAATAATCCATCTAATCAATCTAGGCTTCGCATCCTTCTTCTTCATTAAATATTTGATAACAGAATGATCAGTATGCACCACACATTTAGTTTTAATTAAATATGATCAAAATTTATCAAAGGCAAATACTATAGCTAATAACTCTTTCTCAGTAGTGGTATAATTAATTTGAGCATCATTAAGAGTTTTACTAGCATAATAAATAACTTTAAAAATTTTATCATATTTCTGACCCAAAACAACACCAATAGCATAATCACTAGCATCACACATTAATTCAAAAGGTTTTTCCCAATTTAGTGAAATTATAACAGGTGCAGTGATTAATTTTTCTTTTAATGTTTCAAAAACTTTTAGACAATCATCATCAAAATCAAAAATTGCATCCTTTTCCAGTAACTGGCATAAAGGTTTTGTAATCTTTGAAATGTCTTTGATGTAACGCCTGTAGAATCCAGCATGTCCCAGAAAACTTCTAATTCCCCTTACATTGGTCGGGCAAGGTAAATTAGAGATAACTTGAATTTTTACAAGATCTACCTCCAAACCTCTTTCTAAAATCTGATGTCCCAATACAATTCCTCCTGCTACCATAAATTGGCATTTTTCCCAGTTAAGTACTAAATTAGTTTCTTCACAGCGTTTTAGAACTTTAGATAAGTGTTCTAAACATGATTCAAATGAAATTCCAAACACTGAAAAGTCATCCATAAAAACTTCAATCCCTTTTTTAATTAAATCACGGAAAATAGCCATCATACATCTCTAAAATGTAGCAGGGGCATTACATAAGCAAAAGGGCATTCTTCTAAAAGTAAACGTTCCATAAAGACTGGTAAACATAGCTTTCTCTTGATCCTCAGGAGCAATTTGAATTTGGTGGTAACCAGTATATCCATCCAGAAAACAAAAGTATTTAAGCCCAGCCAGTCTATCCAGCATCTGATCCAGAAATAGGAGTGGAAAATAATCTTTCCTTATGGTAAGATTTAATTTTCTATAATCAATGTATATTCACCACCCTGGAACTTGTCTTGTTGGAATCATTTCATTCTTTTCATCAACAGTCACAGTTACTCCTCCTTTCTTAGGAACACAGTGAATAGGACTAACCCATGCACTATTTAAAATAGGGTAGATAATTCCAGCATCCAACCACTTCAAAATTTCTTTCTTAACAACATCTTTCATGATAGGATTTAATCTCCTTTGGGGATCAGCCCAAGGTTTGCAATTATCTTCCATAATAATTTTATGCATACAAATGGAAGGACTGATTCCTTTAATATCAGCAATTGTCCATCTAAAGGCTTTCATGTACTTCTTCAAAGTTTTAAGCAAACTCTCTTCTTCTTTTTTCAGTCAGTTGTGATGAAATTATAACAGGCAAGGTTGAGGACTCACCCAAACAAACATACTTCAAATGATCATGAAGCATTTTTAACTCAAGTTCATGAGGTTTTTCAATTGATGGATCATAATATTCATCTTTTTCAGTCATATCCAACAATTTAAGATTTTCATGAACATAATTTAATTCTTCCTCTTGACAATCTTCAGAATGATGTAACTCCTCTTCTTACTTATGTTCCATTTCTTCACTTTCAGGTTTTTCTTCATAAGTTGACTTGAAATGACATTCACTCAAATATCTTATAACATCCATCCTATAACATTCATCATCTTTACCACTTGCAGGATATTTCATCGATTTTGAAATATTGAATGTAACGGTTTGATCATTAACCCTCATCGTTAATTCCCCTTTTTGCACATCTATCATTGCTCTGCTTGTAGCTAGGAAAGGTCTTCCCAAAATGATGGGTATCTCTTTATCTTTCTCCATATCAAGCACAATGAAATCAACAGAAAAGATAAATTGATCCACTTTAACCAAAACATCTTATATAACTTTTTTTGGATATGTGATCAAACGATCTGCTAATTGCAAAGTTACAGTAGACTTTTGAATATTAATAGAGACATAAGGTTAAAGCTTGCACCCAAATCACATAAAGCATTTCCATATAATCTGTCTCCGATTGCACATGGAATTGTGAAACTACCAGGATCTTTAAGCTTTTTAGGAAGCTTCTTCTGAATTATTGCAGTGCACTCCTCACTAAGTGCAACTGTCTCATTATATTCAAACTTCCTCTTTCTGTTGAGAATATCCTTCATAAATTTCACATAGCTCAGAATTTGTTCTAAGGCTTCAGCAAATGGAATATTAATGGTAAGCTTCTTAAATATCTTCAAGAATTTTGAAAATTGCTTATCCAACTTTTGTTGACAAAGTCTCTGAGGAACTGGAGATGGTGGCTTTTCTAAATCAACCTCAGGTGGAGAAATTGATCTTTCCAAACCTTTCGGAGCGTCCTCTTTTGGTTCTTCAATCTCATCTTTCTCTACTTCAGTTTCTTTCTGAACTCTAACTTCCAAATCTCTTCCACTTCTCAGTTGAATTGCTTTTACATGCTCTTTATTCTTTTCTCTTGGATTCACTTCAGTATTACTTGGAAGCATTCCTTGGGATCTATTACTTCATGAATTTGCAATTTGCCTCAATTGATTTTCAATATTTTTGATGGTTTCTCCTTGAATTTGCAATTGATTTCCCATATGTGACACCACTTCTTCAATAGACAACTTCTTCTCCTTTAAATGTAAAGCATTGTTAATACCTGGAGGATAGGTTAGTCTATAATTATTATTTCCTTGGTTGTTCCAGTTCCCCAATGGGTTCACTTGGTGGTTCCCCCATTGTTGATTAATACCACCCTAATTATTGGTATTCAAGTTAAAGTTTGGGTGGTTCTTCCAACCTTGGAGTTATAAAAATTGGAATATGGGTTATTAGGCCTGCTTATAGCATTCAAAGTTTCTGGTGAAGAATAAGAATCAACCATTTAGCCTAATGAATTTTCTTCAATCATGAAATTTAGCTGACAAAAATTCATCCCAAATTGGTCTATCTTCCTTGAAATTGCAGCAACTTGATTTGCTAACATTGCAAAAGCATCAATTTCATGAACACTGGCTACCTTTTTAGGATTTAACCTTTCAGAAGGCCATTGAAATTATTAGTATATATTTCTTCAATTAAAGCATAAGCATCAGAAAACTGTTTAGACATTAATGATCCACCAGCAGCAACATCGATAATTGATCTAAGAGATCCAACTAATCCATTGTAAAAGGTTTGAATTATTAACCAATCTGGTATCGAATGATGTGGACATTTCCTGAGGAGATCTTTAAATCTTTCCCATGCTTCATATATTGATTCACCTTTAAACTGACAAAAAGATGTAATATCGTTTCTCAACTTCACAGTCTTCGATGGTGGAAAATATTTGGCATGTTGGAATTTTTGTGCTAAATCACCATAAGTTCTGATAGATCTAGGTGCTAAAGAATTTAACCATATCTTAGCTTTATCCCTTAGTGAGAAAGGAAAAAGTTTGAGTCTAATAGCATCATCCGAAACACCATCATATTTAAAAGTAGTACACAACTCTAGAAAATTAGCAAGACACAAATTAGGATCTTCAGTTGTTGCTCCCACAAACTGATTATTAGACACCATTTGGATAATAGCAGGCTTAAACTCAAAGGAATTAGCAGCTACAGTAGGGTTTTGAATACTACCATGAAGTTCATCCACTGTAGGGTTAGCCTAATCTCTTAAAAGTCCGAATTCTTGATGGATGCCAACATTTTGATTTTGATGATTTGCCATTTCTTAAATATTTTTATCTTTTTCTATATTTTTATTTTTTTTTTATTTTTCTAATAGTTCTTACTAATTCAGAATCGTAAGGCACAAGTCCCTCAGAACAGGAAACTACGCATACAACAATAAAATAAAACAAAACACAACACACTAAAGTAAAAAATTTAAATTTTTCTTAATTTTCTTTAAAAATGCAGTTTTAATTAATTTCCCCAGCAACGGCGCCAAAAACTTGATCCCCGACAAATATTTGTGCTTACGATTTAGATATGAAAATTATGATTTTATAATATGGGATACTACACAAGTATACATATCGTTTATCAAGTAATATTGGACTTTCTGATTAAGTCCCAAGATATCGAACTCACAGGGAAATGTAAAAACTTTTTAAAGAAATAAGAAAATTATATTTTTACTTTTTAAATGACTTTGAAAGTATGTTTTGATTTGTAAAGTTTGAAATTTGTTTTTGGTTATTTTGATAAAAAATATAAGCAGGAAATGAAAATTATCAGAACTTTAAAAAACGATATAAAACACTAAAAAATAAAATATCTTTTTCTTTCTCTTATAAAGCAGTAATAATTATGAAAGTATTGTTGTGGAAGTATTTAAATGTGTTGTGACAAATAGGAGCAAATTTATTTTTTACCCTTACTTGGTTCTATAAAGATCATTGGTTAATTTGAAATTTTAAAATATTGAAAATGGTTAGGCAGGGAAGATACCAGATCTCACTCTAGAGTTTCCTCGATTCCCTCCACCTGGGGGGCTAATTTCTCATAACAAAATTTAAAATATCAAACCAAATTATGGGGCTTTAGTCTGTCACTTTAAAGTCCTCTAATTTTAGTCCCCATTAAAAACATATCTCCTAATATATTTGCATTCAATTATAGGGACTAAAACTCTTACCCATATAATTGCATGTGATTTTTACCAATTGTTGTTTGAGACAACACCACATTAGATCATACATAATCTTACAACAAATTTTAACATCTTAACTGGCCAAATTAAGAAGTAAATTAAGTTTATGGAATTAAATCTTCACAACTTATTCCAACTTTAAACACTTATACATTCCACAACAATCCTACATAATTTAATTACTTCATCATTTAAGAAAGAAAAAGATAAAGAAAACTACTCAGAACTCATGGAGAAAACACAATCACACATTGATTTGAAAATAGAAATCATAATGAAAACACAACAAGTTTTAATTAAAAACTAAATATAAAAATTGAAGTAAACACTTATATGAAAATCCTCTCCACAAGACTCCGGAAGTTCCTTTGAAACTTGACTTTCCACTAAAACACTCCTCAGAGTGGGTCACCTAACTCTGATGACTTAGAAACAGACTTCAGACTTTAATAAAAACTAAATAAAATGAAGGAAGAGAACTGGTGAGAAGAAGGCTTCACTCCAACCCCTATCTCTTTTCTTACTCTCTACTCCTACTCCTACTGATTTCTCACCCTCACACACTCTCTCAACTCTGTAATAACTCTAAAAAGAATCTCCTTCTTCAAGACTCTCATGCAAATTACATGACATAATTTTAATAATAATCCAAAAGGTGCCTTGGTTTCTTTTCAAATTGTGTCCCGATTCAATGTATCCACCAAACCTTGCATCACTTAGATCACTTCTGCCGCCAAAAGGAAGTTAAGGAGGTTACCATCAAAAGTTGCCCCAAACACCCCTTGGAAATGAAGCCAAATTTGATTCAATTTGTTTTTTATAACTGTGGCACCTAAGCGCAAACCAGGCGGTGCTTAGCCGCCATTGTCTAATTTTTCATTTTTTTCATTTTTTTACTCCAAATTTGATCCAGTTTTGCTCCTTTCATCATAATCACTCATTTTCATCATACCTGCAAGAAAAACACAAAATACCTTCCATTAAGGTGCAA